>OZ020606.1:39824121-40310121 GCA_963971545.1 Philophylla caesio | reverse complement strand
ATAAGAACTGTTATATATGTATAACATAAGAGACATAATGTAGATCGTAAACATAAATGAACATAAGAGAGCATATTTAGTATCGTAACTATAACTTTAACAATAATTAAAATAACAGAACATATTTAGTATCGTATTTATGTATATTTAACATAAGAATATGAACCCAAATACATAATACATATATAACTCACCCTCCGTTATGATTCGAGTCCCGGCGAACCTCTTAAATATTTGTGTTTTCTGTGTTTTTTTTTTTTTTTTTAGTTTTGCAGTTTACAATGTCTCTTGATCTGCGCAAAATCAATCTTATTTGGATTGCTTCTATGATATTTTAAAAATCGCTTTGCTGTTTTATGCCTATACGCTTGAGGATTCTTTACGTACCTATTTTCATTATCGTAGTTAAGTGGTTCTTCCCTTTTTTGATTTCTTTTATTTATTGCTTCTTCTTTAAATTTTCTAATTGTGTTTGCAACTTTTTCGTAATTTATGTCTGACTTATTAATAAAGTCTACTGTGTATCGTATTATTATAGAGCCCGTGTCTTGGTAATTTTCTGTATTTTTTAGAATTCGAATGTACTCTAATAGCGTCGAGTGTAATCTTTCAACGTCCGAATTTCCGGTATGAGAGTTAGGAGTAGTAAAATGCATTTCAATATTTTTTTTAACGACAATATATTTTTATCAGGGCGCTATTAAACTCGTTATCCATAATCAAAAGCTACGGTGTTCCTAACCACGAAATTCTTTCTTCTAATTTTACCTTTATAGTGCACGTATATTTATCAGTTACTTTGTGCACAGAGGCTAATTTTGTGAACCTATCTATCGTGGTAAAAAAGCAAGTTTTTTGAACTTGAAATAAATCTATATGCACAATATCGTTTGGTGCCTTTGGCGTAATCGTATGCTGAAACTTTTTTTTTAAATGGTTTTCGGTCGTACTTATTTTCGTGACAAGTCCGACAGCTATTTATAAATTTGTTAATGAATTTTTTCAAATTTGGGTAAAAATAATTGAACTTAATTTCCTCGAAATTTTCAGAAATTCCTCTATGATTTCCCGTCTTATGTGTACGATCTATTATTTCAAAAAGTTCTTCTTCATTACTCACATCGATTACGAGCTCACTACACTTTGTAAATTTTATGCCTTTGTCCCTAGAGAAAAGACTTTTAAGCCTTTCTTCAATAATATTATATTGATGGCTTTCTAATTCCGAATATATACCGACCGTTCCTTTTCGTAAGTATCGCCGAAATAAATCATTAAGATAGTGGGTTTTATCCAAACCAGTTTTTGCAACATAAATTATTTTATATTTTCTAAACAATATCTCATATTCCTTTCGTTTAGTTTTCATTATTCTTATTTGTGTTAGATACTTATTAACGATGCAGTTGCTTACCGGAAATTGGTCGCATGAACCTTCGGCAGATGGATTCGCCGCTTCTAAAGAATTTTCATATAAAAGCTTATTTTCAAAATTATTTTTTTTCTCCAGGTTTTTTGGTTCGGTTTTCGGCCATTCGGTCATTCCTTTTAAATATTCGATTTCGAATTCGTATTCAATCAGTGCAATTTTCCACCTAGTTATACGAGAGTTAGGCTCTTTTAAAGAAAATAGCCTGTTTAAAGGTTGGTGGTCAGTTTGTACGAGAAACTTTCTACCATACAATTAAGGTCTAAAATATTTTATGGACCAAACGACAGCGAGAAGTTCCTTTTCTATGGTACTGTAATTACGTTCGTGGCCATTGAGTGTCCTGCTAGCGAAACAGATTGGCTTATCATTCTGGCTGAGGACTGCTTCAATGGCGAAATTGCTAGCGTCTGTGGTAAGCACGAATCTCTGGGAAAAATCAGGAAAAGATAAAATAGGCGGGGAAGTCAGGATTTGTTTTAGCTTATTGAAAGCTTCAATATAACTAGCGTCTTTAACGTTGATCTTTAATCCTTTTCTTAAAAAATTGGTGATAGGAGCCGCGATCTGTGAATAGTTCTTGATGAACTTTCGGTAAAATTCTGTTAACCCGAGAAATGACTTAATGCCTTTTATTGTAGCAGGGACTTGCAGTTTATTAATAGCGGCTACTTTCTCCGGGTTAGGCTTAATGCCTTCAGGGGAAATTTTATGACCAAGAAAGTCTGTATGTCTAGAAACAAATTTGCATTTGTCGAATTGAATTTTTAAATTATTTTTTCTAAGGCAGTTAAAAATTTTAGTAAGGCTTTCGATATGCTCCTCGATTGAGGTTGAGAAAACCAAAATGTCATCCATATAGATAATGCAAATTTTATTTATAAATTCACAAAGCACGGTGTTCATCATCCTTTGGAAGGTAGCTGGCGCGTTCTTCAATCCGAAGGGCATGCGTACAAATTCAAAGTGACCCATAGGACTCGAAAAAGCGGTTTTTTCAATGTCAGCTTCTTCCATCGGAATTTGATGAAACCCCTTAGCGAGGTCGAGAGTAGAAAAGTATTGAGCGCGGCCAAGTTTATCGAACATATATTCTATATTTGGCATAGGAAATTTATCATCCACGGTGACCTAGTTTAGTTTTCTAAAATCAACTTTTTGGCTACAATCCAAAGTGGCGAGTTGTATGGGAATTTACTATGTCCAACAATGCCTTGTGCCAACATGTCTTCGGCTTGCGTATTTATTTCATTTTCTAGTGCATACGGATATTTATAGTTTCGTGAATAAACGGCCTTATGGGGCATAGTGATTATTTGATGCTTTACACAATTCGTTGTAGAAATCATCTGACCTTCTTGATAAAATAAGGGTTTATTTTTTTCTAAAAACAATATCAATTTGTTCCTTTCCATTCCTTTTAGCTGTTCATCTAATAACAAATCGACATCGAATGTATTTCTCTCTAAGCGTATTTCTAAATTATTAATTATAAGAATATTTTTCGAAAAATAGTATCGCACCAAGCGGTCGAAGTACGTTGACCCCTAATATACAATCAAAATGTTTATGTGAAAACTTAATCAACTTTATCGACATAGTTTCGCCTTTTCTATTAAACTCCTGTGGAAAATCTGTGATTACCTCTTCTCTAATAATACTCGATCCTAATAGTGTATTTAGTTTTAGAGGAATTTCTAAATTTCTTTTATTTTTAAAGTTTTTAAATATATCGTATCGATCAAGCATCTGACTATGGGTAACTTGGTGGGCCCCGAGGCGGTAAATGAAAATTGTCCGCATTGTCTAAAGTATCAACCTCCATAGGCTCATACGTTTGGTGCATACTGTCCTATCTTGATTTATCGTTGTAGTATTGTTGTCTATAGTTGTCTGAATTATATCTCTAATATTGATTTCCAGATTGTTGGTGTTGCCTAGACTGATTCGATTTATAATTATTTCTCTGTACCGAGTGACTACGTAATTGTTGTTGGTTACCGTAATCTCTAAAATTATTATTGTAATCATTTTTAGTAAACTGCGCACTGTCTTGATGTGGACTTCTGTACTGTCCAGAATTATTGTTGTTATTGTTTGTATTAAATTTAATATTGTCTTGCTGTGGTGTTCTGTTTCTTCTTGTATTGAAATTATTTTTTATTTTTATTTATTTATTTATTGAAAAGAGTAACAATTATAAATAATTATTCCACTTATGTAATAATAAAAAGCACTGGCTGCAGTGGCCTTCGGCTAATGATTTAGTTAACAGAGCCAAAAATAGGATATTCTAAGTTCGTAACGTAATAGAAATAAGAGTTTAATAATATAATTAGGTGTATAAGTTTTAATAGTGGTTAGTTTCATATTAAGAGGAGAAATTACATACATAAATTGAATACTCAGCAGAAGGTACAATGGAAATTGTGTACATTTAGGTGTATTTATGTATATTATATAGTTAAAAGGTGAGCCACAAGGTTATATCTTTAATTTACAGCGAGTTACAAATTGGTTTATAACACTCCGTCCGTTGTCTGTTTGAGGACTTCTGATGGCTTATTGCATTTAAACACCGAGG
Organism: Philophylla caesio; assembly: GCA_963971545.1. Taxonomy (NCBI): domain Eukaryota; kingdom Metazoa; phylum Arthropoda; class Insecta; order Diptera; family Tephritidae; genus Philophylla; species Philophylla caesio. The sequence goes on along the minus strand of OZ020606.1, from coordinate 40,306,108 downwards.
ATCTAATGTTTTGCAGTCCTAAGCAGCTATCCATGATGTGAGAGACGGTGAAATCATTTAGGCCACAAAAGTGGCACTGGGGTTTCGGCAAACCGTTTAACAAATATGAGTGTGTTGAAAGTATATGGCCGATTCTAAGACGAACGACTGTCTTTTATATTACGGCAAGGTGTTGTTGACGGGTATTGGTTTTTGACCCTCAATGGATTGAAGAGTGTATAGGGGTGTTGGTACTGATTCCATTTGTGTAGGGACCTTTCATAATTAGTACGCCTAACCAGTTTTTTTATATCTTCCGGAAAAACATAGTCAAAAAGGTGTAAAGGTTCTCTGTTTGCCTCCTTAGCTCTACTATCAGCCTGTTCGTTTCTTTTGATGCCGCTGTGACCCGGAATCCACATAATCTTGATGGAACCTTTACGTTGTACGAGAATGTTACGGATTTTTGTGATCAGTGGAGAGTTATTGCCTGGATTCAGAATAGCCTCGATTGTAGATTTGCTGTCACTGCAAATTATGTATTTACGGCTATCTTGGAAGGCGAAGTATGCCGCTTCAAGAATCGCAGTCGCTTAATATTTCCCAGTATGGTTTCAAAGGAGTTACCGTTTCCAGATAGATTTGCTTGTATTCTTCAGAGCTAGTCGTATTTTTTCCGCGGTTTAGAAGGTTATCGATGTTTAAATAGTTTGGTAAGATCCACTCTGGAAGAATTGAGTTTTCTATGCAAACAGGCGACATAAGTATGTTAAGCTCATCGGCTTGATTTAAAATAAGTGAAATCGTTGATTTTCGACCTGTTTTCCTTCTTATATGCTGACAGGAGCAAACATATTCCAACAAAAGCTTGTTTTTGCAGTGAAATAGCCTCGGGATACACATCAATGTATTGTTTGTAACCTTTTCTAGGAGATTTGGTAAACCCGCTTCCGCTAAGATTGCGTTTATGGGAGAAGTGGGAAAGGCTCTTATACTTCTTCTAACTGCTGCGCGATAAGGTGCTTCTAGGCGCTTTAGGTGGGTGTAGGCGCAGTGTCCGTAAATTGCCAGTCCAAAGTCAATCTTAGATAATATTAAAGCTCTTGTAATATTTACTAGCGTATTTATATGAACTAAACAATGTTTTGAAGACAAGTACTTAATGATGTTTAGTCTTGATAAAATGCTTAGTCTAACATGCTCACAATGTTGCTTATACATATCTTAATCTATTATCGAATATAATTCCAAATATTTTTAGAGTGTTAGTGTGCGGAAGTGTGATATTAGAGAAGGATATGGAAGGGAACGTGCACTTATGCTTACGACAAATGTGGAAAGTGGAGCTTTTATCTATAGACATACTTGCTCCTGATGATTTAGACCAATCTTTGAGTTTAGAAAGGATGTTGGTGAAAGTGCTTTTAACAATTGTTAAGTCAGTGGTTTTCGAAAAAATCAGGACGTCGTCTGCATAAGCCAAATGCTCAACATTTCGGTTTATAGATATGATAGAGCTGACTTCTTTGAAAGCTATTATAAACAGGATCACAGACACTGGTGACGCACAAAGAACTTGCGATTGCTTAGGTACGATTTGATGATCTTAAAAATTTTTTCTCCAACCTTCCAGCGAGTAGGTTCTTCTAAAACAACGTGCGAGCCAACTCTATCATATGCCTTTTCAAAGTCTATACTGAGTACCTATACGTGGTTCCTCGTTGCCAAAGCTGTGGTGGCAAAGTGTTCAAATATTAGGAGTGGATCCATAACACCTAAGCCTTTCTGAAATGCGAACTGCTGAAGAGTTAAGAGGTTATTTTGCAGGGAAAACCATACAAGACGACGAGCAATGATTTTCTCCAAAACTTTCGACATACAAGGTAGCAGAGATATAGGTCTATAATTGGAAATGAGGGTGTTAGGTTTATTTGGTTTGGGAATAGGGATGATTGCAGCAGTCTTCCACGATTGAGGGAATATTCCTTGCTCTAATATCGAATTGTATAGGTTAATAAGGCGGGATTTGAGTGCTAGGGGTAAGTTTTTTAAGATACTGTAGGTAATTCTATCCGCACCAGGTGTTTTACCGGACATCGAAGAAAGAGTTGAGTTAAATTCTTCCAATGTTATGCAAGATTCAATAACCAGAGCTTCGTGGGAGGGGGAGGGATTATGATACACTTTTGATAATGTGTTTGAGTTTTTTAATCTAAAGTCTGGATGGAAGTTAGAACTATGTGAATAATTGGACCAAGTTACTACAAACTTTTCGGCAATGTCCTTACGAGAATATATTGGGCCTTCTGGGGAGTGCACAAATGGGATATGATTACGTTGATGGGAAGAGGTAAGATACTTTATATCTGACCAGATCTTCTTCGGGTTGGAGGAAGGGGTGATTTTAGCTGTGAGAGATTCTTAAGCTTTTTTTTGCTACCTTTAATTCGCGGCGGAAGCATGCATTGGCTTTCTTGTATTTGATTAGATTCTCATTCGTTCTATATCGTTTATACTCTGCCCAAAAAGACTGTTTATTTTTTCTAAGAACAGAGAGAAGATTAGACCAGTATGGAAGTTTTGTTAAAAATTGTTTTGCGCTAGTCTGTGGAGTAGCTATATTAGCCGCCGAACGTATAAGAGATTTAATAGTCGAAGCTTCTTTGTTGACATTAGCAGCTTTAGATTTTTTGCTTGCTAGGTGTATTAATGTAGAAGAGAAAGTTTCCCAATCAGCTCTATCGGCAATGAATTTAGGTTTTGGCTTAACTCTATAAAATTCTGGCATAGAGAGAGAAGTTATTATGGGATAATGGTCACTATTATGTAGATCATTCAATGTTTTACGTTCGAGTCTAGGGGCTATGGAGGAGGAAGATATTGAAATGTCTGGATGGGAAAAACTCGTATGCGTCGAAAAATGTGTCGGGGAACCGTCGTTACGCACAACTAAATTTTTTGCAAGGATTACATCCTCTATTATTTTGCCTCGATTGTTTGTTGTAGAAGATCCCCAAAAAGGACTCCACCCGTTAAAGTCCCCCATAAGGATGATAGGGTCCAAAAAGTTGTTCATTAGGTTTAAGATTTCTGAATTACTAAATTGTTGCTCAGGTGGAATATAGCATGTGATAATTGTGATCTTAAAACCAATATCTATTTCTACAGCAACAGACTGAATACTCGATGCTATTGGGATAAATTTGTGAGTGAGGAATTTTTTTACCAACATGGCAACACCTTGTTTGCATGTTTTGTTGTTGGGGTTATTGCTAAAGTAGCAATGATATCTGTTTGGAGATTGAGCTGTTTTATTATATGGAATATGAGTTTCTTGCAGGCAAACTATTTCGGGAGCGTACTGGTGTAGGATTAAACTGAGATCAACATAGTTGTTGAGAAGGCCATTAATATTCCATTGTACTATCTTCATGTTTTAAACCTCTTCTAGAGCGTTTGTTTCGGAGAGAGCAAATTGAGAATGGTCAGAGTTAAGAGTTTGATTTGAAGAGTTTGTAGGAATAGAAGAGAGTGAAGAGATAAGCGATGAGCGCTCTTTGTTGTGTTTGATTACAATCTGAGTCTAATTCTAGTGAGTTGTTGCTTGAAATGATCGTGCTTGTATTATTTGTTGAGCTTTTGTTGTTAGTGGTGAGAGTTTTTGAGATATTTGTTGAAGTTTCGATATTAGCAATGTTGTTGTCAACTTGGGTAGGGATTGAGAAATTAGTTTGGCTAGAGTTAATGTTCTGATTTTGTTCGTTTGCAGCTTGCTTTGTTATATTAGAAAAAGGGGTAGAGTTGTTGTCTAGTTGAGGAGGAATTTGTTGTTTGTGTATTGCTATGGCTTCGCGCATACTGCATTTCTTGTCAGTTTTTATTGTGATAATTTGCTTTATTTGAATAAATTTAGGGCAATCTCTGCTTGCAGATGAGTGGGCACCTAAGCAGTTAGCACAAAAGATGCGGCAGCAAGACATATCGCTGTGAGGGGGTAGTGAGCAATTGGCACATACTGGTGTTTTTGAGCATCGCTTGAGTGTATGGCCAAGTAATTGACAACTTTTGCAACGCATGGGATTGGGATAGTACTGCCTTACTTTTGTTGTGTACCAAGACACTTCAATTTTTTCAGGCAAGTGGTAGCGATCAAAGGTCAATAGAGCCACGCCAGAAGGTATGGGTTTGCCGTCAACGTATTTAAGAAATTTGTGCACTGCGATCACTCCCTGATCCTTTAAGTTTTCAACTATTTCACTTTCGGAAACATTATTTAAACACGGTGCAAAGATGGTGCCTTTAGTTGAATTGAGATTTGTATGGAGTTCAAACTTTACTGGGCATATGCCAATAAGCGCTTTTGTTTGCAAGAATTTGTTTGCGACGCTTATATTTTTTGCGAACAGAAGTAAATTTCCATCTCGTAATTCTGAAATGCTTATAATGTCAGTACTTACATTTTTAAGTGCCTTATGCACAGCAAAACAAGAATATTTACTGAGGGGTTTGGATGAATCAAGAGCACTTGCAATTAGTATTTCGGATTTTCTTTTTGAATCGACGGTAATGATGGGAATACCTCCTTAGTAATTGTTTGAGGTTTCTTTCGTTTGCGATGAGGGCTTGCCGCTAACACGGCAAACCGGTTATCCCCGAGCGGGGGTGGCATTGTTTCTTACCCAAATCCACAAGCTGATTAACAATATGAACACGAAAAGAGCAAAGTGAAAAACGAAATGAGGTGATAAGCAGAAAAGAAGGAATTAAACTCAGATAGTAACCACTAGACTGCGGGAAAACACAACCGAACGCCGAGATTACCAGGCGTGTAATTTTGCCAATTAATCGTTAAGAGCTTTATTTACAACAATGGTGTCTTTGGTGACCCCCACTGAAATTTTCCGCCAAACATTTTCGTAGAATATTTTAATCCTTAAATGTCCTTTTTTAAAGGATATTGTTTGATTTTCTCGAAAAAAGGGTCAAATTGACCCATAAAGAGACGAGTTAGAGGGTTAAGATCTTCCACAAAAATAATCCTCATACAATTCCACAATACAACTCTGACCATAAGAATTCTGTCAGACATTAACTTACAACATTTTTTTCATATACATAGTATAATGCTCCCTTCGACCAAAAAATGAAAACTTTGACCCACTGTAAAAAAGAACTCAGACGTGCTGGACCATAAGTTTGTTCTACAAAAATGATCTACTCAACATACGCTTTCAGAATTATAGGGTCGCTATTCTGTTCCAAAAATGCTGTTGGACAGTGTAATCATAAAAATCATAATCCCAAGTTTCAACAATGTACAAATTTACAAAAAGTTTTCATTCAAAGCTTTTTGATTATTTTTTGCTAATCCAAACAAAAAAACATCAGTATTCGTTATATTGAAGACAATGCGCATCACCCACAACGGTGCTATAAACGTCAAATCGAAATGTCACACAAAATGAAAATTGAAGGAATTGAGTTAGACAAGTTGTATGAGCGTGAGAAAATTCTGACAGAAAGTTGGCGGAGTGCGTTTATGTTAGGTTATGCTGTGACTATTTTGTTTTGTTTTTTTAATAATTATCTCTCCATACCCGCCCGACCGACCCGAGGGGCGCATCCGTATGACGCACGGATACACATACATATATAAGAAAAAAAAAATGTATACAATCATTTTTAGAGGTAGTTTCACTCTCTCATTTCAGACGTCATATTAGCTACCAATTCCTAATTTTAAAAATCCCCTATTTTTTTGGGATTAAGAAAAAACAAAGGCAACATAAAACAAGTAAGAAAGGCTTAATTCGGGCAAAACCGATTTTTATATACCCTCGCAATATAGTTTTGTATGGTCGGTGCCCATGACTTCATAAAATTCCCGTTTATTTATTTCAAATCGCAGCTAGTATTAAACATTACTCAATTTCTTCCAGTAAATACTGAAAAACGAACTTTTTTGCATTTTTCAAAATTTCCGTTATATGGGAGGTGGGCGAGGTTATGGTCCGATTTTTAACGATGATAACAGTGATATTAAGGAAAATTTGTTTAACAAATTTTGTGACGATACCTTACACCGTTATTGAGATACAGACATTTTTTCATAAGAGGGCGTGGCAACGCGAGTTTTTCAAAATTACATACATACATAGCTACCTAATTTCTTAGTTCCAAATCGCTCCAAATACCGAATTTCACTTAAATTGTTTTAATAGATACCGAAAAATGAAGTTTTTGCATTTTCCAAAATTTCCGTTATATGGGAGATGGGCGTGGTTATGTTTCGATTTCAAAAATTTTCTACGATAATAATAGCGATATCATGGAAAATATGTCCTCTAAGTTTTGTGACGATACCTTACACCCTTATTGAAATACAGAAATTTGTTCCTAAGTGGGCGTAGCAACGCCCATGTTTCAAAATTTCATAAATACCAAATTTCTTAGTTCAAAATCGATCCAAATACCAAATTTCACTCAATTTGCTTTAATGGATACCGAAAAAACGGAGTTATTGCATTTTTCAAGAACTTCAGCTATATGAGAGGTGGGCGTGGTTATTGACCGATCTTGACCATTTCCAATACCTCCTACCCTGTCCAAAGAGCAATATATGTACCAAATTTCATTGCATTACTATTTTTACTCAAGTTATTGTATCCACGGACAGACGGACGGACGGACGGACAGTCAGGGCTAAATCGATTTCTCTTTTCATTCTGATCATTTTAGTATATATATGTCTATATCTATCTCGATTATCTTTCGCTGTTACAAACAAGCGTTATGCGAACAAAGTTTATATATCCTTGTGTCCAAGTACTCTCGGGTATAACTATATACCATCGCCCCGTTAAATAAATGTCGTATGTGAAAATTGGGCCAAATTTAGTTAATAATGCAGTTATACTAAAATAATTAAGATCTTTTAAATGACGTATCCGTTTTTGGATATCTCTTTTAGTTTCCGCAAGTACAAAGTCGAAGAGATTTCATCCAATTTTGCCTAAGTCGAAGAGATTTCATCCAATATACACTATGCTATTCTATTAGAAGTTATAGTACAGCAATAAATACACGTAACTCTGACTTCCTATCGTTAGCTAGGTTTAAGTAATAGACCACAAATTTACATTATTCAATAAAATTCCACTGCATAGGTGAAAAAATATACACTAAAACATTGTTTCTGTCAAAAAATTAAAAGTGAAACTACATACCTCTAAAATATTTGTATCATGGGCTGTGACGTGTACATGTGTACTCTGAGAAAATTAGATTTTTGCCGTGAAGCCGTGCTCTCTCATCACACAACGTTACCAACAGCGCATTTTAAAATCATTAACCAAAAAAAACTTAGAAAAAATATTTTTTTTATAAAAATAACGTAAAAGCGATGTTTAATAATGTTAATTAAAGAAAAATTAACTATTTGGATTTGTTGGTTTTTGGCTTTGATTTATTTTACTATGAAAAATTGTAATTGATAAAGCGAATTCTTGTAAAAGTATGCATGCAAACAAATGAACGGCAACATTGTGTTGATGCAAGCAAACGTATATATACGGGCCCAAGTTTTGCTGAATTTTGTGTATCTCACGTCAAACATCAACGTCACACATACACGTCGGTGAGTGTTTGCACTATTAGAAGGTATATTTTTATGCTTATTACATACGAGCTATTATTGTCGTTTTCGTAGGATCTGTTAGGTAGAGTAATTTGTAAATAGCTGCGTAAGCCTCTAGCCAATATCGGTATATTCATCCAAAGCGTTGTAAATGATTAAGGAAGTATCTTCATAGAATTACGAGTCAACAGTTTTTTTGTTTGTAGAAACAACGTAAGATATTATAAATTCAAGCATTCTGGCTGTTCGAGCCATATTCATTGGCTTTTACTTTGTGTTGTATAATGTCTCGCCGACGTGCGTTATGAAAGCAGGGTTAATTTCAATCCCGTAAGCAAAGGTTCAGGGAATGTTAAATTTTATAATGTAAAGCTACATCGACCGTTTTACATTATTATTTTATTCTTATAACTTTTTTGAACATGAAATCGTATTATCATTGTGGTCCGATCCTTGTAAGTACAAAAATACGAAGATATGGCACTGTCTGTCCTTTTTAACTGGTTTTCGCATTTTCAGACGATCCTACTATCATCTATTATGAATTCTAATACTGAAATTTTTGTATATTTTAAAACCGTACGAATTTTAATTATAAAAAGCAGCGTTGCTTGATGGTATTAGTAAAACAAATTATAGAATTCTTCTTTTCACAATAATTTGTATTTGCGTTATTTTGAAAATCTAACATATGTACAATGCATGATTAGATAATACAAAGATAACAATCCAAATCATGCACAATGTTCAAAGGGTTTGGCGTTCGTATGTGTCAGTTTTTTTTTATGACCTTTTAAATTTTTTCCTTATCTTCATGTTTTTTCGCTTAGTTGTAACATTTTGGCAAAAACGTAGTTTAACATAACTCGAGAACCACTTGTCCGATTTTGATGAAACAAATTTAGAAAAATTAAGAATTACAGTTTCTCTAATCTGTTTCTATACCGTTTTCCTATATGTGCAACACTTTCGAAGTTAAAAATGAATGTATGAAGGGAAAAAAGTATTTTTTTCCTAAAAATTTAAATATTTTTTTTTTTAATTCATAAAAAATCCAGCAACACTGGTTCTGTAATGTTCACATAAAACATGCATTGTCATTATACTTCTTCTCTTTCTCACACTGGTTCTGTGATTTTTGTCATTCAACAAGTGCCGACGAACGAGAACAGTAAAAGTAATTTTTCTCAAATTTTTTAAAAGTGAACAAAAGAGAACAAAATATGGAACTGTGCAAGCCAGATATAAATAGCTTTTGTTACTGCTGTGGTCAATATGTCTCAACACATAAATAAGGGGAAATTTCAGTACTGATTTTGTTCAAACATACGAGATGTACTTCAACCAAAATGTTATAGTGAACGAAAATTGACGGTTGTAGCAGCTTTTACACACTATATTTGGTACCCAATTTTCGTTCACTATAACATTTTGGTTGAAGTACATCTCGTATGTTTGAACAAAATCAGTACTGAAATTTCCCCTTTTTTTATGTGTTGAGACATATTGACCACAGCAGTAGCAAAAGCTATTTATATCTGGCTTGCACAGTTCCATATTTTGTTCTCTTTTGTTCACTTTTAAAAAATTTGAGAAAAATTACTTTTACTGTTCGCGTTCGTCGGCACTTGTTGAATGACAAAAATCACAGAACCAGTGTGAGAAAGAGAAGAAGTATAATGACAATGCATGTTTTATGTGAACATTACAGAACCAGTGGTGCTGGATTTTTTATGAATTAAAAAAAAAAAATATTTAAATTTTTAGGAAAAAAATACTTTTTTCCCTTCATACATTCATTTTTAACTTCGAAAGTGTTGCACATATAGGAAAACGTTATAGAAACAGATTAGAGAAACTGTAATTCTTAATTTTTCTAAATTTGTTTCATCAAAATCGGACAAGTGGTTCTCGAGTTATGTTAAACTACGTTTTTGCCAAAATGTTACAACTAAGCGAAAAAACATGAAGATAAGGAAAAAATTTAAAAGGTCATAAAAAAAAACTGACACATACGAACGCCAAACCCTTTGAGGGTTTTACTATACTGACCTAGTACCATCACCCTGACTTGGAATTTCTCACCCCCCAGATTAGCTGTTGTACATAATTATGTACATACTCGTACATATGTATGTACATATTTTACATAGTATTCTAGGTACTAGCTATTCGCTTTCGAATTTGCCGCCAATTAGAACTCTGCCAACATGATATTTCTTTGTGAAGTATATCTACGTTATGTTCGAGCTATGGTATCTACATACATATAATACAAGCCGAACTATGGCTGGTCGGAACTAATTATAATCTTAAAGAAATTAACATTTACTCGGAAATCCTAGTTCCTATTGACTACATATGTAGATATCTGCAATGCCGCTCGGTTTCTACTAAAACAGCTTTCAATCGCAGACACTTTGAAAGAGCTTTCATCCGAATACAACATAGATGCGAGACACACGAGCTGGCCACACTTAACTTGCGGGGTGGCACGTCAAATCCGGCAAAGTTAAACAAAAATATGTAAGTCCAGTGAACTTCCTGGATGCACCAGATTAAGGAAGCTTGTGAGAACCATCATCTGACTCTGCCTTTCTACTACTTAATTTTGTTTCTTTTATAGTTTATCTAAAAATTGCGAATACGAAAAATTATATACATATACTCGCATTACAACGCTAATGTAAATTTACGAGGTACATTGTATTTAACATATTGCAATTTAAAGGGTCTAAGGAAACAGGTTGTTTTTAAAAATCTATCAGCTTTCTCAAAATGTCTGCTTCCATGGCATTTATGCCTACGCACAAGGCGAATTCATAGAAGGTAGTATATTCCCAACGGCTGATTGCTTGTTCTAACTGTTAAGGTGGACTTAGTAAGCAGATGATTGATTTGTTTTTTCTATTTCAAAATCATTTGGTTGTTGGTTGGTTTTGACATTCGCTGTACCGAAAGACAAAACAAAAACAACAGCTCACAAGGCGTAAGCTTAGCTCAGCCTGTTGAGACGCTGGCTTAAGTGTTGCGTGGAGACGCGGGTTCGACTCCCGTGGAAGCCGTGAAGAAAGAAGTCTGATGAGGAAATGTGGTTATTTCCGAAATAGTACTATAACTTGTTGTTGTTTTTCTCCAATTTTTCCAACAAAAATTGGCCTTTAGCTCATTTAAAAATAAAATAATAAAATTAAACAGGTTAAAAATAACAAAAAAAAACATGTACTATTTTCTCTTAAGCAGTTGCTGCTACCTTTATGAATTCGCCTTGTATGTGGAGTATACCATCTTTAATGAATTCGCGTGGCCTACGTATTTTGCCTATCATTAAAAATTTTATTCTCTCTACTTTTATTAGGTTGAACAAGTAGTGTTACCATATTCCATTAATTGGATAAACCCAGTAATAAATCTTGAGCTTTGGGATAACCCGAACTTGAGATTTTAACTTTTTTTTTAATTCATAAAGAAATTTCAAAGTACATTAGTGAACTATATTTTTCGTAATTAATTCGTTATTAAACGGCGCCGCTAACTAAATTCCAGTCTAATATTTCTAAAAAGTTGCTATCGAACTTTTGAGCAGAACAGACGTGTGAAGTGGGGCTGGTTAACATTCAATCAAGTGATGATTTCAGTGATCAACACAAAGGCAAACCGCAGTTATAAACAAACCATAGTGAAAGGCAAAATGCTGATAACACGGTATCATCTGTGCTAAGACACTAACAAATAAGTGCTAGTGCAGCTGAGTGCAGTGCTAAGACATTAACAACTATACATACATATCATATGATTGATTTATATATATACATACGTGCAAAGTGCAATACTTCATTAATTCAATATTAGATAATAACATCAAACAAATTAAGTGTATATTTATATACATCTTCCTTAAACAAACCAACTACAAACAAGAGCAACTAATCTGCCCTATTTGTTTGTTTGGTTGTTGTTTGTGTTTTTGCAAATTCTGTTTTTTATTTAGTTATTATTAGAATGCATATAAATTTTTTTTATATTTCTGTTGGCCTGATAAATGTTAATATGTAATTGACAATTTTATTGCGCTCAAGGCCATTTTTTTTAGTTCTAGATGTTTTGAAAGGCTAAGCAATCTTTCTAACCCTTTAGCTGTTCCGTTATTGGATGAAACAGATGAAACGTTTCGACGGAAACTGTTTCATGTTCTAGACCTCCCGCACATTTTCTTATTGTCCTGAATAAACACTGATTGTAAATTAAGAATATGAAAAAAATATATACATATATTTCTAACACGGAAGGACTAGTTGGCGCTCTAACAAACGGGTATACATATATTCTTGGCTAGATCGACGCAGGGTTTCATCAGGGTTATAATATGGTTTCCTGTTCCTTATATGTTGCAATCCTTTTAAATAAAATATAAATATCTACATGTTATTCGTCATTACTAGTTAGATTTATTCAATGGGTTTTTCATATGTATCAAAGAGGCTCAGTATAAAATACCTGGTTTGTTACGATACTGCGATTTTACATATGATAAAATGTAGGGTGGTTATAAATCAGAATTGATATTGATAAAGGATAAAAACAATACCAGTTTCCCATAAAAACAATTTAATTGAAATATAATTTTTATTAAAAAGTCATTTGAAATTTACTCTGCATCTTATAATTGTTAAAATAGTGTTTGGGAAGCCACTGATATATTTATTCAAAGAGAAAGTGGCCTACCTGGAGAAAAGCTGTTTTAATGAAATGCCAAAGCAATAAAAGTTTTAAATTGTGTTTAAGGTTCGTGAAAACTAAAAAAATTCACTCATTTTTTAAGATTAATTAAAGAAATGGAAAACTGTGAAAAACCCGGCGTAAATAAGTATATCGGTTGAAATATTTAAGCATTTTAAAAATAATTATATACCTTTTAAAAACTGTTGAATTTGCGTTGTGTTTGTCAGACTCAAAGGCACAATTTTAAATAACGTGTGGTGGTAAAAAAAAAAACCAGATAAAAGCTGAAATTATCAAAGCAATATTAAAAACAAAATGCAATTTACCTGCTTAGATTTTAAAAATGACTTATTAAAATGACTTATGGTTCAGAAAAAATCAATAATTTGAATATACAGTTTGTCAAAAAAATACCACCATGACGTTTTGAGTATTTGCTTTTTGTTTGTTTAATGTTCATTAATTTTGTGTAAAAGTCTAGCTCGTTTTATAACAAAAACCATATACATATGTATATACACATTGAGTTCGACGTTCGAAATAATTTGTGCATTTTAAAGGAAATATATCAAGGAATTTTATGGTTTTCGTTGATGCATTTTTATGCATTGTAAACTGAATTTATGCATAAATAAAATGTCTTTAAATGTACATATGTGTATGTAATTTATTTTTATCGAAACAATGTTCCGTGAAAATGAAGTGATGACCGTGGTTCGAAATTAGTCACGAATTAATGTTAAGTAGTTCATATTCTTAATTTTTTCAAAAAATTTCATTTCTCAAATATATCACTATGGCGATTTTTAAATCCAAAGTCACCACCTAAATGTTATCGGATCAAACTGAAAGAATAGTATTACCTCTTTTATATCAAAAGCAGCATTCTCGAACCCTTAAAAGTTTTGAGGCATTATGTTTTGCACGGTACAAATAAGCTGCACACTAATGTATAATATAATAATAACTAGATAAAAGGTATGGGTTAATGATATCCTAGAAGAACTTTAACCAAACTCAATAATTGCAACAGTATAATATTCAAAAAGAAATTGAGGCAACATTTGAAATACTTTTAGTGTTTTTTCACGGAACCAACCGTTTTGTTTGCTATAATAAAATATATTTTTTTTCTGTGCACAAGGCGACCCAATACACAAACATATTTACAGATGCACCAACGTACAAAGACATTTAAATAATTATATCTGTATGCACCTCAGCGAAAATGAACATGAAGTTTTAACTTTGATATAGTATGAATGCTTGAGCCATTCTAAGCGGCATTTTACTTTGAAGAGCAATGACGTACAGCCGACAGTGACACAGAGGACGCCTCACAAACTCGAAAATTAGCCAATTTGTATGCGGCTACGTATCACATATTGCACCATATAAACAAGTTGTCGTGTTGGTTATGGTTTTTTAAACTGCTCACCAAATCATCAACATATGAATATATGTATGTAAATACTAACAATTTCGTAGCGGCAAATAGTAGTAGCACTTGAGGTGCTGCCGGTTAGTAAAAACAAATACGCGAAAACTGACGAGACACATCAAAACCTGACAGTGTAAAAATTTCAAGTGATAAGAATCTTTCACACTTGACTGCTGACTTTCCAGCATAACTGTGACACCAAAGCATCTCACCCGACAGCTTAAAAGAGCAAAGCGGAATGTCAAAGGAATGCTACATCGCTCGTTTTATTCATATTTAGCCGCGCTATAAAAAGCAAACAATTTGAGGGCAATTTCAGCGGTTACTGTTGAAATTGAATGCATGCTTGGAACAATAATGGCAACAACAAATGCTTATGTTCGTACAATTAAAAACAGTTGAAAACTTATGACCATTGTTCATCTAAACGGACACGTGTCCATGAAATCACAACGGCAGCTGAAATTATTACCAACAAGGTATTACATATGTACATAGGTGCGTACGAGTATTAGGGTGTTCGATTATTCGACTTTTTGTAAAACCGGTTTTTGAATTTTTTGAAAAATGGCAATTTGAAAAAAACCAGTTGGTAATTATAAAATCAAGAAAATACCGGGTAAACCGGTTCCTGTTCCAAGTAAGAAACTACATCAATGTAAATGTAACAAAATGCAATTATTTCTATGAAAGAAATGTTTTGAAAATAAAATATAGTTTAATGCCCGAATTCAGTACGCAGTCCCATCCTCGTAATCTGTAACTTTGTATTATCTCAAGTCTCAAAATTTGAGACTATGAATTGGAGATTATTACCTTTTCTCCCTTTCAAGTTTTTTTTTTTTAGTATTTTGGGAATTGCTCATCACCTGGTCACAATGTAGAGGCTTTGTTTTGAGACTCAAAACTTTATATTGACACTAATGAATGACAACTGGTCTAAAATTGTGACTTTTGTCTTTATTAGAGACTGAGACTGCTTACTGAATTCGGTCATTATTTTCAGTAGGGCTTTATAAGGTTTTCCGTCCTCTTGTGGTATTAGGCCTCATCTTTTTTAAGCGACTGGCAAAAGAACACTCGGTAGCTTATCGTATAGCGTGGAAATCAACAACATATATATTCGAGTTGGGTTGAAATAAGCGGGTTGAAATAAACTCACTTAAAAAATAGCCAACCTCATTGAAAGTGAGAAAGTGGTACTATTGTGAATAATCATTGGAAAGTACCAAGGGAAATTGGAAAATTTTCGAAAAACATTAAAATAAGTAAAAAAAAATACAAGATAGAGCTGGCGTAAGTAAAATCGCCTCTTATAAGAATTACTCATTTTGTTTTGTTTTGCTAGCAAATTTTACAAAAGACCATTAATTTTGACAGACTAGTGTTGTAAAGTGTAGCGTAGTGAGGCGTAGCAATATTATTTTGTTGTATTCAGTAAGAATACGCACAAACTGATTCGCCTCACTTACCTGTCACATTTAAAAATTTTACAAAAGAGGTATTCCACACTATTTCATTTGGCCAAAAACTGCTTTTGCGCGAATGTTGGATATGTTGCAGAGGAGGTCCTCAAATGCAAGACCCAAAATAAAGCCAAGAAATAATTTTTTTTTCAAAAGTTATGGAACTTTAAAAACGGAAGGTGTCCAAGCGTAGTCCAATGTTTATCACTTCATAATTTTTTTTTTAAGTAAACTTTGTTAATTAAGAAAAACCAATTTACTGAAAAATCATGTTTGCACAATTTAAAAAAAATTAAAAAAAAAATATATATATGTATGTAACAGAACGTATATCAAGGAATAAACTGACCAATTTTTAAAGGGCCTGAGGTAATAATTTTTTCGTGAAGCAATGTCTAGTAAAATCAAGTATTTCGCTGAGTACATGCATGTATTAAGCAAGCTTGCTCGTTGCTTGTTGCAACGTGGGCCAAAAATTTAGGAACAACAATTAGGAAACTCATAAGGTGTCGTAAAGTTGTAAAGTCAAACAAATTTTCGGTAGCTCATTTTTTTTAATGTAAAATGACACAACTTGGAACATTTAAAATTTTATGACTTTACGACAATACGACACATTACGACGCTTTTGAATCCTCCGTTGAGAGTTAGGACAAGCTTTAATAAGTCTCACACTGAAAATAGAAAGTCGACTTTATTTATATGTAATAATCAGCTTAGTGTCCTGCTCTGTCAACAGCCTATTTTTAGCTAACCTTTTTTCTTACTACGTTTGGTGAAAATTGAAATTATTTATTATGTTTAAAATTTGTTATATTATTGCTTATATTCTGTGTATTTGGGAAAGAGCCTTAATAATAATAATAATAACCCCAACGGTTTTTACCCTCCATTTCCGCCAGACCGACTCGAGGGGCGCATCCGCATGACGCACGGATTTAAATTTTTTTTTTTTCATATGCAGTGCGAAGTCATGAAAGGCAGGAGTTAGTTGGCTGTCGAGACTCTAAAACTATTCAGCTAAATAATTGAAGTTAATCAGCTGATTTTAAATTTAAATTAGTTTAGATAGTAAAAATCTTTTTAAAGCGTAATTGTGTATGTAATCCATCATCTATTGAGAGTACAAAGTATAGTATTCTTTATATAAAAAAATGAGTCGGAAAAATCAAAGGAACTGGAATGAAAGTTACAGTCCTGGCATAAACCACGGAGTGGCTCGTTTATTTCGAAATTATTTTTGCAAGATTTCAGAAAAACAGGCCGGAAATGCCTGGAAATTCAGGAGGGAACGTTCCACTTCACTTCGGCCAGAAGAGAGCTTTCGTAATATAGGGATCACTGAATTCTTTTGACCATCGTTTTACAAACTCAAAAAGACCCTTAGCTTTGTTGATTGTAGCATTGATATAAAGATTGAAGTTAAGTTTTCGGTCCATTGTGATACCTAGGTCAACAAAGTTAAATACTTATTCAAGGTTATAGTTACTTATGTCATAAGAAGCTGGTTGAACCGCCCTGCGAGAAAAGCGCATTACTTTACATTTTTTAAGGTTTAGTGGCATACCATTTACTTCACACCATTTAAGTCCGCTTGTAGTAAATACCTTTCATCAGCAGTGTTAAATGATCTAAAAAGCTTTACGTCATCCGCATACAACAAAATTTTTGAATATTTCACAACAGAAGAAATATCGTTTCTAAAAAGTAAGAACAGAATCGGACCAAGGTGACTTCCTTGTGGAATCCCAGATGATATGTACATGAATAACGTTCGAAGAAGTATTTTTAAAAAGGACTCGTTGTGTTCTGTCGTGCAGATAAGAAGATATCCAACGAAGAAGATTAGGATGAAAACCGAGGAGATCGAGTTTATGGACAAGTAAGGAGTGATTTACTGTATCGAATGCTTTACTAAAATCAGTGTATATAATATCGGTATGCATAATTTCTCTAAATCCGTTTGATAGATGAGTAGTAAACTCAAGTAAGTTTGTAATAGTCGATTTTCTTTAGAGAACCCATGTTGCGTGCTAGAAATAGCAGAAGATATGGAATATGATAAACGGTCAACAACAATAGCTTCAAATAATTTTGGAATAGCTATTTTTTTGCTATGCCCCGATAATTTTCTATAGATGACCTACTTCCAATTTAGTGTTGGGGTATAATGAACGATTCCTTCCAAGCCAATGGGAAAACTCCAAATTTAAGAGATAAGTTAAATAAATTCGTTAATGGTATATTCAGCACATTTTTTAAGGAAGCAAGTTGGGACCAAATCGGGCCCGGACTTATAAGATTCCTTTAGGGTACTTAAGTAATGAAACACTTCTTTGGTAGATATAGCAGGAATGATAGCGATGGTCATCGGACATAGTTTATATGGATAATCTTTGTTTGTAGGCGAGTTGATAGAATAATTGGACCTGAAGAACTGGGCAAACATGTTCGAAATGGATTGACTGTCACTTGACACGACGTTTTGATGTTTCATGGCGCACGGAAAACCATTTACTCTGCGCTTCGAGTTAACGAAATCATAAAATGATTTAGGGTTTTGTATTAAATTATTTTTAATCTTGCATAAATAAGATTTGTAACATTTTTTATTCAAAAAAAGTAACTGTGTCGGAGAATTGAGTACTTAATATAATCAGTGTCTAAACCAGTTAATTTATATAATTTAAAAGATCGCGACTTTTTGTTTTTTAAGTTTCTAAGTTCTTTTGTAAACCAAGGTTGCAATTGTTTTTCATGAACGCAAACACGTTTAGGCACAAACTTTTTAAATAAGCTGTATATAGTATTATTAAAATGCTGGACACTGAGCTCAACGTTCTCTGAATACGTCGGCCAGGCTAATTTTGACAATTCACGATTTAACTTCTTGAAATTGGCCTTCGCGAAAATAAAACGCGGGCTTGAGCTACATGATTTATCATCGTTATTTCCAAAATCATTTATAATTTCGTAATTTAACTCAATTGTAGGGTGGTGAGAATCCCCAGGGAGAACCAATGGGTACACCGATTTATAGATGATTTAGATATATCATCAACATAAACAAGATCGAAGATCGCTCCAAATTTGTTTGGAATTAAATTAATTGGATTAAGGCAGAGTTCAGCCATAACTGCCAATAACACATTATACATATCCCTTGATGAAATCGGAATGATATGATTGTCTATAAAGTTCCATGATATGCTCGGCAAATTGAAGTCGCCGATAACAATCATCGAGTCATGGGGTGTAACCATGCACTTAAGGAATTAAGTAATAAAATATGTTTCGAATATAACATTAAGTCTGAATTTGAAGGGATGTAGCAAAGTGCTAAGTAAATGAATCCCTTACCCACCATTATACGTATTGCTTTAAATTCAATGAGCTCAATAACGGGGACACTCACTTCTTCGATATGGTATTGAAGAATGAACTGCAAAAATAACACCTCCACCGATTCTGTCCTTACGATCATTTCTATAAATTTGGAAATTGTCAGGAATGATCTCTGAATTGAAAATGTGCGGTTTAAGCCAAGTTTCTGTGAAGCATATTACTTTGTAGTTTCAATCAAGACCTTTTAAGTATAAGTCATTCAATTTAATATTTAAACCTCTTACGTTTTGGTACAAGATACTTAAAGCAGAATTAGAAATTAGTTTTTTGGCTCAGAATCACGGTGAGATATTGCACGAACAAATGCTCCAGCCAGAATGAATTTTTAAGCAGATAATCAAAATCTCCAGAATCTACATCAATTTTGAAAGACGAAACCTTACGTGCATACTTAAAATTAAATTTTCGTATCGTTAAATTACTTGTTTTAATCTTAGATGAAATATAAAACTCTATATCATTAGATGAAGTATCTTTAGCAAATCTTGAAATAAAAATCGATTTTCTCTTGAGGACAACAGCCAGCTTATTTGTGGGTGATTCATGAGCACCTGAAGATATTTGAGGGTTTGGGTCCGACTTTTGGTTCGCTTGCGTTTGTTTTCCCTGCCAGGTTCAGATGCTTGACTATCCAAGCACTTAAATGATTTGAACGTGCTTTCATAAAGCTTGAATTTATCAGTAAGTGCGAGAAAGTCTTTACCGATTTCAAAAAAGCCATTTCTAGTTTGCCTAAAAAGTGTATAAAGTTCCGTCTCAGTTGATCTGCATTTCAAACAAGACCAACGAATGCCCCTGCCTTCATTAATTAAGTCTATGACTCTACCAATCAATCCGGCACACTTAACATGGGCAACTCCATCGCACAACCAGCATGGAACATAACGTTGCTCATTATCAGTTTTTTTGATTTTACAAATATCGAAAATACACGACATAATTAAATTAAATTAAAAAAATGGAGTAAAGAATTAATTTAATTAAATAAAAAAAATTTAAAAAAATAAAGAAAATGATGTAAAGAATTAGATAAAATGTGTTGTTAAACCAAAAGTAGCTGGTTTGAAAGCAATGTAGGTTAATTATAGAATGTTTTGAAGTTTTAGAGCATCTATGTAACGAACAGTGTTAGAGTCACAGTATTAGACACCCAAAAAACAAGACGCAAACAGCTGTTTCAAGTACATACATATGTAATAAAAACGAGTAAATGCAATGTAAAAGAGTAAAGAAAATATGCGCACAAGCAAAACCAAATACACACAGTTAAAATCAAAATAGCAATAATAACAATGTTACAATAACAATGTTAAGCAACTAATGACTCGGCAAAAGATGTATAGAGATGTTAAATTAAAATTAAAGAAAATCTATACAAAATCACTCAACCAATATTTTACTTAGCTTTAAATGCGCACAATGAAGTCTCAAAACTTTTAATCACAAATTTGATGAACAATATTTCAAATAAACAACAAAATATTTAATGAAAACAGCAGCACAGTAAACACACAACTTGACAGCTTGACGTTTGCACGTCTACTTATTACCACTGGAACAGGGGCGATTTTTAGTATACGTTATGAATAATGCCTACTTTTGTTCATCCTGAAGCATAAATAGTACATTATTGAACGAATTCTTCACTGGTTTTGAGCCAAGTGCGTGTTTGCAGGACAAGGCAAATCCGAGACCTGCAATCGCACGAGAATTGAGAACATGTGAAGGAATTGTGTATTAATGAACTTTATTTAATAAGGCCGTTAAAGTGAGTTCAAAGTCGCCAAATTGGATAAAGTAACATAAGACGTCTCCCACATGTCACAGAACACGTAGGACATTTTCACTTTAATTTTTTGTCCTTTGATTATAAGATATATGTAGGTAGCTGCCGCAATAAACTTGAAAATCGGCAAAGCCAAACTAGCGGTACCCCGGAATGCCGCACCTTTTAGTTTGCTTTATCCAAGTTAGTAGCGTAAACCGTTACGGCTACTTTTATCTGAAAAATTACTGCCATCGGTTGCAGTCGGTATTTAGAAAGCCATAAAAATCAGTTTCAGTCTGAGGACTGCTACAATTATCAAGTATGCTTGCTCTCGCAAATACGTCCATTGCGACGAGAAGCAGTAGAATAAAAGCGAGAGCTTATAGCAGGTAAAAGTAGACGAAAAATTATAATTATATAATTTAAAAAATTGTTTAATGTTTTAAGATAACGAAAAAAAAAAACCTTTAGCGAATCGGCAATGGAAATCTGTAACAATTTTGTTAGCCAAGAAAAATAGAATTTGAGCGCAGTGTTGCTTTGGCAAATTCGAATGAATGTAGTGCAAATGCTGCAGAGAAATGTGACCCTAGCTCCGAAATCTTTTCCTGCAGTCCAAGAGCTCTTCATCACAGATCCACAGGATCAGAAGAAAGTATAAACTGATATATGTTATGAGTATAAATATATGTATATACATATGTTTATATTCAAATATAGTAATACAATAGTACATGTACGAGAACTTCAAATAAAAACTAATATATATTTTAGAAAACTGAAGATGGAATAATAACAATGCGTTTTCATTAAAAAATCTGTTTTTAAGTAAATACGTATTGAAGTGTAAATTAAATCAACATTTGTCTAATAAATTGACCAGTAAAATATCAGAAAAATGACTTAGTAAACCACTTGGAGTTTTTTTAGGAAACTGACGGACAATCCACTAGCAAATTTTATAAAATATTTGTGTAAATTTACTAGTAAAAAATCGGGTATTTCTGACTTGTCTAAGCAGTATAGCTACACATTTGCTAAAGCGCACAAGCAATATGTAAAAAGATATGTACAATTACATAAAAGGAATATATGGTATAAAACGGTCACAAAAGGTCCCTTTAGCTTTAAAAATTCGATGGGAGAAATACTGAAACTATAAGTCACAACTACAGATAAAATTACCAGTAATTTTTTCAGAATCTTTCTTTCAGCGTATACCATAAACAAATAAAAAAGTAAAATGTGACCGCTTTGCGCGAGTGGCTAGCAGTGCGTGCTATAACGCGATATGCCGTTGAGTTCGAGGTTTGAATCTCAGCCAGATCAAGTAAAATCATAATAAGTGTTTTTTTAATAGCGGCAGGCAATGGCAAAGCCCCGAAGGTATTTCTGCCATGAAAAACCTTCTCATTAAATACAAGTTGTATTTTTGCTTACGAACTAACTACACACGTACATATAAGCTTTTTTGAATTTCCCAGAACAATGATGTGTATAAGCCTTTGTATAAGCCCGAGTCGGAATGGTACACTAGATAAATATTTACATACATATGTATGTACATTAGGGTGGGTCAAATTGTATGGGTCAAAAAAAGTCGATGTTTGGTACCCCCTAGTTGTGTTTTATAAATCATTTTAAGCAACTTTTCCAATGGAAGTATGGTTTTATTTTGAATTCCGAGCCCCCCAATTTTTAAAAATAGGTATTTTTTCGTCCTTTTCAAGATTCGCACTGAAAAAAGGATTACAATATTTTGCTATGTATGTGTAAAGGGGTTTTTTGGTACGAAAAACCGAATTTGACATTGGCTCGGCGATAAAATTATGTTTTGATACTCAATTTGAACAAAAAAGGCTTAAGATGGACGAAAATGGCACAAAAATCGGAATATTTGTATGGAGAGTACCCTCATTTTTCACGATGACTTAAAATTTTGCACAAAGTTTTTTTTATAAAAAAACAAAAGATAATGAAACTTACAGTGCAATACAATAAAAATTAAGGGTACTTCACATACAAGATTTTCGATTTTTAGCCTTTTTCTGGCCAAAAATTTAAAAATTTGTATGGAAAATATGTTTATTTTCTATCGGAATGACTTGGAACTTGCTGAGATTGTAAAGTTCAGTTAAAAAGAGAGATTCAAGAGTTCTCGTTATGATGTTGCAACTACTACTATAGATTTCAGATAGAAAATGGAACCCTCTGGAAGACAGAAATTTAGATCTTCCTCTATCTACTCGCTAAATGAACAGAACATTTTTTTATCAAAGTTTTTTTTCTTCAGAAATTCAACTCTAAAGATGGAAACATATTTAAAAAAAAACAAGAAGCAATAAAGCATTCTCTAATATTTCAATTTCTAAATACATAAAAATAACGTCTTTTTAAAAAAAACGTGGCAGTCAGGTTTCAGCCGATTTATCTAACATTAAACTAGGGCCAATTGCACATTCTCGCTGGCTCACCAAAGCCAGTAGATTATTACGGTTATACGTGACAACGAATAAGCCGTCTAAAAATTTAAAAATTCTCGCAAACTATGTAATGAAAGTGTATACGCCAATGTATTTTAATATTAAGTACTATAACTCTGTCGTTTACGGCAGTGTATTTTATTTATTTATTTTTATTTTATTTTATAAAAGCTTACATAATAACTATTATTACATAAACTTAAGTTAACGCAGCACTAGCTACAGAGGCTTTCGGCTGACGGCAGTGTATTACTTTGTAAATTCATACGTTGGACTCAATATTTGGATTCGAAATTAAGAAAAATTGTGAATAATGTTGTTCAAGAAAACGCGTATTATGCTCACTCAGAAAACGTTTTATTAGCAATGTTGTTCGACGATGAAAAAAACATACGCGACTTAGCTCTAAAAAAAATTGTACACTACCGCAACCATGTGGATAATCCGATGCAACTGAGAGCTTATAAAAAACCTATCTTGAACTTCAATTGCACGGATTATACGAATATGATTGATATGAATGATAATTCAATCATATTCGAACCACCGTTTACTCCAAGCATCCCTTATGAACATCTACAACAATATCTGGAAAATGATGATCGACCGCTACCTGATCCAAAAATTCCGTTACACATACAAGCAACGGAAAGACATGTTCAATTGCTAGCTAGCGTATCCAAACGAGTTTTAGAACAGAAACGAGAAGAAGTGATGGCAGTGACATTAGAAAGCCGTAAAAAATTTCCTAAACTTGACAGCAAGAAAGACTTTCAAGAATAAGTCCTTCTCGCTTCTTACAATATTCAATTGAATTTTTTTCATTTATATTTTATATAAGTTTTTATATTTAAGGTTGGAATTGTAAAGAATAATAAATTTGAAATGAGAAAAATAGGCTTTGTTCATTTAGCGAGTAGATAGAGGAAGATCTAAGAAAAGGAAAAAAAAAAATACTAATTTTTAAAAATTGGGGGGCTCGGAATTCAAAATAAAACCATACTTCCATTGGAAAAGTTGCTTAAAATGATTTATAAAACACAACTAGGGGGTACCAAACATCGACCAAAAATTTCACCCACCCTAATGTACATATATACAATTTCAATAAGATTAGATAGTATTTGAAATGACAAATTAACTTATAAAATGAGTTTGATTATAGCTAAATTGTAATTCAGTTTATTAAAGTTATTTGTTTTGAAAAACAGTAACTCTTTATCAAAATTCTTTTTATTTATTCTTCATCACCGCTTCGCAGGTTTGAACCAATTCGCTGTTGAACCTAGAAGCTTCAGGTTGCGGGTCTAACACATTACGTGCTCACAGGACGTACGTACATACATACCCAGCAAGAACACTCTCGGTTAAATAACGCACGATGATATACTTTAAGCTCTTTGAAGATTGCAGGTGATGTGTGTAATAATAGTTTGTTAATGTAAGTTTTTAAGTAAACACAATTTAATACTTTTGCCTTTTTTTACAAAGGTGGTCAAAGTGTTCAATATTTTTCAACTTTTAGAAATTTGATATATACATATGTAAATGTATAGCTGGCGTATTAGGCAAACTCGAGGTGCGAGCAACATCTGCCAATACTTCGCATTTTACTTTTTGATTTAAAAATTGAATTTTATCAGAAATTTTGCTTGTAAATGCACTTTAATAATAACAGATAATTGAATGCACTTATTTAACCTTTTGCTATTAAAAGCGGTCAAATTTGCTATAAAAAGTTAAGAAAGATATGAAATTTTTCATGTTTTCTCGATTAAAACATATGACGTCTGGTAAGAACTATATTAAGCTGATTTACATCCGCGAAAACGAAATTTTTTTAGAATCTGTATGAAATCCTTGAAAACTAATATTTTTCAAACAGAAAACTTTGTTTTTCTTCAGGAGACTTTAAAAAATAATATCCGTAAGCATTTAATAAAATAAAATTTTGGTATTAGAAAATGGCAGTGGGTGTTTGGTTTTCTCCTGAACAGAAAATGATTTTTCCGTTATTTTCGAAAATATTTGATATTCGATTTTTCTATAATATTCTAATAAAAGCTGTATCTTCCTCATTTAAATTATATGGGAAACTTTCAACGCTTTGACCACCTAAATATCTTTTGATTTGAAAACAAAATTTCGGGATATTTTTTTGATTTAGAAAAGTCAGAATCGATGAGAGCGTTAAAATTCCAATTTTATAAACCAGCTTAATGTTCATACATACATACACACATCCTGAGGAATACATACATATGTATGTTGATATGAGCATAAATGTACATATGAATTTCTATTAACTCATTTTTATCTTTGCAGTTTTTATGGAACTAATTAGGTGCGTAATTATTGAATGATTTTCTTCTTGTCTCACCTGTTCGTGCTTCTTTAAATATCCAAGCCGCGGAAATGATTTATCACAGAACTGACACTGATAAGATCCATCCACACCGCTGCCTTTAATGCCATCGCCTGTCAACTTATCTAACTTTGCAGCTACTCTTTCGATTTTCCGCAGTTTTGTAACAATTTTCGAACTGTGGTGCTCGCCGTGGTGGTAGAGGTGCTGGCGATGAAGGCGTGCTTTTCGCTTTTGATGCAACTCCAAATTTGCGCCTTCTCCTAACATTGTAGATTCATGTTCATCTAGTGAGATTTTTACTGTTGTTTTGACATCTCCAATACCATCCATTTCACTTTCCTCAATAGTTCCAGCTTTGGCCTCATACGCTGTGTTATGAAAATTTTTGTTTTGCTTTATGTCTCCCTCATTATGTTGTTGCGGGCAATAATTTGTCACTTGTGTATTCGAAGGATGGGACAACTTATGTTCTTGGTGTTTTAACGAGTTTGGCGTTAAGGTGCCATCCGACATGGAAGGTGAGTAGTTTGAAGAGGTGTGCGTGGAGTACATATCTATAAAAAAAAGATATACTTATGTATGTAAAATCACTTAACTCGCGGACGAATAAGTAGCTAACGATTTAAAATTATCGGAACTAAATCAAATCTAAAAGTTATCTAATAATATGTAAGCCAACTTTTAATGTTATATGCATAAAACTATTTTGTTAATAAAATAAAGATATTCGAAAGTTAAGTTCTCTTTAAAACGAACATGTAATAAACTAATTTAAATATTCTGAAAATAGCTTCGAGAACGGCCTTTAAAACGTTGGTAAAGCTTTGTTTTTGAAGCTGTCATACATACATATATATGTACATATGTCACATACAATTGACATTCGCAGTCAACATTAATCGGTGGGTCGCTCCGTTTGTGATACATACAACATGCAGGTGCACACTAAAAATGTACATATGTTTATTACATTGATAAGTCATACATACTTTTATTTGACGAGTAAGTATTCAGCGCAGTACACAGTACAAATGGACCTACAATAATTTTTGACGGATAATTCAGCTTATAAAAGAAGATCCATTTTCCTTGGCACCTTCGACATAATATTAATGACATTCTCATTTGTTACTTCTCGTGCATTGAGTTTAACAACGCTTACCCATCATTCAATCAGTCTTCACTTCTTTTGTTTCGTAAATACAAAATCTACGCAGAGATGAAAAAGAGCATTCATTCGAAGCCACGGAAGCCGGAAGAGTTTGCGCAAATTAGTAAAAGCCGATGTATCGATGGTTACAACTGCTTGTTGCAGTTGTTTAGAGCGTCTTTTTCACGTTTCCTATGATTATGTCCTCTAAATGTCAATGGACCTCGTTAAAAATGCACTAACACTTATTTCCCTTGTGCGACTTTTCCAAATCTTCTGATAAAGTGTATGTCATTCTATTATTGGACTCTAGCGAGCTGCTTGTTAAAACTTGATGCAATTTACCTTTAAAACTCTCTCACCTCAACGATTTTGTCGTTAGTGTTATTAACATCGATTTCTGCTCAAGGAGGATTACATATAATGGCAGAAAATTTAAAAGTTACAGAAAGTAATAAGTGCGTAAAAGTACGAAAAATTGGTTTTACGGCGGTTGCGAAGAATTTAAACTACATATGTATATGCATGAACAATTTGATCATGGTCCAGGTCCTCTTTCACTTCTTTGACTTCTGGATTTCTCCAAGGCTTATGATTATGTCAATCATAATTTATTATAAAAAAATTCGCCAAGAGTTACAGATTTACCAATTAAGAGTTGTTTAAGTTAAAGGTTTTATATATCGATAATGCAAAATTATTGAATTAATGCTATAAATAAATTCAGTGAGGACCTATACGCTCTTTTCTTGTATGGCCAACAAAGAAACTTTGCCCAGAAATCCTGCCGTATACCACTATGTATATGTAAACAAGATTTACAAATTTCATTTTTCAACATTTCTCATTGGTACTAATTTAGTGAAACTTGCCAACGAAGTAAAAAACTTTGGTTGTATTATTAATTACAGGATCGGGTGTGATTATATTTATTAACGAAGTTGTTAGGAAAATCTTGTACAGCCTTCGTTGGCTAAGAGTAACTTCTTCCTATGTACTGTGTAAAAATGTTAGTAACAAGATAAAATGTTCAGTATACATTATGCATGTCAATCCTGGGTTCGCTTTCAAGGGCAAAACAAAGCTTTTAGAGAGTTCACAATTGACAAACAACACAGCTTGTTAACTCCCTTAAGGCTTTGTTTTGTCCTTGCCATTATAAACGAGCTGGATAATATCTCACTCGAGTAGAAAATGAGCCTCACTATGTAAGCGATGTTAATAGAACTAACGACGAGGTGCCTGAAGTAGAAAGGCAGTCAGTCTGAAAGATAAATTGCATCAAGTTTTAACGAGCAGCTCGCAATTGTCCAATAATCGCAAGGCATAAAATTTATCAGAAGGCTTTGTAAAAGAAATTGATAGTTTTTGTAATGAGGCGATAAAGGCTATGTCCTACAAAGAGCATTAAACTTATTGTCGGCAATCCAACCAACAAGTGTTGAGGCGCAGCAGTGCTTCTCCACTGCAGATTTTGAATGCAATAAATTTAGGTCCAGGTTGGAGGATAACACACTAAAGGCTTTTATTTCTTTGAAATTGCATTTTGATCAAAATAAGGAATAATTAAGCCTCGCTCAAAATTGATTGGGTGATGTATTCAATTTTTACTTTATGTATTTTTTTTTTTACTGAATGGTAAAATATTAATATACAATATTGGTCTCAAGCAATGATTGAAAATAATTTTACTTTATGTAGGTGCTTTTGATTTTGTACCAAATATGTATATTTGTACTTGAAGAATAAATTATTTTGTATGTGTGTCAAATTTTACGTTTATTAAGTATTACGAATCAAAACTTCGCGAAATTTGGGATCCCGGGATTTCGTTTTCAGATCTCGAAAATCGCGGGATCAACAAAATGCCCAAAATTGACTTCCCTAGTATACATACATATAAAGTACTCTGCATTCGTTTACAGCAAATTGAGCATTGCCATCAACTCTGCCACCAGACTTATATTAGGTTTACGAGTATACTCGTATCTATAAGAAACTATAACTTCTATGCTGTAATACGATTGTTCATAGTTACGCATTCGTAGCTCCGTTTCAAAACTTCGAAAATTGATATGGTGAAATCCGGACGTAACTATCAACCGCGTTGCCAACCAAAAATAAAAATTTCGAAGTTCTTAATTTGGCGTATAGGCAAAAATATACATCTACCGATATTATTGCAAGTGAAGAGTAAAGTTTAATATCAACATTTATAAGCCATTTGATAAAAAGTTTTTGTTAATTAAAGGCATAATTGCATGAATATGTATCGTATGTATATATGTACATCGTTAAGAAACGATCTAAATACAAATTTCTTAAATGATGATATGTGTGATATTGTCGAATTCATTGCTCTGATATATTCATGTTTAATGGTTTAAAGATTTAAAGATTTGTGACAAGTTTCCGCCTCAACAAATAAGCATTCATACCAGAAAAATATGTACATACATACGTACGATTTGTTTATATAATACTTACACACATACGTATGTACATATTATGTTTCTCGTAATAAATCTCATTTTTCTTGCATAGTTTATTTATACATATATGTACATAAATACAAAAGTACACATTTACTTATATACATACATGTGGAATTGAAGAAACTCCAACATAGTTGGTAACCTTTTAATTCAAATCACACATTGTCCATTTTGCTGCAAAACTACATCTCTACTAAATTAAAGCTACATCGACGCCGACAAAACACCAACGAGTTTTGAAGTAACACCGAAGTCAATAAGCAGCTCGACGAAAAGACGCGAATACAAATCTTTTAACTTTTCTATAAAATACAAATTCAATTTTTTAATCTTTCAATATAACTTTTATTCGTTAATAAAACTTTGTAAAACCTTAAACTATTCGTTAAATCATGAATGAAACGGATTATACGAAAGTGAGTAAAAGTCCTACATACATACATACACGCATATTTGCTTATTTTTCCATTTACACACGTCTAATTTTTCTAAAATTTATTTCGTTCAGTCACACAGTCACTATTCGTACAAAAATTCCGCAAATTGTCAGCTCCGACGGATTCTGGCATACCGATATTACGAGTTGCGAAAACAGCAGTCTACGAATTTCGACTTTACGATTACGAAAAGCGGATTTGAATATACCGATTCTACGATTCGTAGCATAATCGAACGTACGACGGATTCCAGCATAGGGTTGGAAATCCTTTTTGTTTGCGGATTTAAATTAATTCGATTTTTCAAACATTGTTTCTTTTGCTTAAGCAATTTTTCTTTTTTAAAGTGAACAATTTCTTTTATGTGAAAGAGACATGGAGAGTTACGTTGTCAGTTTATCCTTTTTGAGGCTACATCTAGCTTATTTGCAGTTTAGCTTCAAATTTTGAGATTTAGCTTCGTGACATTTCCTCCACAATATACGAGTATGTAATATATATATATATAATTTTGGCGCGTACACTATATAGCTTAGTGTTTGGCCGAGCTTCTCCTACCATTTGTGGTGTGCGTCTTTATATTATACCACAAATGGAGGGACCTACAGTTTTGTACCGACTCCGAACGGCAGATGTATTTAATGAGAAGCTTTTTCATGGCAGAAATACCCTCGGAGGTTTGCCATTGCCTGCCGAGGGGTGACCGCTATTAGAAAAAACTTTTTCTATGATTATGATTTTGCTTGCCCTGACTGAGATTCGAACCTCGAACTCACTGGCATATCAAGTTATAGCACGCACCGCTACCAACTCGACCACAGCGGCCAGCGGAGTATGTAATAAATAGCACTAAATTATTGTATAAATTCAGTGCAACTCCCGCGCTTACCTGGCAATGTAGAAACACTTCAAAAAGTCAATTTTCTTTTCTGTTGAAAATACTCTTAGAGGTGTAAAACCGAACGTACTTGATGTTTTTGGGAACGAAGAGTCCAAGTATACAGAGAAGCAGATGAGGTAACAGTGATTGAATTTCAATAGAGGCTTTTGCCGCACGATTAATTAAACATGGTTTCAAGAGTTGACATTTAGTTTTAAGTTTCTTAGTTTTGCCATTCAGCAATGCTAAAGTTGAGCGAAGATTTATTGCAATGAAACTAGCAAAGACTAAGCAAAAAAGTTAAAATTCTTAACTTATTGCTTAACATTCGTTTTTCATTAATAAGATTAAACAAATGAGGTTGTGATGATTAAATACATGATGATTTCAAAAGGATTTTGGACTCTCGTGATATGTTTTCAAACAGTAGTTTATCCAGTTTATCTGTTGAAGAGGAACTAGTTGAGATATAATAACATATATAACAAATTTTTGTAGAATGTTGAAATTCATTTATTGTTTTGTTGTAAAAGCTTGAAACAAACTGATTTAATTTTAAAAATTAAATTAAATTAAATGTAAGTGTTAATGAAATGTTGAAAAGGCTGGCATTTTTAAACTTTTTTTGGGGTCATTTATCATTTCTTAGCGTTTTTATTTGGTCGATCTACTTTTTTTTATATTTGAAGTCCTTACAACAATGGTTAAGAGCACCATGACGACTTTTTTCTTATTCTTTATTCGTCATTCCCATTTTGTTTGTAATTACATAATTCATTAATTTATTGTAATTCTATTGTTTTTGATTAAATACGAACACAATTTTGCTTATTTAATCAAACTCGGTTTTTTAACTTTATATATAATAAGATGCATATGTTAAACTGAAGAAGCTTTGTCGTCAATCTCAAGAAGTTTACAGTGTGTATGAACATACCTTAGATCTGTATTCTGTTTTTGTCCCCAAAGGGAATAATTGAGCACCTACATTTTTTTAAACATTGTTTTACAAATTCACCCCAACAGTCTCGAAATTCAAAACGTGTTAATTAGGCCATCGAAGTTATATACAAATGGTTCAAATGAGGCAATTTTGTAGACCACTAGCTGCGTTCAAGTAAATGTATTGTTTTAAGAGCAGGATGAACTTTGCTGTTCGAAGCCCTTATACACCTTCATATATCAAATATTTTATGGGTAAAATCGTTGAATATCAGGCGCGCGAGATATACTTAATGAAACATAAAAGCATGAAGAAAATGTTTAGGAAGAATTAGATTTACCGATTTTTGTCTAGCTAGATTTGAAATTCAAAAAACTTTCCAAATTGAAAGTAAGTTTACACATAAAAATATGTATGACCATTTGCGTGGTCGTGGTGAAATGAATCAAAGCGAATTGTGTACGTGTACATTTAAATGAAGTAAACATTATTGCAACAACGAGCAAAACAAATATTTTTTTTAAATACGTTTTTTTATTATAAGTTTAATATGCACCTTGAGTTTGGTTACACAGCCGCTGAGAATGTTAAGTTTCGGGGCCTTATTTTAAAATATCGAGATCGCGCGTCACTTCTTTATACTTCGTGAAAATTTAGTGTTGATTAATCCTAACTTGATGAACTCTATCAATATTATACTAACTAAGCTCTGTCAAACAAGCTATCCTTACTTTTACGTGACTATATAGTTAGAAGAATCTTCTTTTGTGATGAAAGTTTTAGTAATTGCATTTGAGGTAAGAATATATGTATACTCACCAATTCCAGGATTGAAATCGACTACTTAGTCCTGGGATTTTCGAAAAGCTAAAAAAAAATGCGCCAAAGCTGCACCTTAACCGGAATGAGTTTTCGGAGAGGGATTGTGATTCAATTTGTGTTATTGACGAATAATTCAGAAAGGACTTGGGCTTCATGTTGCTCTTTTACAGAATGCCGTATTCTGGCGAATGCCACGTAACGAGCCGAAACAAAAGAGCGAACAATGAACAAAAAAGAATGTCGATAAGTTTTCATTCTGAGAAAAATAGATTTGCAGAATCGTATCACACGGTAAAAAAATTTAATAATGGTTTTATTTTATTGCAGATTTTTTTAAATGAATCATTTAGCGACCGAAACTGTGAGTCTTTTCCTAAAAATTACATCCAGATTGTTATTTTGGGAAATCATTAGTATAGCGCTGCATAAAAAGGGGGTGGTGGGCAGTGAAGGAGGGGGCGTGGCACCACACCGTTAGAAAGTGGAAACAATAAACGTTTTAATAAGCCCCTACTGGTTCCTCTAGACCCTCGTTGAGGCCCTAAGGAAAATGCAAAAAAAAGGCATTTTTAAAGTTAAATTCTGATAAATTGTGAATGGATTTTTGCAAAAGGATAGTTAAACAAATGTATATTTTGTTGTTCATCTATGTGCATTTGAATTTTTGAATTAGGTTTACGCGTTTAGCCACAGTAAACCAAATGCATGCGGCGCTACACTAAACATGACCCGTTATTTTTTTACTTTTAACCATAAAGTCGAAAGGAAAAATTATTTTTTAAACTCATAACAATCTGGAGGTAATTTAATGACTTATTTTTTGAACCTGAAATAAAAGCGACAGATATTTTTTCTGGTTTTCGAAACAGTTAAACTTCAACTTTTATTTTTCTGTCCTAAAATAAAAATCCATATATGGCAAACAATTTAATTGTCTTGGCAAAAATATTATAAAAGTCCGACACTTTTTTTTCATTTTGAAATATTTTTCTGTAGAATTTTAGTCGAGTGGAAAAATCTATCCAGATTTCTTTGTTGTGTGCCGAAATATAACTAAACCATCAAAAAATGGTATGCAAATTTTATCATTTTTTATACCCATGTCTCCACAATAACACACTTGTTTCTCCTAAAGAAACTTTATTACAAGTGAATGCAATGAGTTTATTTGCATACGAGTACATATATATGTAGGTATGTATGTACATAATTTTGAATGAAAATTGTCAAAAATAAATAATTACATGTTTCAAGAAATATCATTTTGAAATTCACTATTATTTTTGTGAACACAATTGTATAATAGTTGACGAGCTAGTAGAATTGTTAATTTTTGTTATTGTTATTTCATTTTTGATACAGTTATTATCAACCGTGCTCCCAGTTTCACATTTCAATTCCACAATGTGATTTTAAAAATTTCCTGTGGAAGTGAATTAGTGTGCTCCCAATTTCACAAATTTCTGAGTATATCAAGTCATTCCTGTCACACAGCTGTTGTTGAAATTTCCCTTTCGGATTCAGCTATATATGCATTTTTGAGCAGCCATCAGCAAAACACTTAAAAATACGCATGTTTCAATGAATAACTAATACAGAAATTACATAAATGGCTTCTACAAACATCAAAGAATATTTTAAAAATTATTCCAATCAAAAATAATTAAACATTCACACACTTTTTGTGATTTAATTTTCATTTCACATACAACCAAGCATTCGGATTCAATTCCCAAAAATGTATGTGAATGTGAAATTGGGATCACCAAACATGTGATTTCAAACCGAATACACAGGGGAATTTGTGAATGTGAAACTGGGAGCACGACTGTATAAATGTTATTAGTGGTGCAAAATTTTCTTTTGTTGCAAATAAAAACAAATTATTAGTTTGGACAATAAGAAAAGGTTAAAAAACTATAAGAGAAAATATATTTTATTGTCTTTAGTCTAAAACGAAAGAAAAAAGTTTTGACACTTCTCATGTCACTTAGAGCTTCTAGTTGGTTAAATATAAAATAATCGGAATTATTTACTTTAGTTTGTATTAATAATAATTTGAAAATGTTAATTTCTTCGAAATGTTTAACCAACCAATCGACTCGACACCCCTTAACCCCTCTCCCCCGTAATTTTCGTTACACTGGCACTGTCGATGCTTAAGTTCCTAACGTTAGGTAGATACAAACGCGTAAAATTGACTCAAAAACATACTTACGAATATGTCACTAGCAACTTAGTGTGTAAATAGATGTGAACACAGATTGCAAGAGTAGAGAAAAATACGTATGCACTTACATACATATGTACATATACGAAGAATTAAATTAATATTATCAATGAAATAAGAAACAATGCTTTTTCATAAACAAAATAATTACTAAAATAAATTAAAATTACTCATAATACATAATACATTTTACCATTCGTCAAATGTTAATATATTACCAAGTGTGTTGGTCTTTTTTTTATACTTTCCAGTCCTTAAGGTGACTTTTTTCAATGACAGTTAAATTTTTTGACATACATATATGAACTTTTATTTTAGGACAGAAAAATAAAAGTCCAAGTATAACAATTTCAAAAACCAGAAAAAATATCTGGTTTAAAAAATAAAGGTCATTAAATGACACATTAAGTTGAATAAATTATACGGGTTAAAAAATAACTGGCACTTTTTAAATTTTTTGTCGAAATTTGCAATCAAAACGACTTTGAATACAGCTAAAAAAATTCAGCATTTTGGTATAAAGGAGTATGTGTGTGCGACGGCTTTCTCATAATGATTTTTTGGTTTAAATTTTTTCACAAAAACACAAAACAACAACCACACAAGCAAGTTAAATAGCGGCAGATCAGTTGCTCTTGTTTGTAGTTGGTTTGTTTAGGGAAGATGAAATAAACACAACAGCCAACTCGGCTAGCGTAGCACAATAGGTAGCGCATTGGCTCTGCAACTCCGAGCTCCAGGGTTCAAAGCCTGAGAGAAGTGGTAATGAAAAATTAAATTAAAAAATTAATTTAATTTAATAATCAAAAAGAAGTCTGATGAGGAAATGTGGTGATTTCCGAAATAGTACTATAACTTCAACCATTAAAAACTGTTGTTGTTTTTTCACAAAAAAATCTTCCATAAACTGGCCTTGAGCTCAATAAAATTGTACAAATATTTATACTTAAGTTAATTTATTAGTTGCTTTCGGTCCCTGATATAAACTCGCAATTCTTAGTTTATTTATCAACCTGATATACTCGTATAAGCTGTCAATATTTGTATAAACACTTGTTTGTCGCGGCCTAATAATTTTGGGCACTGATTTTGGTTCGGAAATGATTTGGTAACTCATCGAGTTCAGCCGTGTTATGCTATTAGCTGCTTGTTTATACCGCGAGCGCAATTTAAAATACCGTTGTTTATCAAAGAGACAAAATTGAGCATTTGACAAAAAGAGAAAGAAACTTTACGAAAATGAAAATGGTAATGCGAACTATTTAATAAGCTTAACCGGCTCTAAAGGGTCCTTCATTAAATACGTAAGGACAGTTTTGGTGACTTTTGAACACATTTTCATTGGAGCGCGCACTTTGCGAGCCCAAGTCCCGGGAAAATTGTAATCGCGTTTTTCTCAAAACCACTTTTTTGAGGCTTCTTGGCAAGTTTTCTCTAGAACGGTTACAGATATTTCAATAAGTGAATAGTCAAATTAATCGGCACAATTTAGAGAAAATGATATAGCATAGCAAAATTATTGCATTGTATTGAATTAACTATTTTGTTACAATATAAAACTAAATTAAAAAATCGATTTTTTATAAATGACTGTACTTTTTTTATTTTGCTTTGTCTTATAACAGCAATCCCCCAGAGTAAAACAATATCTCATTTGTTGATTTCAGATGAATTAAACGGACGCAATCCTGCCAAGTATGAGGTGCCATCATTTGCGCAAGTGGTACTTCAGACACTTACCAAGACGTAAATTTTAAATTTTTTTTTATTTAACATGTTTTGTGAAGCACAGAACTTGTATAGAAAGAACCGTTAAACTATTAAACTGAATTTTTTTTTTCTATCAAAAAAATTTTCAAAATAATATACAATTACATATAGCCTGAATAACAAGAATACCCCCTTAAAAACATATTCATTAGGAATGTCAATCTCGGGATCCTGGGGTTTTTTAACTCCCGAATATTTCGGGACTAGTCTATTCAAATACTGGGATTGTTGAAAACAATTATTTTAATAGAAATTTAAATTAATAAAATTTGTATCATAAGTAAGAAACAAAGCATTTTTTGTAACACTTTTTGATAAAACAGCTCCTCCTAATCAAAGTAACTTTTGAATCTTAATGTGCTCGCAAAATGAACTTATTTAAATATGGCATCGCCTTAAATTTTATGCTAAGGAAATAAAAATTATATACAAGAAATTTAAGCCCAGGTTGGAGGATAACACACATTAATGCTTTCATTTCTTTGAGATCGGATTTTGATCAAAATAAGTAATAATTATGCCTCGCTCAAAATGCATTTAATTTGTTTTAGCTAATTAAATGAAGGAGTTATGGCGCAAAATGCAAAATCTGAACTATCGGTTGTATGGCAGCTGTATGTTTTATTTATCCGATTTTAATGATTTTCACTGCTAAAATAGTTCTCATGATAGCTTTTATTTGTGCAAAATTTCAAGAACCTAGCTGCTTAAATGGCAGGGTTTTCATGGTAATATCAATATCTGAAGATTCGGTTTTATGGGATCAAAGATATGTAACTTCTTTGATCTTTATGATTTTCACTTTACACATATGTCTAATAATGACTGATATTTGTGAAGGATTTATGGTCAAAAATGGAATATCTGAACTATCGGTTGTATGGCAGCTATATGTTATATTCATCCCATCTAAATGATTTTCATTGATAAAATAGTTCTCATAATAGCTATTATTTACAAAATTTCAAGACAGTAGCCTTTAATGGAGGTGTTTCGTGCTAAATGAAATATCTGAACAATCAGTCGTATGGGAGCTATATGTTATATATCCTTGATCTATATGCTTCTTTAGAGCTTAGAACAGCGGACCTTCTAGCAAAATTTCAAGATTTTTGCTTCGTAAATAAAGGAGTTATAAAGCAAAATATAATATCTGAACAATCGGCTTCTATATACTATAGTCCTTCGATCGGTTCCGACAAATGTATATAAAATGGAACCTGACGGCCAAGTTTCATTCAAATAGCTCAAAACTGAGGGATGGCTAAATCGACTCAGCTCGTCCCCATGATCATATCAGTATACTTTTTGATAAGTCTTACTCTTATCGTTCTGGTATTTATAAACATCGGACAAAAGTTAATATACCGTTTCCATGAAAGGTATACGAATTATATTTATGATTACAGCCTGCAGTTCGATAAAAAGCAACACGCATTGTAAAAGTCGCAGCAGAAGATTATAAGCAAAAATTTTGGGTTTCAAAAACTGAAGTTTCAAATTACATTATCAATTGCCATAAACTGGACGGAAAATTATATTTTTAATAGTACCTAAAAACATCGCTTATTCAAGACTGCATTTTATTCGCCTTACTCCATAGAAGTCGATGTACGGGCAAATATCTACTCGTATATGTACATATGTATGTACATCTCGGGATCCTCACCAGTCTAATTAATCTGGCTACGCGTTTGATAATTTAACAGTCGTGCTACTAATTGCGTGAACAGATGCGTGGGTGTTCAACACATCCTTATTAATGCAACTTTAACTGATACTTTTGATAAAAGGCGCCAGAGTACAGGAAATCTATGTAATTGCAACTGATCAAGTGGAAGAACCAGAACGTAAAAATAATGTAACTGTCATACATAAAGACGATGTTTGAATGTGTGAGTCTGTGCTTTTAAGAGAAATTTAATTAAACAGTAAGTGAGGGGATAACAACTAAACAATACTCAGACTTCTTGGATGCACCCCTGCTTCTCTGAATGTGTGAACATGCAAGTCTGAATCACTCATTAAAAGCACAGTGTAGCTGTTGAAGTAAATTAAATTAATGCAAAACAAGTACAAACTAAAATAATTAATAACATTCATACATATGAAAGGCATCTTCATACATACATATAAACGTAAGCATAAACAAATTTGGTGATTCGTTTATGTATGCATGTATGTACGTATGTTCATACTTACTCAGTTCTCTATGCATATATGTACATACGTACACAAGTAAATTACTTGTAAATTTCATGGTTGAATCACTTAAAGAGGATGTAATTGTTAGTAGCGATAAACATATACATACATTAATACATAAATATGTATGTACATACACACATAAATTGCTTGTTCCTATTCTAAAGTCGACCGAATTTCACCTAACCCCTACTTGTCATCACGACTTATTTTGAGAATTGCTGCCGTTTTATAACGTACTAGTAACGCTAGGATCCGCTGAATAGATAACTTTTTACAGTGGCGGGTTAAATTGCTAACTACTTTTACTTAAATTTAGTAGAGAAAAGCGAGTTAGATAATACGTTTTACCTATATATATTACACCGCTTGTAAGCAAGGTGGTTGATGATTGCTCGGGTATTAATCGACCACATAGTTATTAACTGATTTCCCCGAAAACCCGGGTAATTCACACATTTGTACACACGAATATATCGGTACCGATTAAATGGGTTATAAGATCAATAAAGTCCCGGCTGCAGGAACTTCTGGAGCAAGGCCGAATTTAGATGGGGGTTAGGGGGCTCTCAAAATGTTGTCACAACAACAGGGATTTTTCCACTTTTTGGGTAGAATTGTCCACTGTCACAGTTGCATCCTTTTTCAAAAAGTCAGCTTAAAGAACACTAGTTTTGACTGGAAAAAATAAGCTTTCATTCTGGAAGCTAAATCTGGTATATTTATTTCACACTGTGCTACTCGTTGAATAAAAAATCATGATGTTTTACTCTGTGAATTTTTTGTGAGCCTATTTATGACATTACCTTGACTTACTTTGTCCTTATTAAATGTTTTGCATTTCCCTTCCTTAAGCTTACCAAAAGCAAATGAGCATATCGAAGCTGTGTTACGAGTTATTACGATTTTCGCAATAACATAAATGAAAAGTTCAGCGAAATATTCCAAGCAGTATGTAATAGAGGTGGGTAACTCAGCACTGAGTTGAGTTACTCACTTCCCAAAAAAATTTTGACTCAGTAGCTCAGTTATAAATTTCAGCCATCTTACTGAGCGGCGAGTCGATAAGTGGGTCAGCACTGAGAATCATAGATGAGCTGATACGAAGCTCTTTGTTTTGTGGCGAGACACTCTGTAAGAAATGGCATTTGGGAGTTTTTTATTGCATTTTTGGAGATTTTGCAATTTTTTCGCCACATTTGAGGTATGCAAACAGTATAAATGTAAACGCAATAAAAATAAGAATAAGAAATAAATATATGAAATCAACATGATCACAATTATAAAATACGAGAGCTTTTATACATGCATAAAACAAATAACTAAATATATGTGATGAACATGCGATTTGCATATCATATTATCTATGGTGAGAATAAAGAGTGACAGAAAATAAGAACTAGCGCGAAAATGTTTCTTTTTGGCGCGTTATCAATTGTGCTGTCACTTTAATTATTCAACGTGCACCTCTCCACGATAACAGTGCTGCCGTAGTTGCACAGAGCGACACTATTATGAAATGAGTCGTAACTCAATTGTGCTACCTCACTGAGCTGCCTCACTTAATTGAGCAAGAGTCATTGAGTCAACTCGCGAAAATTAATTGAGTTACCCACCCCTAGTAGGTAAACTTTTAACATCGATTATTGGTGAAATAAA
Organism: Philophylla caesio; assembly: GCA_963971545.1. Taxonomy (NCBI): domain Eukaryota; kingdom Metazoa; phylum Arthropoda; class Insecta; order Diptera; family Tephritidae; genus Philophylla; species Philophylla caesio. The sequence goes on along the minus strand of OZ020606.1, from coordinate 40,266,249 downwards.
ACTACCACGTATCGCCTACATCCAAAAATAAAGTACTGGCACTACAACAAGAGATCCTGAGCCCTATTTCAGGGCGACTCATTTTGTTGATGAAATTTCCATTACAATTGCGAGAAAAATGTATTCAACACAAATCAATTATACAAATATTTAGTTTCTTTATTCCTTCAATTTGCTCTTTTAAAGGAATTGATTTTATTGTATCAGATGCAAAATAATTTAAAATTAACAAAGGTAATCTGCCCTATCACTGTGTACGTCGTAAAAAAGCATCCCTCCGCTACGAATACGAAAAATTTTCTATCGCTGATTCCTTGTGAACTCAAAAAAAGTGCTGCCAAAATCAAATGACAAATTTTGAGGTTTCGACATCAGCTGACACAAAGTAAGCTCACACATTTTTGCAGAATAATTTACTTTTATATTTCTATTCTGGGTTTATTAAACAAAATTAATTTCCTGGGAAATGCGAGAATAATTTTTCTCAATTAAGAAAGTTTACAAAATTTACCAACAGATAAAATGCAGCGGAAAAATTTAAGTCATACCTTAAATCCTTTGGAATCTGAGGCCACTTTGTATGAAAAAGTTTCGGTTGTTGAAACACATATTTAATTTTACCAGTTTTAAATTACCGATTTGTAAAAAATATTCGATTGAAGAAATCAGCATTATGAATGTGGTTGGGGTGCTAAAAGATGGAATGAGATCCATAAACTGGCTTCGCTGCTAAGTTTTTCGTGGAAGGTGATTTAGAAATGACTTTGATATATATATATAGTCCAATCAACATTTAACAAGTTTTGAATACATTGCAGTCACGGCTATGCCCTCAATAGATAAAGCTGGAAATGAGTAACGAGGAAAACCGAAATGCGAAAATGGACTTTCATGCAAAATCCAGGTTTCCGGATGTAAAATTGTGTCGAAAAGTTGTCCACCTCCTCCTTTTTGAATTTGGTGTAATCCTCTCCAAATTCTGAATTTTTCTGCTACTATTTTAACAACCTCAAATGGAAAATAACAAACAAGTAAGAAATTTGATTAAAATAGAAACATTTTTATCAAATTTAATATTCACAATTTCACTATGTTTCTGTACTTCCTTCTAAAAATTTTTTTGTAATTTTCTCCGACAACCAAAACAAATTAATCGGAAAATCTACGAAATTGCGCTACAAATGAACTCACCGATTTTTCTTCTTTTTTTCCGTAAAATCTACGAAAATCGTACTTCGACGTACTCACCGATAGGGCTGTTTACACTATGCAACAACAAAAAAACAACGATATCCGGAGTGGTGATTCGTATTACGTATACTTAGTAAACAACAGAAAACAAATTCATATTTAGATATCACGTCCCAAAACATAAATAACGGTAATCTTACTTTATTTAACTTACGTTACACTTAGTTGAGGGTAGCTATAAAATTATATCATTGGTGTATACAAAAGTCATCAAAACATTTGGATTATTCATAAATCTACAAAATGCCGCGTAGTTTGTGTTAATTCTCCTAGCTTATTTTGTTACGTTTGTAGTCAATTTACACCTAAAAATGAAAAAGAGCCAATTTCGCCTTTGTTTGAAAATTGTTATGAAGCTTATTTTAAAATTGCCATTAGAAATCAAGACAAATCATTGGTGCCGGAAGTGTCGTGTTTAAAATGATACAAATATTTGACGGGTTGGTACTAAGGTAATATTAAACAGATGTCTTTTGGTATACCAATACAGTGGCGTAAACCCAAAAATCACGTAGACGACTGTTAGTTCTGTTTAACAACTGTGAAAGGTTTTTCAAAAAAATCAAAACACTCGGTGAAGTATGCTACTGTGTCATCAGTGTCAATGCCGCTACCACCTTCTCCAGACATTCCAGTACCGGAAAAATTGTGTATTTCGTCAAGTTTATCGAGTCCTATTGAAGAAGAAGATGGCAGAAGCAGGCCCTTCTAATGCGTAGAGGTATTTATTGATGAAAAAATACAGAACCACATTTGATTAGTCAGAACAAAATGATCTTGTTGGATATTTATATTGGACCAAAGAAAAATCTGGAATATTAGGCTCGAGATTAAAACAATGGAATCTATTGCAAACTTGAGTTAAAATTACAGCTTATCGAAAACGTCATATAACCTTAGCTACCTTTTATTCAAAAGAAGTTGGATTAGTGTTCTGCAATATTGATGGCTTAATTTCAGCATTATGTCACAGGCATATATCAAAGCATGGGTTCGGTAAGTGATAAACACGGTGAAAGATTTGATCAAGAAATTGCAGAGTACGAGAAGCGTTATCAGGGTAGATGTCATAATTGCCGACTATTGTTGGAGCCTCCAGAGGGATAATCCCACTACTGACTACAAAAGGAAACCCAATTGTTAAAAAAAAATAGTTTTTTGTAATGTATAATAACAATTTATGTCACCGCTTCATATAATTTTAAGTAAAATCAATAAATGCGTTTCACATGACGTGATAAAACAATTTTATTTCAATATTTCAAATAGTTTTAAGGTGGCGAATCATAATTACATACTGTGAACCCAGTAAAAAAAAAATTTTACATTGTTGCATAGTGTTATTAACACGGCAACACCTGTGCCGGAGTTCGTTTTGTGGGAGAAAAATGGAGCCGAGAAGAAGCTTGTAAGCAACATCTGCAATAAAAGATTAAGATCAATGCAAAAAAGTCATTTTTCCTAGAAATTTTTTCTTTATTAAAAATAATGCGACAATGCCGGCCACTACGGAATATCCTTATTAACACCGAAAAGAATACAAATTTTTTTGCGAAATTCGACGAGATTGACTTAATACATACATATATATACATACATACGTATATTTACGTAAACTAAAATATTTTTTAAGGGGTTTAAAAAATGTTATCCTCGTACATGCGCACCATTGAATTTTTGTTCCCTTATTTACAATAGCTGCCCGATTCTGTGTTCTTGATAAATTAGGAAACATTTACAAATATTCAGTACTGAAAATTTATCAAATTTTTTTATTCCTATCAAAAATAAAAAGTGTTTTTCTTTGCTTAATTATAAATATGAAAAAAGGTATTGACAAATTATAAACTTTTGAATTTTGGTAAATGTTTGATAATATACGTACATAGACAAATTAAAAACAAAGTTTAAATCGATTTACATATGTATCTGGCTGTTAAAACAAAGTTTGAAAATATTAAAAATAAAACAGGGAAACACTAATGCTGATGAAGGAAAGCGTTAATAAAGTCGTTTCTCCCTTGACAAAATAGCATCTTCCCGAGACAATACCCGATAATGAATGCCATGCTACATAAATACTACTCCTAACTTGTGAAGGGTAAATTATACATTTTGTGACTGTGGACGCAAATCTGTGCATACTTATGTAGTTGACCAAAATAATGCACAGTTTCAGTTGAAATCCCAAGAAATGCATACCTATGTATATGTATGCATAATTTCAGCTTAGTTCCGAAATAATGCTTAAAAAAAAGGTGAAATATTTCATCCATGTACATTTGACGAGCATATAAAAAAAAAGTTTAGAGGCATTCCATAATATTTCAATGAAAAATTTGGTTTTTTTTAGATTTTCGTGTAGGTTGAGTATGTTGTAAAAAAACTCATAAGATATAATAGAACGATCGGAAATTAAATAAATTTTTTTTCAAAACTTATGCGATTTTGAAAATGTAAGTTGTCTCGACGTAAGCTATTTTTAATACTTTACAATTTAATTGAGCTCAAGGCCCAAAATCTCGACTTAACCTTAAAAAACCGATTTTTCGTGCTTTTGCGCACTTACATATCTTCGCTAATTAACAACCGATTTTCATTCTAAGGACGGTTAAAGAAAGAAGAAACTCAGACCTTTTGAAATATATATGCGTCTTAATAAAGTGGAAGAAATTTACTTGTTTTTGCACAACAAACTTAAATTTTGCTACCCTTTTTCTTCTTTTTTTGACTTTGGCGATATTTTCACACACTATATTATAAAAGGAGTACGTTTAACACCGAGTTCAACGAATGTTTCTTTTAAAAAATCCGCCAAAAAGTGACTGAGTTATTTTACTTTTTATAAGAACGCAATTTTTGCAAAAATTTACAACGAACTTAATTTACCAATAAATATCATTAAATGAAAATATATAGATCAAAATTGCTTTTTTGACCGTTTCTTCCTTAGGTCAGCATCGTCAGTTTCGCGTTGTACTGACCAGCAATATTCTGCCATCATATTTATTTTGTTTTTCCTTTGAAACGTTTTTCGATCGTAGCCATTTCTTGGTGGAAGTGTTCGCCTTGTTCATCACTGAACTGGCCCAGATTCTGTTGTTGTTGTTGTTCCCAAGGAAATTATCACATAGCGCTACAAAACTCTTCCATGTACGTTTCTCAACACAGCTTAACTTGTTCATAAAGGTAACGTCGCTCATAATTTTGAAAATTTGAGGTCCAATGAAAATATAATAATATTATAAAAAAAATAAAAAACAATTAGGTATGAAACCAAGTTAATAAATACTGGCTTTTATTTTAGCTTCACTTAACTTTGGGAAGACAGTTTTAAGATGAAAAAAACCTTCGCTATTAACATCCAATTTCTTTACAAATTGTTTCATGTATCCCAGCTTTAAGTGTAGTGGTGGTAAGATAACATCCTCAGTAAAATTTTTTCCATCATTTCATACGTTTCTTTCTTGTTAACCCCATACGCAATTGGAACTGATGGTAAGAGATTTTCATTGTGTAATAACACAGCTTTTAAACCCAAGGGTGACATTACAGACTTCATTAAGGGAACACGGATGTATTTTTTTGTTTTAGGGTACATACTTTTAAAACTTTGTCTAAGTATCAAAATGCGTTCGCTTTTCTACCCGATGTTATTTGAAAATATTTTTCCATTAAATTCCACTGCTTTAGTCGTGAACCGAGGACTTCAGATTCTCGTTTCGTTAAATGCAAATCACGCACGAGATCGGCGAAATCAGAATGCCTTTCCGTTGATTTTGATTTACAAGGAAGGAATTCTTCCTCTACTAAATATGCTTCACCAGCATCAATTGACTCACTTTTTGAAGGCACTACGTTTTTCCGCGATTTAAAATTGTAACCTGAAACGTCTGTTCTGCAAAAATAGCAATCGTCTTGTTTATGATATGCCTGATGATGCCAAGTCATAGGCACAGAAAAGGGCAAAGTAATTGATTGTTGAACTTTAAATTTGTTTAATGTTGTGCAGCAATATTCACAAATAAATTCTGGCTCGTACCAGCGACTCGCACTATAAAACCTTTCGAAAATCTTGTTATATATTTTTACAACACCAATATTATTTTTAAAATCACGCCGATGACTTGTAAGTAAATCACATGTAGCAAAACTTATTACGCTTGTCGCACATTTTAGTTTTACTTTACCACGATTTTTATCCAATTTAACAGCAAACATAACAAAAGATAAACAACACGTGCACTTCAGTATAAGGGAAATTTATAAAGATTCAAAATTGAGTAAAAACTCAAAAATTAAGTGATAATTTCCTCGGGAACAACAGAAACAAATTTTTGCAAAAATTTCGTTCTTATAAAAAGTAAAATAACTCAGCCACTTTTTGGCCGATTTTTTAAAAGAAATATTCTTTGAACTCGGTATTAAACGTACTCTTTGAATCTATGTAATCAAAACTCATTTTGTGTTTTTATAAAAAAGTGTTTGAAAATATCGCCAAAGTCAAAAAAAGAAGAAAAAGGGTAGCAAAATTTAAGTTTGTTGGGCAAAAACAAGTTAATTTATTCAACTTTATTAAGACGTATATATATCTTTCAAAAGGTCTGAGTTTCTTCTTTCTTAAACCGAAAAATCGGTTTTTTAAGGTTAACTCGAGATTTTGGGGGTGTTTGACAAATTGGATTCTCGTTCTACTCGATAAGACCTACAAGAAAAATACCATCACTTCCCAGGTATTTTTGAGTGTCACACTGTGTAATCAACGAGCAAGTTTGCTTAATACGTACATGAAACTGTTTCAGTTTTAAAGCGAAATAAGGTTTTTATACCGAGTTTCCATATGTTTAATTTCAGGGTGCCCTTAGGAACGTGTTGGACATTTGGTAGATTTTTTTGTTGTTGTGTTTAATTACGTCGGAGGTTCGACATAGCCTGCATATTACAAATATGTTCCAAATGTGTAATGCTTGGCAATATGACTTGAATAGCAAGTTTTCACGATTAGTATAGCAAGATCATAATGAACTTTCTCCGATGAACGGTAATATAAAACTAAAATGACTTTTAAACAAAAAAGTAAGTGAAAAGTAACATAAGTAGTTTAAAACTTATAGACATAAAATCAAAAATTCATAAAATATGTGCATACTTGTTAAATTATGTTATGTATATTCCCTGTAGTGAAACACCAAACTCGTCATACATAAATAGCTTGTGTGTGGCCGAGCTTCTCCTACCATTTGAGGCGTCTTTATATTCTACCACGAATCCAAACTTCAGATGTATTTTATGAGAAGCTTTTTCATGATTGAAACACCCTCGGATGTTAGTCATTGAGTGTCGAGGGGTGACCGCTATTAGAAAAACTTTTTCTATGATTTAGTTTTCAAATGCGCCGACTGAGGCGCGAACCTCAACGCCATATAGAGTAATAGCAAGCACCGCTACGCATTCGGCCACAAAAGGCGTACAAATGCATGAAATAGAGTTCCTGACATGGATTATAATTCACTATCAGCGCCTATATTATTGCAGGCATTTAATAATTTGATAAAAACAAACTGTTCTCCGAATATCAATCAAAAACAAAGCTGTAAAAGGCTCATAAATTTGTTGATAAACAAATGGAAAGCTGATATTGACGAAAAAAAAACGATTGGGGCAGTATTCCGGGATTTACAAAGAGGTTTTAAGACATTAGATCGAGAAATAATGATCGCAAAACTACAGCAGTACGGCATAACAATGGCTAAACTTCTATGGTTTCAAAGCTATTTGACGAGCATATTTCAAAGAACCAAAGTGGGAGATTGTGTATCCGATGCTATCCCGGTAAATCTTGGTGTACCACAGGGCTCGACACTTGCTATTTATAATATATATAAACGATATTGATGATACTTTATTGTATGTACCAGAAAATAATGGAGATGGTTGTATTGACAAGCTAAAAGAAGACTGTAAGATTTGAAGGATATTTGCAAATGAATAAGCTTAAGCTTAATGTTAAAAAAACCAAATGTATGATGATAAATGGTAGATCCAACAAAAGTATTGTGCTGAACAATGAGCCTATAGAAAAAGTAGAACAAATTAAGTATCTAGTAGTTATCATTGATGCTAAACTTTAATTCGATTTGCATATTGATTTTATTTGCAAAAAAATAGCAAAAAAGATAAATTTAGAAGGATTCGTAAAAAAATATCAACTACTTGTGCAATAAATATGAACAATACTATGGTGAAACCGCATTTTGAATATTGTTCAACAATCCTTTTTTTAAGTTACCAATTAAATATAAGCAGAATGCAAAAACTGCAAAATAAAGCCACGAGAATTATTATCAAATGCAATGCCTTAACACCAATAAAAGTTCTCCTTGATACTTTGAAATGGATGTCTGTAAATCAACGTGCTATTTTGAATGTATTATGCTTTGTATTTAAAATCAAAAATAATATTATGCCAAGATATCTAACTTGTGAGATATGCTATGTGGCCGATGTACAGCCATATCCACTAAGGAATAATAAAGATTTTAGAAGACCGCCTTTAATGACAAATGCGGCACAAAATAATTTATTTGATAAAGGAACTAACTTGTTCAATTCTCTACCGATAGGAATAAAAACTGAATCAAATACGTATAGTTTTAAAAGAAAAGTAATTGAATTTGTTAAAGAAAATTATAGTTAAGATCCAAATTGTAATTATAAATTCTTATTTATTGTTATAAAATAGTAAAATTGCTAAATAAATCCTACTACTACTACTACTACTACTTCTACACTGACGGCTCAAAGCTTGAAAACAGAGTTGGGGGGGTGTTTTCTCATCCCAACTAGGATTTGAAAAGTTCTACCGCCTTTCTGATCACTGTAGTGTCTTTCAGGCTGAGGTAGCTGCAATACAGGAGGCGGTGGACTACCTAAAAAGAAAATAAGTTGGATATAAAGAAATACTCATTTTTCCGACAGTCAAGCAGCACTAAGGACATTTGATTCTGCCAACTGCAACTCTAAAACAGTAGCAGCCTGTCGCAAATCTCTAAACGAGATGGCTGAGCAGTTTGCTTTTCACTTGGTATGGGTGCCAGGACAGAGTAACATACCGGGCAATGAAACAGCGGACGAGCTTGCAAGATGGGGAACATCCATTCCGCTTTCATCACGCTGGAAGGGTTTAGGTAAGCCGCTCGTTACCTGCAAGCTCTTTCTAAGGGACTCATCCCTTAAGGAAGGAGGAGACCGTTGGAAAAACGTTAGCACTTGCATCATGTCCAAGCTCATATGGTCGGAGTGGGACTTTAAGCGATGAAAAGGTCTTCTCTTGCTGGGCAGAGGAGACATGTCCCTAGGAATAATAACAGGTCATGTAGTGATAGCTAGACACGCAGAGACACTAGGGGTTCCCTGGAATAAGTTCTGCAGAAGCTGAAGAAGAGCCTGAAACCGTGAAGCACCTCCTATGCGAATGTCCCGCACTATGGCTAAGAAGAAGAAAATTCTTAGCTTCAGAGTTCTTCAAGAAACTAAGCGATCTGGCCAGAGCAGAGGTACGCAAGATATTAAGGTTCCTAGTTTCCACACGTTGTTTCGAGTAGGGGGATTTTTCAATCCGCGTAGTACCACAATGGGCCTAATTAAGGCCTAGGTGTGCTGGCGAGATCCCTAGCAGCCACTTTAACCTACCTACCTACCTATGATGTCGTGAAAAGTCAAAGGCGACTGTGGAAAAGGGGTGAAAAGTATCTTTTACTTCGAAAACAGCACTGAACGTTGGACAAATGGAAAATATAGAATGAATTCCAAAAAAGTTGAGTACATAAATACTGAATTTTTAATAAACTAAGTATATTTATTAAATGTGTGAACTGTTTGAATAAAAACCACATGTCTAAACACTCTTTATATAATTTGCGCGAAATTAGGATTGTCCAATATCTGCGTATCGCTCAAAATATTCTGCATTATTCCAGTGGCTACTGCTGAATTCATTCGAATTAAGAATACGTTCTACGATGATCCATTGATTTTGAAAGTTCTTTCAATAAAATGTACAAACAGACATACATAAGTACTAGTATGAATATATATTTTTTCAACGGAAAACTTTTGACTCATACAGCCTTCCACAGCCCTATAAAGCGACAAACAATTTTATTTTTGACAATTTAATTTTGCGGCACTTACAAACGCACATATGAATTACTAATCAACCAAATAAATCTTTTAACATTTACATGTATTCTGCGTACTGGTTACTACATAAAAACTTACCTATAGATCCTACCTCCTTCGTTGCTTGAATTCTTTCAATTAAATTTTCAAGTCTCGAACTTGGCCCACGATAAAGCATCTTTACTGCCATTATAGTTACCACATATGAGCACTTGCAATATTGCAACTATTTAATTATATACTCTTGTATGTACACATCGCGGTTATATAAACAATACTTGCTATTTATCGAACAAATTTTCACTATTTTTCAACTATTTAATTAAAGGCTTATATTTTTGTTATTTTTTTAATGATTGTTAAAATTTTTTAAAATTAATATAATCTTAATAGCACGGACACCAAGTCAGAACTGAAATTTGCTGCAACAAAGCAAGTCAGATCGTTTTTCATCACGTTCCTTTGAATAAATATGTATACATATGTATGTAGATATGTTATACATTTTTACATATGTATGTATATAATTTAAAATACCCAAAATAGCAGGGCTCAATCGCCGAAAATGTACTACGGTTGATTCAGCTTTTATTTAAGGAATTTAAAATTTGAAATTATTTAAGAATTGTTCTTTATATATAAGGCGCTATGGACGTACATATTTATGCAAGTATATGTACTGCTTTACTAAAATTTACGAAGCACAAGATAAAGACCCATCACAACAATACAACCTTTGCGCACGAGTGTAAACCAACGACTGATGAGCTTGGTGGCGTAACAGCTTTGCCACAGCCGATATCGCAATGGGATTGGGAGCGCTACTGCACCAACAATTATCACCTCTGTCTTTGAGCCGTAGAGAAACTCACGAAAGATGAAAAAACTTGTTGGCACTGACGGTATGTACTAACTAACCCGACGAGAACCGGAATCAACAAATGTGGCGGCACCATTGCGGCTCAGTCCGTCGTTCGCCCAGGCAAACCCGAACACGATTCTACGTACGACGTACTAATAAGAAGGGTGAACATATACAAATAGAATGCAAGGGCGGTAATATGAGGACCAGACACTGATGAATGGCGCTAGCGCCCACACACGTTAGCTGAAATCGTCCGAAGTCGGCGGCATCATTTTATTTTTACATCGTCAAATAGATTTCAACGCTGGGACTTCGTGTTGTCACGTTGTTGGTTATTTCGCTAACTTGAATGATACTCGTATGATTGGTGTGTTCATTCGTTTATGCTCCCCAATGCTTGCAAGTGCTATGTACTGTAAATAAGCAAAAGAAAGAGAAGACAATAATGATTGGGTTCAGTCTTATTAGCTGGCGGTTCCCTTAGTCCACAAGTGGGCACATACAAAGCGAGCATAAATACTTAGGCACATATGAACATAAGTATGTAAATCTTTACATACGAGTTTGTAGTATTTTCGATGTACTAACACAATTATGTCCTTATACATATATGTATATATGTATATATTAAGCATGTACGTACATACATACATATGCATGCATGTATGTATGTTATCTACATACATACATATGTGCGAGTATAGAACACATAGAATCTGTAAAAGCAATGCAAACTTTTTAAATCGTATAAACTAACTGTCAAAAAAAATAAAAATGAAATAATAATTGCACAATTTTGGTATGTACATATGTACATATGTATGTAAGTATGTTTGTACATGTTTTAGCTAAATCGCTGCCGAAGATTATAAAATGATCCGGAATCACACTATATCTTTTACACTTGTTGGTAGTGAAGTTATTAAAACTAATAGGTAAGCTTGAAGTTATTCTATGAATTTTGTTGTGAAAAGAACCCAGTGATTGGATGACCGATTAAATTAAGGGTCTTTTGTAGCAATATATGTATGTATACATTAGGGTGTTCGATTATTCGATTTTATTGTAAAACCGGTTTTCGAAGTACGCAGTATCAGTCTCTAATAGACAAAAGTCACAATTTTAGACTAGTTGGCATTAATTGGTCTCAAAATAAAGCCTCTAGTCTCATAATGGAGTCTCTCAATTAAGACCAGGTCACAAAATTAAGACAAAACATGAAAAATAAAAACGTTAAACGAGGAGAGGCAATAATCCGCTACTCATACATAGTCTCAAATTTTAAAACCTGAGATTATACCAAATTGCTTAATTTCACCAAAAAACATAAATGTTGAAGAAGGGACAACACGTTTTTATTAGCAACGAGAGAATCTTCAGGGGTATGCTTTCTCTTTTGTTTAAGTTAATTTTTTGATTGGCTAGAGCTGGAGATACACTCGTTGCTAATAATAACGATGTCCCTTCTTATACATTTATGTTCTTTGATTTCACATTGAGCAAATTGAACGAGCTAGAAGGGCTTGTTGTCAAAAAGGCGTTGTAGGTACAATTTTTCAAGTTTTAATTAGTCGATGTGTAGCCATATTTCTATCAAAGTATACATATATCTTCACAACTACAAAAACAACGGGTTAGGAGAATATAAAAACCGATTTACTCGGTATATAATAATTTATGAAAATGCCGCGTCAAACACCCTAGTATACAATGTATGTATGTACATACAATATACATATACAAATTAACTCGATGTTTGTTTAGAGTTATAAAAAAATTAATTAGTGCTCTATGAGCACATCTTTATTGAGCACAAAAATTGAACTAAAACTACATTTACAATTTGTTCTTAACATAAGCTTGCCGCGACGCTTTGTCACATGCACCCAACATGTGCCAAGTTTGTTTCACACGCTTACGGCGTGATCTGATATCCGAAATCCGTAGACATGGCGTCAGCAGAATGTGCATTGCGCGTGGGAACTGCAATGTTAACTTTTGTGGAGTTAACTCCTCCCCCTTTAAGTTCAACAGCGTCCTCGCTGTTGTGGTCTGAAGTACAAGAGAGGTCATCGGCCAGATTTTTTGGTGTTTGTATGGTTACTTTATAGTTCCTTCTGGAGATGTACGTCCTGTATGACAGAAGACTGATAATTACGGCAAGGATGATGAAATTAGTGGTAAGGCTAGCGCCATATTTGTACTTGATTCCTCTCAGCTGTTCAGTGTTACTTATCTGTAATTCCTTCAGCATCTGTAAGGACAGGGCTTCTTTAAATATATTGGTCGCATTCGAAATTTTTGCTATTGCAGGTAGTGGTTTGGCGGCTGATATCTGTTTGCTTTTGAATAATTGATTTTGCACCAATATTGTAGAATTGATATGGTGAATAAGAAATGTTCCTTGTAAAGATACGGATCTGCCATCTATTGATACCTCTCCTCTGTGATCATTTAGTAGAAGGATGTTGGGTGTTATTTCTTCGATTGTCGGTAAATGTTGATTGTTGGTTGTGGTGCATGTTGAAGGCAAGCTTTTAATTAAATTAGGGATGCACTTAGAGCTAGTTATATTTGCAAAGTTCGAGGCTTTACAAATTGATATTTCATCTAAAGTATTACATTTGTTTTTGATTCCCAAAATTTCATTTTTACAAAACATTATATTTTCAAATTCCAACTTAATGCTAACATTTTTCGTTTTTACAGGTTTTAGTAACAACTTTTTACAACTATTTTTTTCTGTTAATGGTAGTGAAACAATGTACAACAAAGTTGATTGATTTGATGCGATTTTAACTTCGCTGAACTCCAAGGCTTCTATTAGATTTACAAAAGGCATTTTTTGTTCTTCGAAGAGGGTTTTTGTAATGTTAATTTCAAAATTTGATAAGATAAAGGAGTTGACGATGTTGGCTTTGGCCCACTGTATCGAGTAATCTATCTGAACCAATTCCTCTTTAATTATTTTCAGTTTGCGTTCTATATTGCGAATAATCTCTTTTTTTGCTATTTCACTTGATTGGACTGTGTTTAGAAGTGTATTTGTCGTTTTTGAAATTTCGTTTAGTCGGTTGATCGTTATCCTGTTAATTATTACCTGTTTGTCATTATTAGTCAGTAAGTTGTTGGTTTGGTCGGATATCAGTTGAAAATCGTCGTGGTCTGGTGTACCTGCTAACCATTTCCAAGCTGTCCCTAGTATGTTCAGTGATCGTTTTCGTCTAGGTTTGAGTCCGTCAAGTATGTTTTTTACTATTTCAATGTCGTGGTTGAGGAAAAGGTAACTGCTGTCCTTGGATGTCACGTAGGTCTTGGTAGTAGATTCAATGTCTAAGATTGCGTCCTCGTATTGATTTAGGTTAATTCTGTGTATGAGTCTGAATGTACCGGTCTGTAGCAGTGCAATTCCCTTCTCGATTGCGATAATTTGGGAATTGCTGTAATCTAAAACTTGGGTTTCACAGTGGCCTATCGTCAAAAGTTTCAATAGAAACGGTATGTATCTAATGAGGTTTGTCATGTTGTTCCCTGCAAAACGAAAAATAACTATTATCATCTAAAGATTTGTTTCTATAGTTTTTTTTTTTTTATTTTTATTTTTTTTTTTTTTTTTTTTTTTATTATTATTTTTTTATATTTATTTTTATTTTTTTTTTCTTGTTTTAGTTTCTTATTAGTCCTTTATGGACTATTCTTCCAGAGTTTGTGGTAACTGTGCTGTTTTTATTTTCCGCTACGATTTCTTCTTTGTAACGGCATGTAAGTTTATTTCCTATTCTTTTATTTGTTTTTACAAATATTACGTCGCCCACATTATAGCTTTTGTAAGGGTTTCTTTTTTTGTTGTGGTAATTTAATTTTATTAAATGCGTCTATTGCTTTCTCGTCTAGTGATATAAGCGTTTTTTTTTGAAACGTTTTTGGGCTTTCGCCCATCCTCCCCCCTTAAAAGGACTGTAAGGGGTTTTGCCAGCTTCGCGTAATCTTTTATGAAGCGGCGATAATACCCTGAAAGTCCCAGGAAAGAACGGAGATCTTTCAAGGTTTGGGGCGTTGGAAAATTCACTATTGCGTCCGTTTTCTTTGGATTCGTTTACTTCTACTATAGGATTCTCTTTCTGACCTAGCCTGGCGTCAACCAATCTAGCAACTAGTTCCGCTATATGATTACTCATATCCCTTTCAGTATTTGTTTGAGGGAGAGTACCTGTCAACACTGGTGGTCTGATGACGTTATTATTTGTAGCCATTTCGAAGAAAAAAAAATTTTTTTATGATTTTACAGCCTTTTATTTTTGTTAACTTATTTTTGTAGCACAAATTTTACTTCTTGTTTCACTGTTTTTCACAAAATTTTACTTTATAATATTTATATTCTTATTTGTTTTTTTCCCCAAAAAAAATTTCTTAAATTTTACTTCAAATTTTTTTTTTTTTTTTATTATAGTTACTTCAGTTACTATTTTTCAAAAAATTTTACTTTATAATATTTATATTCTTATTTGCTTTTTCCACAAAAAAATTTCTTAAATTTTACTTCAATTCTTTTTATTATAGTTACTTCAGTTACTATTTTTCACAAAATTTTACTTTATAATATTTATATTCTTATTTGCTTTTTCCTCAAAAAAATTTCTTAAATTTTACTTCAATTCTTTTTATTATAGTTACTTCAGTTACTATTTTTCACAAAATTTTACTTTATAATATTTATATTCTTATTTGCTTTTTCCACAAAAAAAAAAAAAAAATTCTTATAACTAAGTTATCTTACTAATAATCCCTCGCTGCTCCCGCTGGGTTGCTCCTTTTTGCGCTCGTCCGCGCTACTAATGGTCCTGCTGAGGAGACGATCGTCGAGGTTGCCTGCGGACGGACCTTACAGGCTTGTTTATTTTGGGCCTGGTAACTATTTAATGCGCTTTTCGCGAACGGTTAGGTATGTTAGCCGCCGATTATTTTTTGCGAAAATTAAAACACGTAACTACTTAGTCACTTGGCACTTTGCTTCTTTAGGACAATAGGCCATTCAAATACTTTAAAATATTTTACGTTTTGTCGCGCTTACCGTGGCCCTTTTACGTTGGGCGCCAATTAATTCGATGTTTGTTTAGAGTTATAAAAAAATTAATTAGTGCTCTATGAGCACATCTTTATTGAGCACAAAAATTGAACTAAAACTACATTTACAATTTGTTCTTAACATAAGCTTGCCGCGACGCTTTGTCACATGCACCCAACATGTGCCAAGTTTGTTTCACACGCTTACGGCGTGATCTGATATCCGAAATCCGTAGACATGGCGTCAGCAGAATGTGCATTGCGCGTGGGAACTGCAATGTTAACTTTTGTGGAGTTAACTTACATACATATACAAAATATCATAGGCTCATTTTAACATTTTATGCAAATTATTTTCATCCTAAGTATACATACATATATGTAGGTATTCACTAGAAATATATTTCACTTAAAATACAGGTCTAATTCCCAGTTATTAGTTAGTCGTTTGCAAATTTAAATAATGGGTTTTTTATAAATAGTAGGTACTTAATATTCCCAAAGAAGAGTTTAATTCATTTTTGCCTATTAGTTCACCTAGTAATACATCCTGACATAAAAACCCAAACTTTTTCTGTAATTTTTTTGATAGAAGGAAGTTTCTTTAAAAAGGCTGCAATTTTGTAAAGTGTTTAGAAAGGGTTTTTTACCCATACATACATATGTATGTTCAATTCGTTAACAGTAATAGGGCGCTTACTCTATATAAATTCAATAAACTAGTTTTAGTTAATCAAAATGTACCGACACTAAGCCTATTGTAGCTCATAGGTATTTTCTCTTGACTTCTAAAATATTTGACGGCATTAAATTTGTTTAATCCTATTTAAAAACAAATATTTTTAGCGACATCGATATAAGAGAAATAAAATGGTTAGTATTCATTATATAATGCACATATGTATTTACATATGTAAGTGACTGCGGTTACTAGATTCTTTCAACAGCAAATAACATGTGGCGTGACATTCAATTTAAATACATATTTAAAAAAAAGCACTGCCAAAACATAAACCACAGTTAAATGGATGCATGTCTTTATAAGTATGTAAGTATAACAATTGATTACACAAGTCTGCCAAAAAAAAAAATAATTGAGAGCTGTTTTGGTTTTTTTGTGTAATTCTTATGTTTTTGGGTGTGCTGAATCCGAAAATAACTTTAATTTTGTCATAGAATGTCACGTGACAATGTAGGTGTCTATGTTAACCAAGTTATCATCTTAAAATAAAATATAAAAGATAAAAAAAAATGTTTAAACTTATAATTGCGTAACAAAACTAATTTATTTAAGTAAAATACATAAATTAACAAGCACTAAACACATTTCTTTTTCTCAGTGAGACTCCTCTTGGTACATTTTCGCTTGTGGGAAGCATCTGGAAGGTCTCTTTGAAGCGTCCAACAGTAGTCTGCCATCATTGAAACGCTCCATCTTCCATGGTATATTTTTTCCATCTCCGTAATATCTTGGTGAAATCGTTCACCTTGCTCTTCACTCACGTCTCCTAAATTTTCTGGATAGTAGTCGAGGTGGGAATGAAGAAAATGTACTTTTAAACTCATCAAGCAAGCTAAAGCTTGAATTGCTTTTAACATTCTTTTGACGATTTGTTTGTAGTTAGGATCTTTGTTACTGCCTAAAAAATTCTTTATGACCTTTTTAAAGGCAATCCACCCTTTTATTTGAGGATCCGTCATGGTTATGATGAATAGTGGATCAGCCATAAGCCGTTTAATATCTGGTTCAACGAAAACACCTTCCTTCAAGTTTGCCTCCGAGAGGCCTGAAAACTTTGATATTAAGTATTTGAAGCAATTTCCATCTCTTGGAAGTGACTCTACAACTGGCTTCATCAATCCTAGCTTTATGTGAAGCGGTGGTAGAAGAACTTTATGAGGAGGCGCCAAAGTTTCATGCAGGACATTATTTTCGCCAACTTTAAGCTCCCTCGGAGGCCAACACTTTTTGGTTCAGTGATTTGTTCGGTCTCTACTATCCCATAGACACAAAAAGCAAGGGAATTTCTGCCATGCCCAAGATTTTGAAATCACCGCACACTTGCCAACCGTGGTCTTTATATTTTAGTTTGCAAAGAACCAATTCCAAGTTCTTGTAGGTTTCCTTGAGGTGTACGGAATGACCGACAAGAATGGAAGTCTAGAAACCGCCGTTGTGAAGCAGAACTGCTTTAAGGCTTCTTTTTGATGAATCTATGAAAATACGCCACTCTGCTGGGTCGTATGATATCTTAAATGCATCCATCAAACCTTCAATATTGGTGCAATTAATCACCTCGTCCTCTTGGGCAAAGTAGGAAGTAAACTGCTTCTCTCGATATCTAAACCAGGAGGAAAACACTCCCCGCAAAAGTAAGTTCCTTATTTAGAAATTAATGATAGTTATGGTAAACATTTAAAACAGTAATCAAAATAAAATTATACTTATTATTAATGCCTTCAAGTTAGCCCAAAAAACCCCTTTTTTATAATAAAATAACCTTACCTTCTGGAATTTTTTGAGTATTTTTTTATTTTTCAGAACACCTAAATACATAGAAATCAGTTGGAAATATCCAGACAGCAAGCTTGTTGCAATTTTATATGAATTTCATTATTCAGGAATACCAAAAAAAAAACACATCTAAAATTAATACAATTTGTTACTAGAGGTGATTTTTATTATATCGTAAAAATCAGTTGCTATTTTTTATTGAAACATGAACTTCATATCTACATATGTATATGTATATACATAGGTGGGATATATTTATGCTGGGTGGGCGTGGTAGTTCTTATATGAACATTCAAAATTTTAAGGAACACTAAAATTATCGTAAAATCTATTTTGGTTTTCAGTTCATTTGATTTTGCTCAAGCTCGATGTGCAGAATCACTGTATTGGGACGTAGCATTGAGTATCGTAAGGATTGTCAAACTGTAAAACTCAGCTATATTTTTATTTCGCAAAATGTATACAACATTTATTTATATAAGTTAATATATTCGCTAGCGCCCAGTCTGCATAATTCCCACCGCCAACCATTACACGTGCGCTGCTTCAGCAGAATCTTATTTCACCACATACTGCAATTGGGCCATTGCATAACCAATGCTACACCTGTGGGAAACCAAGGCCACGGTCGTTACCGGCGGATATGCTTACGCAAGCATTTCATAACACAGTGAAATGCCCGTGGGAAACCAACGCCACAGCCAGCACCAATGAACATCGTTACGCAAGGGCTGCGTCGCTGCTGCTACACCGAGGCCTGGAGATCGACGCGGTTGCAGTTGAGTGGGCAGTTGCATAGGGGTGCTAGTAGTGTTAAGACACACTTAGAATATTTAGTTAACCGTAACTTAAGTCGTAATATTAAATTGATTAAATAAAGTTATTTGTAACGTTTATAATCCTTGTGTTTGAGCTTAGGGCGAGTTGGCCCTTCTATTTTTTTAAGTGTAAGGATCAAAGATCCTTTAACTGGCGCCCGAGCAGGGACCAGTAGTGAAAGCAAAAAATTTTTTGTGTGAAGCTAAAAATATAAAAGCGTAGAAGCTTATAATAAAGAAAGAGTAATAACTCTAAAATAAGAAAACAAGTGAAAGCAGTGGAAAAAAATTGTTTGCGTGAAAGCTAAAAATATAAAAGCATAGAAGCAGATAACTATGGATTCGTTGCAAGCCACTGTGACGAACTTGGCTGGTGCCGTCAATACACTCCTCGAGAAAATGAACTCCATGGAGAGGCGGGTCTCTTCCTTTGACTCTCTGCAGTCTCGGCTTGTCCACCTCGAGGGCGGGACAGCAATGAATGTGCCGGAAGAACCGGAGGTGCAACCCAGACCTCCTACTACAGAAGCTGATCTGAAGGAGATCTGTAGGCTTCCTGACTCGGTAAAGGAGTTGCAGGCCCGACGGCAACCCCGTAAGGTACGTGTCATGGGTGCACTAAGTGCCTTAGACGTCTTCATACGTGGCTTGAATGGGGAGCTTGCGAAAATGCTTCTCATTCAACGCCCTAAAACCTTGGTATGGTATGGTATGTGTGGCTGTCACTGTTGCTACAGCGACCCACTTAGGCCATGATTGGAGGCCCGTTGTGATACCACTAGCTAAGTGTTCATTCCCCTTTGCTGAACCATTTTGAGCTCTTGACGAATCTCGCCAAGCATCTTGGGTCTATAGAACCTAATTCTCCGAGGTCTCCAAAAAGTGGTACCCCTAGAAAGCGTAGCCTGCTTCTTGCTAGCGCTGGACAATTGCATAGAAGATGGAGAACAGTTTCCTCCTCTTCATAATTTTTGCAGCTTCTACAGCATCTGTGAAAGGGTACACCGAGACGCCCCGCGTGGTTGCCTATGAGGCAGTGCCCCGTAAGGGCTCCAATGACCTGAGATATATCATCCCGTTTTAAGGTGTACAGACCACGCGACCGTTTACGATCCCATCTAGGCCAAGTCTGCCTAGATATCCTACAAGTCGTGGTCTGTGCCCACCTCTCATTCGCACGAGCATAAGCATGTTCTTTTGAGAGCAGCCTGCAAGTACCAAAGGGCATACCAATGCGTTCTTTACCAGGAAGAATCTGCTTGGTTGTCCCTTCCCTCGCAAGTTCATCCGCTATACAGTTACCCTCGATGTCCCTGTGGCCTGGAACCCAGATGAGGTTTAGTCTGTTCTGCTTAGCCATCTCCTGAAGAGATCGGCGGCAGTCCAGTACAATCTTTGAAGTTATCGCAGCTGAGCTTACTGCTCTGATTGCCGCTTGGCTATCGCTAAATATAAAAACGTTGTTGGCTTTTAAGACGGTTTGCAACCTGTCCACAGCCTCCTTAATGGCTGAGACCTCAGCTTGAAAAACACTACAGTGATTCGGCAGCCTAAAGGAACAGCTCAGAGATAAGACTCGCGAGAAGACCCCTCCTCCCACTCTGCCATTCAGCTTCGAACCATCTGTGAACACCGTAATACTTCCAGGTGGGGTGTAGAAATTTTTAGACCACTCCTCCCTACCTGGAATCAACATCGCGAAGTTTCTGTCTGGGACCATGGTATCGACGCAGCGATCAGTGCAGTCCGGAAGGAAGCTATACTTACTCAGTATGCTTGAGTGCCCACATAGGGTAGACTCCCATTGATATGTCTCTCTTAGTCGAAGCGCGGCAAGAGCCGCCATCTGTTGACCCACTAAGTCGAGGGGTAGAAGGTCAAGAAAAACATTCAAGGCGTCGTTTGGTGTTGTTCGTAGAGCTCCGCTAATGCAGATAATACTGGCTCTTTGTACTTTACTAAGTAGATTGAGGTTAGCATTTTTGCTCAAGGCAGGCCACCATACGATGACTCCATAAAGGAGAATTGGCCTTACTACCGCTGTATAGATCCAGCGGCATACGCTTGGATTTAGACCCCATTTCTTTCCAATGACCCTTTTGCAGGAGTATAGGGCCACAGAAGCCTTTTGAGTGCGCTGGACAATATTATTTCTCCAGCTTAGTTTCATATCTAGTGTGACGCCAAGAAACTTGGCTTCCTTCTTTAGATTTAAACGAATACCATTCAGTACCGGAGTAATTAACTCCGGTGTCTTATATTTTCTAGTGAAGAGTACCAACTCCACCTTTTCTGAGTTGACGCTAAGACCACATTGCGTGGACCAGTTCCCTACAGCGCGGAGTGTTCTTTGCATCAAATCACACAAGGTCTGCGGGAACTTGCCCATGTATGCTATGGCGATGTCATCTGCATATGCGACAACCCTGGCGGCACCCCATTCCGTCTCCCGCAAGAGTGAATTTACAGTTAGATTCCAGAGTAGGGGGGAAAGTACACCACCCTGTGGCGTTCCGCGAGACACATGCCTCGAAACACGGTTTGCGCCGACTTCTGCTGTAATCTTTCTACCTAAGAGCATTTGCTCTATAAATTCAACCAGGGAGTTTTCTACACCGAGTCCTCTTAAGGCCTGAGTTACGGCCCCCGGATTAATGTTGTTAAAAGCTCCCTCAATGTCAAGAAAAGCTACGAGGCAAAATTCCTTGTAACTAAAAGATCTCTCAATGTAGCTGACTAGGGAATGTAGCGCAGTGTCTGTGGACCTTCCCTTTAGATAAGCATGCTGGTTATTTGACAAAAGTCTTTTATCGATCGTGAAAGAGAGGTGGTTATTAATCAGCCTCTCTAGAGTTTTGAGAACAAAGGATGACAGGCTTATTGGTCTGAGATCCTTCGGGCGCGTATGTGATACTTTTCCGGCCTTGGGAATGAAGACCACTGAAACAGATCTCCATGCCGTTGGTACGTAGTTTAGTTTAAGGCAGGCCCTAAACATGCTTAGTAGCCAATTCGCAGAAGTTTCGATTGTTGCATCCAGCTGCGCAGGTATGATGCCATCCGGCCCTGCTGTTTTATAAGGTTTAAAGCTTTTTATCGCTGAAATAATACTTTCTCTTGAGATAGGGAGATTAACGATTGCGCCCGAAGGGGGGCACTCTATTTCCCTTGATTGTGAGCTCCCAGGAAAGTGTGTGTCGAGAAGCAGCTCGACCGTATCTTTTCCTGTAGCCGTCCAGGAGCCATCCTGTCTCTGTAAAGATCCAATCGGGTTTGTTGTGCCCGACAGAATTCTTCTTAGTCTGGCAGTTTCGTTGACGCCTTCAATGCCAGTACAGAATTTCCTCCATGAGGACCTCTTCGCTTCACGTAGGGCTTTTTTATAGACCCGCAGGAGCTGCTTATAAGTCTGCCATTCTAACTCCTGACTCAGCCTTTTCGCCCTGTTAAACTGCCTTCGGCAATCTTTGCGCAGCGAGTCTAAGTCGCGGGACCACCAGTGTGGCCTACGCTTTCCCCAAGTTTTGGGGTTAGGGCAGGCTCTGGCCAGGGCCTGCGAGCAGCTCACAGTAAAAAAGTCCACCATGTCCTCCAGTTTACCGATGGTGTTGGGCTCTACCGGTAATGGATGTGGTAGGTTGCTTTCGAGAATTTCCCTATAGAGAAGCCAGTCAGTGTTTCTTAGGTTCTTACGAACCTTCGGAGCACTGGTGAACAGATCTAGAGTTATCTCAATATATCTATGGTCTGAAAAGGAATGTTCATCAAGAACTTTCCAATTAGTTACCATATCATATAGCTTTTCACTACATAAAGTGAGGTCTATGACCTCCTGTCGATTTTTGACGATAAAAGTGGGCTCTGTGCCCCTATTGCATATAACTAAGTTAGTGGTTAAGAGGTAATTGAAGAGAGACTCACCTCGATTGTTAACGTCGGTGCTACCCCACTGCACATGGTGGGCGTTAGCGTCGCACCCGATGAGAACTAAACCCTCTGCGTGGTCGTTCACTAGATCGCGGAGTAGATCCTGAGGGGGATTCTCAGCCTCATACGCCATATAAGTGGAGGCCAATAGCAAAGCCTTGCCTCCGATCTCCAGCAGTGTTGTCGTCATGTCTCCATTACAATAACAAGGTAAAAGAAAAATGTTTAGATCTTTCTTCGCCATTACGCAGGTTCTTATTTTACCTTTACCACGCTCAACAAGCAGCCTATAGCCCACCGCACCTAGACCACAGACCCCCGAGTTATTAACCCAGGGTTCTTGAATAAGTGCGATGTCTATGTCGTCGCCAAGTAGGCGACTCAGGAGAGCAGCGGATGCTGCCCTAGACCGGTGGAGGTTGATCTGCAGAACCCTCATCATTTGAGGTTCCCATCAACTCCTCCACCGCAACGACAGTGACGTCAGCGCTGTCTTCCCCTTCGCTAAGGAGCAGCTCCTCCTCAGCATACATTCTTTGCATCGCCGATGCCAAGTTTGATTGCGAGGAGGCTCCGCTCACCGCGTCGGAAAAGTCAGCCTCCGGTTCAGGTCCCTCAATGTCCACCTCCATTGAGGCACCCGCTTCGGAGGCACGCTGCGCGTCACCACGGTACACTCGCAGAGTCACCTCGTCAAGGCCGTAGTATACACGGCCCTGTCTCTTCTCCAGGATCTCCAAGGAGTCCCTGTTCAGAGACAGGACCACTTGCCTTGACGGCCCATCCGGCTCCTCTACTCGTAGGACCTTCCAGTCGCCCGTAGGTATTGTCGGGTTCATCATCTGGAGCATCTTTAAGATGCTCTCCGGTGATGACGGTGTTACAGGGACCCAGGCCCTCGCTCTAGGTCTGACTGAAATATCCTTCCAGTCGACAACCGATAGTTTCGCTCCGGGGTATACAGCCCCTACCTTAGCAACGGCGGCCTTATACAGCGCCGCCGACCTTGCATCATCACATGCCACTACCTTAACGTGGCCCTGGAACCAGCCGGCATCTCTGCACGCAGGAGGGGCTCCAGGGTTCTCTAGCAGAACATCCATTATGACGTTTGCCAGAGCCGCCTTCACCCACCTCCACTGATTCCTTGGGATCGACCCGTGCTCGTTGCCGCGGTCCAGAACCCCGATAAGGATCCTGTCTTTGGCAACATCCGCAAAACTGGGTCTGGCCACACCGGGTCGGACACATTTCTTTTTAGGAGCAGGTTGTTGCTCCTCCACTGACCTCTGTCTCTTTGTTGGGGGTACTCCATCTTCAGCCGCTACCCCAGTTGTGCTTCGGTAGTTGGGTAGTAGAGCTTTCGCTCTTTCTACCGCCTCCCTTGCACTCTGAGGCAACGTTTCCAACGGCACCCCCTCGTACTTTTTGAGCGATCTGGCAGCCCTACGCTTCTCAACGTGTGTGGACCGCCCGCTCGACCAACCGTGAAGGGAATCGCCCGTAGTTGCCATCGCGACGATTCCTTGTTTATAAATTTTATCGGCTGCTTGCCGCCCATCCCCAGTTGAGCCAGGTCGTGAGACCTTTGCCTTCATGGGTGGAGGCTTCGCAGCCATGCCGGCGTTTGATGGGCACACTGCGCCAGGGGCCGCGGGTCGACCTGCCGTTTCCAGCATAGCCTTCGCAGCCTTACTGGTGCTTGGCCCCACCATAACGCCCGTAATCACGGGTCGGCTCGGGGTCTCCCCCGGAGCAGAACCGGAGGTGCTCGCTATGCGGCGAAGCGGTGCATTAGGCGCATGCGCCTGCACTGTCTTACCCCGTGGAGGGGAAGACGAAGTTTTTTTAGTTATTGGCCTTTCCATGGTTAATAGGGTCCCCACTCGAAGCCGCTATCCTCACTCGGTGCTGTAGTCGCTATAGGATCCCATGGTTATCTATGAAGCAGGGAGGCCATGCAAGGGTTGGCACCCACCCTTATGAGGTTAGGTGCTCAGAGCCAGATCCAGCGCAAAAGCGGGAGGGTCGCCTCAACCGCTACCTACAGCCACCAACTAAATGGCGACGAGATCGGAACGTACTTCGAGGCCTGCCAGGGTTTTAACGGGACGGAGGCAGTCACGGCATTAGCCTGAAAGCCATTTCTGCAGGGTTTCACCCCTGCATACTCAGGTAACAGAATACCGCAACCACCAGCTCGATATCAACAAAACAAATCATTAGGGAGAGGGTAGTCAAGGGACGAAATAAGGTCAGGCCAAGGGGAGGGTTCTAAAACCTTACCGGAGGCATACTCTGCGTGCCTCGAAATACAAAATACAAACTTCCGAAATTTAACTATCCACACTGCGCGCGCCAATAACCGTGTTGTCGCTCCCACAAATACAATCCCGGGTAGGATGCATGGCTTCAGTACCGACAGGGCTCCTCCACTTCCACCTAGAACGACCTGGCGTCCTCACGAGCGTCGACCTCCGTTCGAAAAACGGCAGGTTGCCCCAAAGCAAGACCAACCACCTGTTGAAAATATGGACGTTGACCAGTCCGTGCAAAGCAAACGCGTTAATTATATGAATCGGCCAAATCCCTTCAAGCGTGGTGCTAAGTCCGAGAACCTTCCTCGTAAGCAACAGAGATTGTACCACGTTACTACAGATGACACCGAACAGAGGGACGATTACTCCGCTACTGCTGAGGAAGAGGATTTTCTATCCAACGGCCATCTAGCGTACCATACATAGAATACAGGCTGCCGGACGGGCGCACACTAGATTTCCTGGTGGACACTGGTAACCAGTAAGTAAGTCCTTTAGTGTAAGATCAGCTGGGGGTTGTATAGACATAAATGAAAAAATATCATTAAAGTTTTTCAACAATATCGGTATCGATTCTGAAGTAACGTTCTTCGTCCTACCTGGACTACGCACATTTGACGGAATCATTGGCGACGATACCCTTAAGGATATAGGTGCAGTAGTGGATAGGAAAAATAATTTACTAGAAATTAATAAATGCAAAATACCGCTTAAAGCACGGATATCTAGTGAGGTAAACTATGCGATATCCAAGGATCTTCCACGCGAAACTGTAGAAAAGGTAAATGAACTAATTGAAAGCTATAGTGAAATATTCCTGCCTATAAATGGGAGCGAATTGGTAGATACCAGTGTGCGTGCAGAGATAAGGACCTCGACATCCGACCCTATTTACAGTAAGAGCTATCCTTATCCTTCGTGCATGAGAGAAGAGGTTGAGAGACAGGTACAGGAACTGCTCGAAGAAGGAGTTATCCGGCCATCAAAAAGCCCCTATAACTCCCCAATTTGGGTGGTTCCGAAAAAGCCTAAACCAAACGGCGAAAAACAATTCCGCATGGTTATAGACTATAAAAGATTGAACGCCGTTACCATTGCAGATACCTACCCGATTCCTGATATAAATGCAACCTTATGTAGCCTAGGTCAATCTAAATACTATACAACTATTGACCTGACATCAGGTTTCCATCAGATACCTATGAAGGAATCTGATATTCCCAAGACAGCGTTTTCTACGAAAAACGCTCCGGCAATCTTCCAGCGAATGATCGACGATGTGCTCAAGCAATATATTGGTAAGATTTGCTATGTGTACATCGACGATATCATTGTGTTCGGAAAGGACGCAGATGACCATTTACAAAATATAGAGAAGGTATTCTCAAGATTGCTTGAAGTGAACCTGAGGGTGAACCTGGAGAAAACGTGTTTCCTCGAAACTGAAGTCGAATTGCTTGGCTACATCATCACCCCCGACGGCGTTCGCCCTGACCCAAAAAAAGTTGAAGCCATGAATCTAATCCTGCCTCCACAGAACCTGAAGGACCTTAAAAGCTTTCTGGGTATGACTTCGTATTACCGGAAGTTTATTCGTGACTACGCAAAAATCGCGAAGCCATTGACCAATCTGACGCGTGGGGAAAATGCGCAGGTCAAGGCTAGGGTTTCAAGGAGGGTGGAAATTAAGCTCGATAGTGAGGCATTACAAGCCTTTGTCGATTTAAAACGATTGCTCACTTCCGCCGATGTCCTAGCCTTCCCCGCCTTTGAAAAACCGTTTAATCTAACTACGGATGCGTCAAATTATGCTATAGGAGCAGTGCTATCGCAGGGGGATATCGGTAAGGACAAACCAATTGCATACATCTCTCGTTCTCTAAACAAGACCGAGGAAAACTACGCTACAAATGAAAAGGAGATGCTTGCTATTGTGTGGGAATTAGATAATTTGAGGTCCTATTTGTATGGTGCGAAAAAAATAAAAATTTACACCGATCATCAACCACTTACCTTTTCTTTAAGCTGTCGCAACTACAACGCGAAATTAAAGCGCTGGAAGGCGCGAATCGAGGAATATAATTGCGAGATCTTCTACAAAACAGGAAAAGCTAACGTTGTTGCCGACGCACTCTCCCGTCTCAAAACTGAAATTAACGCTTTATACCCCACGTGGAGGCTCCTATAAATGTCTTTCGAAATCAGGTAATATTTAGAGTAGGCCAGGAATCCCGATGTCACGAACAGCCTCATCCTGGTTACGCCAGACACTACATATCACTACCCGCTTTTGACAGTACGACCCTCATCCCCATACTAAAGGAAATCCTCAAACCTAACTTGATTAATGGAATAAAAATTCCTGAGGAATACCTTTGGTTATTGCAGAATATCTACGCTAATCACTTCCACAGGTATAAGATTAGAATTACGCAACGAGTAGTGGAAGATGTAACTATAGTTGACAGAGTTTTTAATATAATAGAACAGGAGCATCGTCGAGCCCACAGGAATCCTAGGGAAAATAGGGAACAAATTCTCGAAAAATATTACTTCCCAGGTATGGCTAAGCAAATCAGAGACTACGTTGCCCAGTGCGATGTCTGCAAATTAAACAAATACGACAGACACCCTGCGAAGCCACATATCCAACCAACACCGATCCCTAATTATCCTTGTGAAATTTTACATATTGACCTTTTCGAAATAGAAAAACAGAAATTTTTGAGCTGTATAGACAAATTTTCCAAATTTGCGAAACTGTTTCCCATAAAAAATAAA
Organism: Philophylla caesio; assembly: GCA_963971545.1. Lineage (NCBI taxonomy): Eukaryota > Metazoa > Arthropoda > Insecta > Diptera > Tephritidae > Philophylla > Philophylla caesio. The sequence goes on along the minus strand of OZ020606.1, from coordinate 40,238,529 downwards.
TCGTCCATTTATCTTCGCAGGAAGCTAACGGATGTCCTGCACTACTTTTCTGTGCCAAGGATACTTGTCATCGACAACGAGCGAGGATTCCTTACCCCGCTCGTACTGAATTACATCAGGTCTCTAGGCGTAGAAATCTACCAAACCCCAACGCAACGAAGCAAAGCAAATGGACAGGTTGAGCGGCTTCATTCAACCATAATTGAAATTTACCGCTGTATCACTGGCGAATTTGCAAGGTTATCCCCGAAAGAGCGAGTGTCTATAGCTGTAGATAGGTATAACAACACCATACACTCCACTACAAAAAAGAAACCGGTGGATATATTCTTGAATAGGACAGCCAGGATTAATTACCAAAATTTGACAGACTTTAGGGATCAAACCCATGAAAATATCAAGGCCTTGCTGTTACATGAACAAGAATCCAGAAATGCAAGGATAAACGAAAAACGATTGCCACCACGGGAATTTAATAACGGCGATACGCTGTTTATAGCTAACAAACAAATAAAATCAAAACAAAAACCTTTATTTAAAAAGGAAACCGTCGCAGAGAATAGAAATGCGACCATACTAACCGAGAGTGGGAAGAAATTCCACAAATTGGACGTAAAAAATGTGTAAGAGACACATGATAACATTGGTCAAAAGGTAAAAATAGTGAAGATTCTTCAGACCCGGCGGTCCGGGATGCAAACGTATGTTTGTAATGATGGGGTCAGGGTGGTTCAATTCCACGCAGCCTAGTGGTCTGGGCTGACCCAATCGAAGTGGTTCAACTCCCTCACGAGAATCTATCGCTTATTTGCGTGAAGGCACCTGTGCCATGAGTAGGTCATTTGCAATTATAAACGCTTATGACTAAAAGGGATCCACACGGGCCTTCCATAGTCAATAATACCTATAGGCCAATGCAAATGCTAAAATTCAACCAGAACTAAACAAGTAATTTGCGAAATGCAATTGACTAGTGCACAATAATGCACGCAAGAAAAGCGTCAAAACGCATATACTTACGAAAAAAAATAAAATCATGCAAAAAAGCGCACAAAAAGCGCACAAAAGATGCCAAAATGGTAACAAAAATACTTAAATTTAAAATTTAAACAAAGTAATGAACAAATGATAGAAAAATAAAAGTTGATACTTTCTTTTTCTATAATTTCCCATTTTTTGTTTAAGTCTAAAATAAAAATACAAAAAATTATAAAAAAAAGTATACAATACTAACGCAGTAACACTTTCACATAACAACACTAATCACTAATTTAATCCACTAACTTTTAACAAACCATTGCCTCACTACTGGGTTCCCAAACCAAAAAATATAATCAAAACAAAATCTAAATTCTATCAACATTTACTAACCACTATGCAACTCACAGTTAGGATAAGAAAATATAGACATAAGTATACAATCTAGCTCTTAAGAACTATTAAGAAATACACATGCTTATTTAGTAATAGAATAATATTAGCAATAGAAATAGAATATATTAGTTTATAATAAATTTAGAACCAATTTAGAATAAAAATGTAAAACTTTTTTTTTAGTTTTTGATACTTTTGTTCTAATCAAATTGGTACAACTATGTTAATAGATTTAGGGGGAACATTATCATAATTAGTCTAATACGTTATTTTAATTCATAGCATCAGCTTTTGCGCAATAGCGCACTCCTACGACTTATTTAAAATAGATGCACCACTAGCAACTATCCGAGACGGGTATGGATGGATTATTGATGGACATTTTAAGCTAATCCACGCTGTAAACCTGGAGCGTTACGAAATGGCCACAAACCGACTAGAGGAAGCACTATCCAGCAGAAACGAATCACCTGCAGTTTATGAAGTACTCTCATTCCAGTTGAGCAGAATCCGTACACATCTGGGCGAATTGAAAGGGTACGAATCATCTAGACCCAAGCGATCGATAAACTGGATTGGTTCGGCTTGGAAATGGATTGCTGGCTCACCCGACGCAACAGATTGGGATGCAGTTCTTCGAAATGAAGATGCCCTGAACCAAAACAACAATCAGCAATATAAGGTAAATGCTGCAATTTTCAAAAAAACTGATGAATTATTGCAGAAGCTCAATGGCATTGTGACCGCCACCAACGATATCATGCACGAGAAGAACCTTGAAAGGATTTCTCAGGAAATCCAACACAAGATCATCCTTCTGAGGGAAGATGTCAACGAGCTGATCCGCGCATGTCAGATGGCCAAAGCTGGCGTGGTCAATACCAATCTTTTGAGTAAGGAAGAGGTCAACCAGCTTGTCAGCGAGATAGACGTACTCCCAAATAGTAATGCTATTGAAGCAATTGAGTATAGCAAACCTTCGATATACACCAACGGTACGCTATTATTGTACGTGTTATCCGTGCCTAAGGTGACTGAAGAAAGGTTTAATCAACTAATTGCAAGAGCTAACATCCAAGAAGGCCACCGAGTGGAGTTGGCATACACAACGATTTTGATTAACAAGCGCGAGACATATGGTATAAGAAAGGATTGCCTGCGGCTAACCTCTGCAATGGTCTGCGAACGAAAATCCTTGGATTTGTTACCAGAGACTGGTTGCATTGCACGTCTCCTCAAGGGAGGACATGCCAGTTGCAGTTACCTGACCTACAACGAATCTAACGTCGAACTGATCAAGGAAGACACAATTTTCCTCGACAATTTCAGCGGAAGCATAGGATCAGGTAAACCCGCAATCAGTTTAAATGGTTCTTGTATTCTACAGATGGACAATGAGACTGTGACCATCAACAACCAGAGCTATTCGAGCACAAGCATCTCAGGAGCTCAAGTTCTCCCACCAGTTTTGACCAGCATAACCAACCGAAGCATGGCGCTGAACCTTAACCTCGTACACGAGATGGCGGTTGACAACATCAAATTACTGGGTTACCTCAAGGAAAAAACGAATTGGTTTACCATTATCGAATCCCTGGGACTAGTCGCTCTATTGCTGATGATTTGGTACATTTGGCGCAAAATCACCGCAAAGATTAACTTACCTGAGCTGAAGTTATCCTTACCGGCCAGGCGTAATAGTATCCAACGTAGGAAGCGCTCTTCCTTTCCGCATGATCTGCGGGACGCAGATTTTTGATGGGGGAGGAGTTAATATATTCGCTAGCGCCCAGTCTGCATAATTCCCACCGCCAACCATTACACGTGCGCTGCGTCAGCAGAATCTTATTTCACCACATACAGCAATTGGGCCATTGCATAACCAATGCTACACCTGTGGGAAACTAAGGCCACGGTCGTTACCGGCGGATATGCTTACGCAAGCATTTCATAACACAGTGAAATGCCCGTGGGAAACCAACGCCACAGCCAGCACCAATGAACATCGTTACGCAAGGGCTGCGTCGCTGCTGCTACACCGAGGCCTGGTGATCGACGCGGTTGCAGTTGAGTGGGCAGTTGCATAGGGGTGCTAGTAGTGTTAAGACACACTTAGAATATTTAGTTAACCGTAACTTAAGTCGTAATATTAAAGTGATTAAATAAAGTTATTTGTAACGTTTATAATCCTTGTGTTTGAGCTTAGGGCGAGTTGGCCCTTCTATTTTTTTAAGTGTAAGGATCAAAGATCCTTTAATTTATATTATTTTTATTATTATTTTATATATTATATATGTACATATATTTATAATATAATTGTGAATTGCATCCCACATCGCACGATCCGGATTAGGGAAATCATGGTGGCTGTGTATTATAGGGTGCAAACATATGAACATACATACATACTACGTATAAATATAAGTATGTACATATGTAAAAGAAGTTGTTATATTTATTTCATAACTTCGCTCGTATTAGATTGTATGCGGATAAGTAAAGTTTTAATACATGTTTGATTTTACAAATTTTTGAAATTTATTTAAAAAATAAAGATATCTCTATAATAAATTTTAATATTATTTGTCTCACATTAAAGACGTGGACTAAAATCATTTAGCACTTACATATCACGTATTCGTAGTTATGAATGGTTTCAGTTTTTTAGATACCGCCAGCAAAGAAATGTATAGGCACCCCACATCTTAGTATCTTTGGTAAGGTCATTAATTTTGATTTTCTTGTCAGGAAACCCGTTCAGAGACAACTAAAAGTTACTTACTTTAGCTTGATATTCAGTGGGGCTGTATACCATATACATACGTATGTACATACATACATAAGTATGTACGTATTTACATATTTACGAACAAGGGCGGCTATGACACTGTACTAACTTAAAATTGATTTTGTTTCTCACTTGTCTTTATTATATATAGTTTTAGTACTCTTACAGCCGGTTTCATCAAAAATTTCAATAGAAAACGATTTTTTATTATTTTATCGCTTGATACTAAATTCAAATATAATAATAATCTTTTATTTAAATCCATTTCAACATGTAGAGAAGAGTAGGTAAATGTGGACCTTTTTGGATAAATAGCTAACAAAATATATATAATTAGACTGTTAATTATACTTTACTAATTTCAGAGATCAATTCATTTTATTTATTTTTTGGTTGAAACAACAACTTCAAACGCAAAATATATAATAATTTAAAAACTGTTAAATTACTCAGAAACCGGAACAAAAAAAGTGTAGGGTAATATTTACCTGGGAGTCCAGCACTCTTATACTTACGGGAATCACCTTAAACCCATATCTCATCGAACCTATCTTGTGGAAGTGCTGGGTTGATCAGAATCATTGTAGTTATGTTTTTCAATTTGCTCGCATGTTTGCTTTGTGCAATAGTTTTTTAAATGGCGAAGATGTCATTAATGTGGACTTTCCCGCATATTTATAAAACAGATACTATTTGTCAATGTAATCATTGGAAATTTATTTTTTTTTATAAGAATACTAACCTTCTTACCCACATAAAATTATAAGCAATCCCTATTTTACAAAACAAATTGATGGTTTATTTAAATTTACAAAATAATTCTTGGCCATATATGTACATCTGCGTTTGACGCGTTTGTACGCGTTTCGGCCACTGTCAGAGCCAATGCCCATATGAAAAAAGGCCGGGCAACAGCTGTTTCCGCTGCTGGGAAAAAGGCCACGATCACCGAAACTGCAACAACCCAAAAAAGAAATTTCTCCTGAAGAAGATCGCTGCTGCTATTACCGCTGATTAAGACGATGCACTGATGTACTACGAGGATGATGATGAAGAATTACCAAGAACTCTACGCGCAATAAATTTGGTAAGTGTTGCCTTTTCTACCCATTAAGTCAGGCGCAAAGAGTATATTGATTTCTTTTCTCTTTTCGATACCGATAACTTTATGCAAAGATCTGCTGTTCCATTCCACATTTGCAGTGACCCCGTCAAGTCCATATATCGAGGCCTAGGCAAAACTGTGCTAATGACGTACGGACAAATCGAGGTCGAATTAAAATTCAGAAACCAATGTAAGAAGCTTGTTTTAGTTGTTGTACCGGATGAAACGATGTCTGTCCCTCTTATCTTGGGTGGAGTTTTTTTAAAGAAATTTAATATTCATTTGTATCAAAATCCAAAAATAAAATCTGTTCCATTGAAGTATTTAAATAAAAGTCATATAAATGGATCGAATTTCTCTGCGCTGATTTAGGTAGTATTTGTAAAGTTGAAACTCCGGATCTGTCAGTCATTCGCACAACTAAGTATATTGAGGCCGCGATCGAAAGCGAATATAATTTGAATAATTGCTGTAATTTAGAGTCTTATTTAACTGAAGTACTTTGCACTGAAGATAACGCGGTGTCGCTGTCTAAGTTAGATGTCAATACAAACCTTTCTAGAGCTCATTACAGAATGTTACAGCAAGTTGTAAATGATAAATATTTAAATCCGAAGTCTATAGAATTCAAACCTCATTGTTACGAAATGAAAATAAGTTTAGTTAATGATATATCTCATTCCTCGCCTCGGCGATAGCCTTATCATGAGCGCAACAAACTGAAGATAATTATTGATAAGCTACTACAGAATAATATTATTAGACCGAGTGAGTCTCCCTATGCATCTGCTATAGTTCTAGTCAAGAAGAAAAATGGTGAAATAAGGAAATATGTGGAATTTCGACTGCTTAATAAACTGACGATTAGAGACGATTACCCGTTACCATTAATCGAAGACTACATAGACTATTTGGGGGGTAAAGTTATTTCACCACATTGGACCTACGGGACGGGTTTTTTCACGTGAAAATGTCTTCAGACTCCATAAAATATACCTCTTTTACTACGACTTTAGGTCAATTTGAGTACCTACATACGTATGCTTTTTGGCTTGAAAAACGCACCAGCTGTATTTCAACGCTATATTAATAACATCTTTAGGGAAATGATAGATGAAAAACTAATAATGATTTACATGGATGACATTATAGTGGCAACTACAGATTTTGAATCACATTTAACTGTGGTAGGAAAGATACTGACGATTATGACGGAGAAAGGCCTAGAGCTAAAACTGAGTAAGTGTCGATTCGGCTATAAGGAGATAGATTACCTTGGTTATCATGTTAGTTCAGAGGGAGTGCGCCCTAGTGACGCCCAATTTAAAGCAATGAAAGATTATCCCTTGCCGGAAAATACAAAATATGTTAGGGCATGCTTGGGATTATTTTCCTACTTCAGGAAATTTATCGTAGATTATGCAAGACTAGTAGAACACTGAAATCGAGGTTACTATCTGCACCAGTTCTATCGATATATCATCCCTCGAGGCAGACCGAACTCCACTGCGATGGCAGCTCCATAGGATTTGGTGCCGTGCTTCCTCAACGGCAAACCGACCGAAAGTTTCATCCCGTTATGTTTTTCTCTAAAGCTACTACAGCCGTTGAGGCACGATATCATAGCTTTGAGCTAGAAACATTAGCCATTATATATGCTCTTCGGCGGTTTAGGATATATCTAGAGGGCATACCCTTCAAAATAGTGACGGACTGCAATTCTCTGACGCTAACCCTCAGTAAGCAGCAACTTAACCCAAGGATATCTAGGTGGGCGCTCGAACTAGAAAACTATAATTACACGGGGTTTAGTACCCAAATATGAATTAAAGGATGGGTTGATGTTTAGGGAAAGTACTAAAAACCGTTTGCATTTGGTCGTTCCTAAAGAAATGGAAAACAATGTCATAAGAATGATTCATGAGAAGATCGGTCATCTAGGAATAGAAAAAACGTGTACGCAATTCGGCTTTCCCGATACACCCTGCAGTTCCTGCAATACTTGTCCCTATGATTGTCTCCGGTCCCACCGGACATTTAATAGCGCCCTGGTTAGGCAGATCATCGGCCAGCTCATTACCCTGAACACCAGAGTATCCCGGAGTTAAGCCTAATCTTACATTCCTGGACAATGTTTGAAGAGGTACGTGCGATTGTCATTTTACCTAAAGAGACAAAGCCCCTGAAGTTGCCTTCCAGGTGCCATCCTGCTCCAGTTCAATTTACAGTCTTGGAGCCATCAGTGTAAAATTTTTTTGCCGGTTTCATCAAAAGGGAGTCTGTATCTCTCCATTGATCTATCCCAAAAGAAACTCTATGCAGCAGTTTGTAATTCGGGGCCAGAAACAATCGGTATTGCCCTGACAACCTTTCGAACAACTCTCTGTGCCCGGAGTTCCGGTTATCGTGCCACAAGCCAAAGGCATGCAGTCGACATATCGTTTTCATTGCCTCCTCTGGGATCACTAAATCCAGAGGTAGCAAATGTGAGAGAAGCCTTGCATTTCAGTTAATTAGGAGTCCACTACAAAGCTCCATAGAAGAGGAGAGAGTACTTCCCCCTGAGGGCATCCTCGAATAGCCTCAGCCGTGATATGAGTGGCCGCCATCGTCGCCTACAAAACACATAGAGTCAAAAGTGGCGTTGTCAAAGGCCCCCTCAACATCAGCAAATACCCCCATTGTGTACTCCCCTGCTTCCAGCCCCACTGCGATCTTCGTTACACGATCGGGCCCTAAAGATTTTTACCATAGTCCCTGTGAGCTTCCTTCCCCCACACTTTAGGATTTTCGGATATATACCATCAGGACCTGGTGACTTGAAGTCGTCAAAGGAGGCTAAAGCAAACCCTACCGACTCCTCAGTCACCACTCTAGACGCCGTACACCGTTCTACTAATCTTGCCAGACATTTTAATAGGTCTGTAGCATCTGGGGCTAGCGTAGTCATCCTTGCCAACCTTTAGTATGAAGGCGACATTTACCAACCTCCAAGATTATGGTATATTAGCAAGTGCCAGCGACGCTGTGAAAATATTTTTCAAGGTAGCCAACACGAGCTCGGCACCTTCTTTTAGTACAATAAGTGAGATGACATCCGGACCAGGCGATTTGAAACTGTCAAAAGATTCAATAGCATATCTCATGGCATCTTCCCTCGCCACAGTTCTGTCAACACACCAGTTATACCTTGTCAAGGTGGGCATTCCCTCCCACCCCTGTCGAGGGAGAAAAAAGCCTTAAATATCATCTGATATCCAGGAAAATGAGTCTCTAGAAGAAGAGAGTAAGTCTCAGTCCTGGTCTCTGTGAAAGAGCCATCAGGCCTCTTGAGTGCACTCAGCTTTACGGATTAATCCTTTTTCAGAAATTTTACAAGTCTAGCTGTTTCACCTAAGTTTTTAATCCCGCTGCAGTATTCCTTAAAATAGTCCATTTTCGCAGAGCGAATTAGCCTCTTATACTCTCTTTGCGTGTAGCGATATTGCTCCCAGTCCATCTCAAGATTAGTTTTGAGTTCTCGATTCACCTCTCATCTTCCACCAGGGAACAGGCGTGCGGTTAAGAATTGTTCGAGCCGTACAGGCCTTATCCAAACTATCACGTAGAGCAGTCGTTAAAAAACCCACTGCCTCATCAATGACATGAGTGGATCGTATTCTAGGTAGCGCCGAGATCTGATTCCCAAGCTCCTCCCTAACACACGTGCAGTCCGTTTTTTCAAGTTTCATACAGGCGCAGAGCACATAGCATTCTCAAAAAGAAAATATGTATACCGACATACTTAGTTTTTTCGGTCTCGCTCAGTTTTCATCTAAAAATAATTGATTTGATTGATTTTCTATTGAACAACTGAAAAGGAGAACAGCTGTGAAAAGTTTTGGGAAACTATTAAACGCCTTACTGACAGTAAATCTTATTTAGGGAGTGTTACATTTCAATTTGTCCCTGCTGGCACGCCAAAATTTAACAAATCAGGAGTTATAACTACGCTATCGGAAGTTAAATAATATATACAAAATGTATTTTTTACCATAGGTAAAATAGTAATGCTATAAAGTTTTTTTTTTAAATTACCAAACAATCTAAAAGTTTTTTTTTTCAAATATTATTTGAATGAATGTGGTTGGTGCAGGCCCGTGTGTTTTAACCCTCAAAATCCCCATACCCGTGGGCAAATTAACGTTTATAAAAAGAAGTGAATCGTATTCATCAAATTTTATTCGTAAAGGAAATATCAATACAGTACCTCAATATTGATTTAACATTAAAACCAAAGCGGAGTTAACAGGCAGCAGTAAGAAATCAGCTGATTCCATCTTTTTTTAGCCCTAAACTATCAAACTTTGTTTAGCTTTAAGTTCTTTGTATAAGGAAAGATCCACTGGTGTCCCTTGCTAAAACCTATAGATTTTTTATTTTGAATTTACGCTTTTTTAAACGAAGCGTAATAAACCGTAATGATTACTGCGAATAACTCAGCCGTCAGAAAATCAGGAAGAAGAAGAATCATTCAGTCTATTATTAAACCTGTAGCTGTGGCTCTTATGCCAGAAATAAAAATCTAAATCTTTAGAAATCATGTTTGAAAATGTATGAAGGTACATTAAATGCAAAATTAAAAGATTTAATTTCTTAAATTGCGAAATATTTTGGTTTCCTTGCAAGCATGGTATTCTAGGTTTTGGTACCTATGCAAATTCATGCTTCTTGAATGAGGCCGATGATATGTACTTACTTGCTACATACATTATGCTAAATTATATAAGATCCTCCCTTCGACAGCAGAAATACAACTGTAACCACTTCCTAAACTGAGAAACAGATAATTTTTAAGCGGTAGAGACGCACCAGAAAATATGTCTCTTCCTATCATCCATAAACCGCTTTTCGCTTTTTCCCGGGCAAGCCGAAGTATTTTCTTATAAGACCTTTACCTAAACTTTTTTAAATCGAGTAGGTATTTAGGTACCTAGCTCATTTAGGTTTTGTAATATTAAAACTTTTCGATTTTGTTTGGTGTTGAGCGTCCTATTTTCATATTCTGCTACCGGAGGATATTAAATTATAAAAATTTATGAAGCATACATATGTACATAGTAGGTATTAATGTAAAATAAAATAAATACATAATTAAAATCGCGCATACGCGTTTTTTTTGAAACATAGAGAAATTAGTCAGTAATTGGTCATCTAGATTTCAATCAGCACAAAGCTTAAGGCACAAGGTAGTAAATAGAAGTGCTATCTTTCTACAGCTAGAAATATGTACATATGTATGTACCTACATACATATAATGAAAACAATTAACAGTCTCGCAACCGCACTCGGAAACACCGCAGACTGTTCACGTTGATTCGTTTAACAATTTTCTCTTCTTCGTTATATACCGACAACGATTGGTCACTTAATATTAGTAATTCTTAGTTGGGGGCGGAGTCAAGCATGCGCGATAGCAATATGTGTTGTCTCTTAATTTGCCTTAATATGAAATAACATCCACAGATGCATGCATATTTATACAATTCTTGCAAATCATATGTAATAGTATTGGTTATTTCGTGGTGAAGGTGAATTTCTTTCATACTAAGCGGCTGAGAAACTAATTTACATGGAAATGTGAGAAACTCGTTTACATCTAAACCAATTGGTGTTGCTCGCTTAAGTCTTTCGATTCAAATATGTATATGTACATTCGAAAATATGTATACATACCTAGATGACTACTCTAATATCTACAATGTATTGATGTGCTCGCTTCGTTGCCAGCAATACAAAATCGCGCGTGAGCATTAGTAAATACATACATACATACATACTCGTACATACATATGTATGTACCGACCATTGAGGAATATACATACATACATATGTAAGTGATCTTTTTTTTTCTGAGTAGCCTTAGCTAGTTTGTCTGCGTGTTAAATTATGTGTTATAAATAAAGATTAACACAATATTAGGAAATTATTAAATATATTTTATGAAGCAAAGGTTTGAAAGCAAAGTAATTTAGCAAAACCGAGTAGAAACTGTAATTTTAATTAATCTCAACTGGGCTGATATACATACATACATATGTACATACATATTTTAGGTTGTTTATTTCATATGTATGTACTCGTACATATGTATGTACTCGTACATATGTATGTCACGGTCGAGTGAAACAAAGGTCGCGACATCCGAGAACCGCTAGTCTGCTCTCTGTCGATTTGACAGTATCTATCCATTCGATGACGTAGTAATAGTCTTTTTATGCAATTCATATGCAATAGCATCGTGTCATGGTGGTGTTCAAATCTGTATGATCGGAAAGAATATCTTCAAATATGGAAGTGAAAACGACAGGAATTTCGTTGGTTAACGTGTTCAGACAATCATTTCGTTTATTTATATTTATAAAAGCGTTCAATACTAAACTATTCTACCTATCTCCATTAAAAAATTAAATCGAGCATTCGTGACATGAATCCTTGTACGTGCTCGTGATTAGCAAATCTTTCTTCAAGACTCATGTTGTAAAATACCAGAAATGGATTCAACCCTGTCACGCAACAAAGCGAAGCAAATAATACACGAATACTGATGGCCTATATCTATTTCCACAGCTTGAATTCCCCAAAGTATGATACTTTTTGCACACATTCGAATTTACATAATATGATATTTAAACGCAATAAAAAGTATGTACTGACACAACATGGAGCCCGTATAAGCTGCCCATATGGGCCCAACAAGGACCCAACGCGGGCTCGCTTGTACGGGCACGATACGTCGATTCGCGTACCAAACTGGAAACATAGAGTCTAGTCTGTACAAACCCGTACGAGCGTGATGTTAAATTTTCGCCCGAAAATCCTTATGACGATATAAAGTTTATCTACGCCACTGAATTTTGCATCGCATACTTTTACATCGAAGAATGGTTGCATACAAATATTGACATGTGAAGGCACCTAATCAACCATTCGCGTCTTCCTCTTCTTCTTAAAAAATTATTCTTTGCTCTTCCATTCTTAGTATATTGCGTCACTGATTTTTCTCATAGGTCGATTATCACAATCGTGTATATTATTCTTGTTCGTATGTATTAAAAAACATACATACTATATGTATGAATATGACCTTACTATAGAAATGTTCGTATGAATAGATAAGGCTTGATGCTTGTAGCTCACCTCCGATTAAAGAGTTACAGTTACTCTCTCGTACCATCTCAAATTTTCAAGTAAAGACACACTTTTCGGGCTTAATCCTAATCTTAACCACTCAGTTTTTTCTGTACAAGATTTCAAAAATTTAATTTTTCGTAGAATTACTATAAAATTGTTAAAAATAAATAAATTTTCAACGAACACATAGTAGCTTCAGAAATAAATAAATATGAATCAATATTTATATTTGAATAAAAATAAACTATTTTCTCCATAACCAATAAATAATCCCAAAAAATCTTTTTGTACGTTTGTAATACTTTTAAATAGCAAAAGACTAAAAAAAACACTGATCAACATAATTTGGATAACTAGTCATACCGCTATTTAAAATATTAGTTATTTTGTTCCAATTAGCCTCACTTTTATTGTAATACGATAGTACTTATATCCAATTCTACGGCAATAACAGCAAAATAATGCTGGCGAATAAATAGTCATTATTATAATGTCGAGGTGGCCGCTGTGGTCAAGTTGGTTGCGGTGCGTGCTATAACTCGATATGCCGGTTAGTTCGAGGTTCGAATCTCAGTCAGGGCAAGCAAAATCCTAATCATAGAACAAGTTTTTTCTAATAGCGGTCACCCCTCGGCAGGCAACGGCAAACCTCCGAGGGTATTTCTGCCATGAAAAAGCTTCTCATTAAATACATCTGCCGTTCGGAATCGGCACAAAACTGTAGGTCCCTGCATTTGTGGTATAATATAAAGACGCACACCACAAATGGTAGGAGAAGTTCGGCCAAAAACTGAGCTATATAGTGTACACGCCAAAATTATATTATATATTATATTATAATGTTGAGAAAGTGTCGTTACGATTCTAATTCTGTTTGTTTTGTTTGTGGTGAATGGGCATTCAAAAAGACCCGTTAAGACTAATCTTGGGCCACAGATACATATTTGGTGAATAACTTGTGGCCTCCGACGCTAGCGCTGCGTTTAGCTGCTTTAGTTTATGCAATACTTCTTATGTAAACTTTTCTAAAAAAAAAAAGGTCCCGACATAAATTGTCTGCTGTGCCTATGATTTTGACGGAACCAAGGGATCACGTCTCAGACTGCTACTTTTTTCTTTCTAACATAAATGGTATAAATTTACTTTCAGCCACGATAATAGTACGTCTTCCACAATTGCTTTATCAAATTAGGCCTGATAAAATATTGTATAAAGTCAAGGAAGTGCAATGAGAATGGGGTTTTTATTTAAAAATTGGCGAAAGTAAATTATGCAAAAATTAAAGTCATTATTTTCGTAGGACCTCAACTCAGGGAGTTCAGTAAAGATCCGATATTCGAATAAAAAGTAAGCGGTTTAGAAAAATCAGCACAAAAATCACATAAGAGTATTGTTGCAATTTTTAGGGGTAACCATAAGAGTACTGCTATAGAGAGTTGGTTAGCGAACTATTGTTGACTCAAAATTCACTTTTGAGACCACATCTGGACTCTTTTTCTGAAAGCTGTGAGGGATGAGTACGCAGAAAAGTTCAACTAACACATATTAAAGATGGAAAAGCGTTACCAAGGCAAATAGAACCCAAATATGTTGGCATATTACTACTAGACAATCAAAAAGGATAAACTGAAAGTTAAATTTTCTAGTAAATCTTAGACCCGAACTTCATACCATTTTTTTTTTACATTTTTAGTTAAAATGGTCACTGTTTTTTGAAAAAAGAAAAAACTTAATAAAATAAAATTCATAGCAAACTGATTTTTTAAAATGTTTTTTTTTTACAAATAATTAGGTTTTTTTAAAAACTGTTTCATTTGTTAATATAAATACTTTGTTTTAATAATACTGAATAAAACTGATTGTGGTGCGAAAAGTTTAATATATTTTTTGTAGATTTTTTTTGTTCTTAAAATAATTCGTTCATAAGAAGTTTCAGCTCCAAATTTAACGAAAATTGCAATGCCTGAGAAGATCTTATATCGTATAATAACAAAGGTATACTTCTATCAAGTTATAATTAGGTTAAATTTTGAACTTTCGACTACAATCCCTGAATAACAACCCCTGTGACTTGACCTGATGATTAGTGATAGTTATTTACTGTACAGAAAAATCCCTAATTCAGACATTGCGGCATATAGGAAACTTCTTTTCGTACTATCGAAGGCGGCTTTGAAGTCGACAAAAAGATGGTGTGTGTCGATTCTTCTTTCTCGGGTCTTTTCCAAGATCTGGCGTATTGTGAATATCTGGTCGGTGGTAGATTTACCAGGTCTAAAGCCACACTGATAAGGTCCAATCAGTTCATTGACGGTGGGCTTAAGTCTTTCACACAATACACTTGACAGAACCTTATAGGCGATGTTAAGAAGACTAATCCCGCGATAATTGGCACAGACTGCAGGATCACCATTTTTGTGGATTGGGCATTTGGGATATTGTATTACCAAAATATAAAACCTTAACGGCCTCTAGATTGTTCTTTGTTAGTGCTGTCAGACACTGGAATTCTTTACCACTGTCAATTAAAAACATACATTCATCTAGATGCTTTAAGGCGGCAGTTACTGAACTCTTTTCTTAGTTTTACCTACTTGTATGTATACAAACTTACGGGTTTACCACCTATTTTTCTTATCTTTTCAGTATGCTCTGTTTCTCTTACTTTTTACTCTTTTTTTTCTTTTTTTTCTCTGTTTTCACGGCTGGCTAAGCCCTAGAATGTATGTAAGTCTAAGTTAAGATAAAATCTTGATATTCAGATGTAAAAATGTACAAAAAAAAAGACTAAACGTCTTACGGTACTTATGAGATATATATGTATGTAAATAAATAAATAAATAAACTAAATAAAATGGAATTTTTTCATTGCAATATGCACATACCCATTGAAATTAAATGAGTAGTTTCTAAATTTAATGTTTTTGTACTTTAATTCAGTTACTTATGTAGGTAATTAAAAAGTATATTTACGTAAGTTAAAAAATATTAGGGTATAAGGGGAAAGTTTCGAGATGAGGGAGGCTTTGACTTTTCTTAATTAGGCTTCGTTTTAACTGCCGTTGTTCTCATTCCAAGAATAAATAGTTACCAAATTGACTGTGATGCTGTCATGCTAAATATTCAGTGCTTGTTAAAAGACGATAGTGTGCAGGCGTGATTTTTTATTTTTGGAGAGTGTTTATGTTAAAATTGTAAAAAAGTATTTGTGTGTAAAGTGGGCAATCTAGAACATATTCGTTGCGTTTTTTCCCCACTAATATTATAATAAAATTGTGATTTGTTGCTTCTAAAAAAAGTTCAAGAAAAACTGAGATGTATTTTTAAAAGCTGTAGCTTTTTTACTTAACAGGCAATACTTTACAGTTACCAAGATGATAAAACGAACACCAGCTGGTGCAGCTCGAAAATATGGCTTGAAGAGTACAACTATCATCTTGAATTTCAAAAGAGCAAACAAATCACGGAACTGTTGAAAATTTTCAGTCGAAGTTTTTATTCGAACCAATTACTCATAGCTGCGTAAGAAAAATATTTGCCAAAGTGTTTTATGCATCGAAATCAATATATTAGACGACGCAAACCTGAACACGTGAAAAAAGCATATCACGGATCTTCTAACGAAGCTGTTACTTTATTTTTTTAAATCTGAAAATAGTATGCGAATTGCATTACTTTACTTCTCACCGAATATATAACATAGATGGGACTGGAACTTTGTGTTGCAAATAATCTTCGTGTAAGTGTATACAAATTTACATGTAATCGCTGAAAAAGGAAAACGAACCGTTTCTCAGGCCGCATCCCCAGAGCGGGGAAGTTTAGTTACAATGGTAGGAAAGCGAATGAATAAAATTTGTCTTAACGGATCAGTACCAGGCTTAATAGCATTTCTAGCAAACAACGGATGGATGAACTCAACAATTTGTATAGCTGTCCTTATCCATATTAGAGGCCACGCTCGTTGCACTATCGACGACCCAATACTCCTTTTGATTAACAACCATGCTTCTCACTGCAGTCTAGATAGCGTCATTTACACACGCGATAACGGAATACGGTTACTGTCTTTCCCACGTCAGAAAAATTGCAAATTGCAATTGTTTGGACCTTCCATGAAATTTTGAAAACTTCCTTTAAAGAGTTTACAGTCAATAATCCCTGAAAGAAAATCAATATTTCACACATTGCTGAACTTAGGAGGATTCCTTTTTTTCAGTTACTGGGACCCTTCCGTATAATTCATTAATCTCTCCCCAATCTGATTTTACCCAATATGAAAGCGAAACAAAGTCTAAAATTTCAATTAAAAATAAACTAAATCAAGCCGGAATTTTCGAGAATACAAACGAACCATCTGAAGCAAATTGTTTGCCTACAGTGGATATTCAAAGATTACCATCTGAACCGAATTGTTTTTATCCAGAGGTTATCCCTCCACTTCCAATAGTGAGGAAAAAATTAACCATTACTCAAACCCAAGGAAAGTCAATCAATATTTATACAGATTCTCCAGACAAAACATGCTTGGAGGAATTGAAAGAACAAAGCATAAACAAAAAAAAAAAATTTTGTAAAATTCAAACGATTACGGTTCTTAAAGCCTGGTTGATTTTGATAAATCATTTGACTTTGGTGAGGATGACGAGATTCATGTTCCGAACAGAGAGCGCAAGAATTAGCAACCAGCCATGGAGGTTACCGACAAAATACTGAGGAAAATAGATTTGTTGAGTTAAATTTACTCACAAACCAGATTTCTTTCACATTGGTATAGTCGTATAGAAATTGGAAATACTTTGTGCGCCGTGAAACGTCTCAGACGTCAAAGTAAAACTGAATATTTCTATGAACCAATTGTTGATTTTTCAAATTTATATGTTCGATAAAAGTAAAATTATTGTAATTCTTAATTTTGTTTATGTTTTCGTTCGAAAAAATTGTTATTGGATTGAAATAAATAACATTTATGAATTGAAAATCGTATTCAGATTTTTTTCTTACAAATCCCTTTATTTTGCATGTTTTACTGCTATGTTCGACAAATGTCGACCCCTCACACCCAATGTCAAAAGCAACCCACAAGACTGGCGAAGGTAAGTCACTATTTACTGATCCATAAACTCGATCTCCTTGGTTTTTAACCTAATATCCTTCGTTGGATGTCTTCTTACCTCATTGACAGAACACAACGAGTTCTTTTTAAAAAAAGTTCCTCAAACATTATTCATGTTTCTTCAGGGGTCCCGCAAGGAAGTCGCCTTGGTCCGATACTGTTTTTACTTTTTATATATGACTTACTTTCTGTAATAAATTATTCAAAAATTTTATTGTATGCTGATGATGTAAAGCTTTTTAGATCGTATCATTCTGTTGAGGAAAGGTCCTTACTACAAGCGGATTTAAATAGCATGACTAACTGGTGTGAAATAAATAACATGCCACTAAACCTTAAAAAATTTAAAGTAATGTGCTTTTCTCGCAGAGCAGTTCAACCAACTTCTTATGAAATATGTAACCATAACCTCGAACAAGTGTTTAACTTTGTTGATCTTGGAATTACAATGAACCCGAAATTTAATTTTAATCTTGACATAAATGTTACAGTTAACAAAGCCAAGGGTGTTTTTGCATTTGTAAAACGGTGGTCAAAATAATTCAATGACCCTTACATCACGAAGGCTCTATTCACAACGTTAGTGAGGCCCATACTGGAATATGGATCTGTTGTTTGAAACCCGCGCTATCAAGTTCATTCCGACAGAATAGAGTCAATTCAAAAACAATTTCTGCTTTTTTGCTTTAAGGAATTTTCGTTGGGATTCTCAGTACAACCTGCCGCCATATATAAGTCGTTTAAAACTCATTAATCTTCCTACAATGGGGTACAGTGGTGCTTCTGGGTATGCAGATACAGTTGCGCGGCTATACTCAATTCCTACTCTTACGTCCACGTTCGTGCACCCTGGGCAACGTGAGCAACCCAAGTGCGAGATGCGGTAACCAACCCGTGTGGAGCCTTGGGTCACGGCTAATAGAGAGGGAGCTTTAGTGGAGCCACTCCGACATATTCGGTTTAAGGGTTCACTAAAGTCTGCAGCGTCTGTTCACCAGGAGGTGCGGCTGCAAGCGGGCGTCTGTCTTGAAGCAAGCGGCTCGCTATATAAATGAACCCAAACTTTTTACCCCCAGCAATGGGTTATGCGTTGGGTTTGGGACCCACCATGTAAAATACAAGTCCAATGAAAAGATCGAAACAGCCTCGGATAATGACCTCCCCACACGTTGACGACCCACGCAAACGAAACAAGGACTACGATTTACGGATATGCACCTGGAATGTCCGGACCCTTTATAGGGAAGGTGCCTCTATCCAACTGCTGGATGTACTAAATAAGTATAAGGCTGACACCACTGCAGTCCTGGAAATGCGATGGACGGGACATGGATGCAAAAAATATGCATCGTGCGATGTTTACTACAGCTGCCATGAGACGGCGCGCAAATTTGGTGTTGGATTTGTGGTTGGGCGGAGACTGCGAGATCTTGTCTCCAGGTTCACCCCCATCAGTGAACGAATTGCCACAATCCGCATCAAAGCTAAATTTAATAAGATCAGCTTGATTTGTGCGCACGCCCGACGGAGGAGAAGGATGATGGGACCAAGGATGAATTTTACGAGCGCTTGGAGGAAGGCGCTGCCCCCGCCACGATGTAAAAATTGTGATTGGTGATTTTAACGCTAAGGTGGGCAAAGAAGGAATTTTTGGTCCAACAGTCGGAAACTTCAGCCTTCATAAAAATACCTCCGGCAACGGAGAGAGGCTGATCGACTTCGCCGCGGCGCGAAACATGGTAGTAAGTAGCACCAGGTTCCAACACCGAAGCATCCACCAAGCAACTTGGGTGTCCCCTGATCAAAAAACGCGAAACCAAATTGATCACGTTGTGATAGACGCAAGATACGCTTCGAGCGTGCTTGATGTTCGTTCTATCCGAGGAGCAAGCGTTGATTCGGATCATTACCTTGTTGCAGCTAAGGTCCGCATGCGCCTCTCTGCAATGAAGAACGCTCACCAAGTAACGCAACGAAAGTTCGACGTTGAAAAGCTGCAATCGCAACGGACCGCTGAGAATTTTCAATCTCGACTCTCGATCCTGCTAAGGCAAGCAACTTCTCATCGCCCCGACATTAACGAGCATTGGGATAACACCTCCCAATCTCTTCGCACCGCTGCGGAGGAAGTGGTTGGCTACTACCAGCCTCGCAGAAATAATTGGTACGATGACGAATGCCGCGTCGCTGCTGCAGAGAAATACGCAGCATACAAAGCCACCCTGCAGCCAATTACTACGCGTGCAACAATTGAGCGGTACCGGGAGAGAAGGAGGGAAGAGAGACGTCTTTTCAAGAGCAAGAAACGAGAGGCGGAAAGGCGTGAGTGCGAAGAGCTTGAGATGCTAGCAAGCAGGAATGCGGCCCGAAAATTCTATCAGAAAATAAGGCAGCAAACAAGTGGTTTCAAGACCGGGGCTGGTTCCTGCAAAGACGAGTATGGAAACCTGGTGACGGACGTACAGAGCACACTTGAGGTATGGAGGGACCACTTCTCAACGCTACTGAATGCGAACTCTGGTGAGGAGTTTGAAGAGGAGGAGCCCAGAACAATCTTTAGGAATGAACAACAAATCCCTCCACTCGACCAAGGCGAGGTGAGAACAGCACTAAGGCGGCTAAAGAATAACAAAGCGCCTGGGGCAGACGGTATACCGGCTGAGCTTTTCAAAGCCGGCGGCGAAGAGCTGGTAGGAAGCATGTACCAGCTGTTAAGCACAATTTGGTCTGACGAGTACATGCCAGAAGATTGGAACCTTAGTGTTCTTTGCCTAATCCATAAGAAGGGTGATCCTGCTGTTTGCGCCAACTACCGTGGGATAAGCCTTCTAAATATCGCATATAAGGTTCTATCGACGATACTGTGTGAAAGACTGAAGCCATATATGAACCAGCTGATTGGACCTTATCAGTGTGGTTTTAGACCTGGTAAATCCACCATCGACCAGATATTCACAGCACGTCAAATCCTGGAAAAGACCTTAGATAAGCAAATCGACACACACCACCTTTTTGTCGACTTCAAAGCCGCTTTTGATAGCACGAATAGAAGCTGCCTGTACGACGCCATGTCTAAATTTGGGATCCCCGCAAAACTAATACGGCTATGTAGAGTGACGTTGAGCACAACATTTAGCTCCGTCAAAGTTGGGAAGAACCTCTCCGCGCCGTTTGAGACCAAACGAGGTTTTAGACAAGGTGACTCACTTTCGTGCAATTTCTTCAACCTAATGCTGGAAACTGTAATAAGAGCTGCCAATCTGAATCGCAGTGGTACTATATATAACAAAAGTACGATGCTGCTTGCATATGCGGATGATATTGACATCGTTGGCCTTAACAACAGGGCCGTCAGTGCAGCATTTTCCAGTCTAGAGAAGGAAGCAAAGGAGGTTGGTCTAGTAGTGAATGAGGACAAAACAATCCTCGCGTATTGGGACCCACGTCACTGTTGGCAGCTACAATTTTGAAGTAGTCAAGGATTTTGTATACCTTGGATCCAGCATAAACACCACCAATAATGTCAGCCTTGAAATCAAACGAAGAATAACACTTGCCAACAGATGCTACTTTGGGCTCGGTAGGCAGTTGAAAAGCAGAGCCCTTTCTCGACGAACGAAAATCTCGCTCTACAAATCTCTCATCGTGCCCGTCCTTGCATATGGCGCAGAAACATGGACGATGTTGACCAGCGATGAGCAAGCCTTGGGGGCTTTCGAGAGAAAAGATCTTCGCAAGATTTATGGCCCTGTTCGCGAAAGCGACGGGTACCGAAGAAGATGGAATGACGAGCTGTATGAGCTGTATAATGATGTGGACATAGTCAAGCGCATAAAAATTCAACGATTGCGATGGCTTGGCCATGTCGTTCGCATGGATGATGATGCTCCAGTGAAAAAGTCCTTCGAAACGGCACCCATGGGTGGGCAACGACGGCAAGGACGCCCAAGAACACACTGGAAGGACCAAGTGCAGAAGGACCTGTCTACGCTTGGTATGAGTAATTGGCGTAACCTCGCGAAGGAGAGAGGGAACTGGCGAAGCTTTTTGATCTCGGCCCAAACCGACAAACGGTTGTAGCGCCATAAAAGAAGAAGAATCTTCCTACACTTGCTAGTCGCAGAGAAATGCTAGGCATTGTATTTTTGGTCAAGTTACTGACAGGCTTGATCTCTAGCCCATCTCTTCTTAGCGAAATAAAACTAAACGTTCCCTCCAGAATTTCAAGACATTTCCGGCCTCTCTTTCTGAATCCATGTAAAAGTAATTTTGAGTTAAATGAGCCACTCCGTAGTTTGTGTCAGGATTTTAACACTCACTCCGGTTCTTTTGATATTTCAGACTCACTTTTTTACATAAAGAAAACTATACTCAATCCTCTCAATAATTAATACATACATACATATATGTACATATGTATATTTCATGACTCGGCGCAACATATGTATATGAAAAAAAAACAAAAATTTTTTTATTTTATATATCCGTGCGTCATGCGGATGCGCCCCTGGCGTTGATCGGGCGGGTATGGAGGGATAAAACCGTTGGCATTATTATTATTAATATTATTATTATAATAAGGCTCCCTAGAAATAGGATGTTTCGTCATATATTTTGTGCATAATTATTTGAATCAGAAGTATCACAAACATATGTACATACATACATATATTGCGTTAGGACTTGTGAAAGCAGATATCTGTCTCTCTTTCCTGTTTCTCTAAAAACAATACTTTCTCTTTGACAGTTTCTGCGATAATTGTTTGTTTTGAATTGCGATATGTGCTTATTCCGAGAATTTTGTTTAATAAAAGAATAAGAAATGTGTTTTACAGCTACTTATGTATGTTTGAAATTCGCGAGTGTATTAAACTTTACTAAGACTGAGAAGTAACAAGTCTTCTTGCAGCACCTTTCGACAAAATAAATAAAAACCGATCCAGGGTGGTTAACAAAGAGGTGTTTCATTTGCTATTTGTTCATATTTTACTTATTTTCTCTTTTTAAAAGTAATTATACATGCAAAAATTATGAAATTCTAGTGAACTTTCTAAATCGTGTGTATATGCACGCAGAAATAAAATGGAAATGTAAACAGTTGGTTGTCAAAGTGTACAAAAGTTGAGAGTTCGCCATGATTTTGCTTCGTTTTGCTTTGCTTTACTTTTTTCGCATTGTATTTAGCCGCACTCGTTTAACATCAGGTCTTCAACTTATCTGTCAAAGCGGAACTCTGAAGCAAAGCAAAGCGAAAGTCTTATGTGTACGGCCCTTAAATCTCATAAGATTACACGAAAATGCGGAAGCTTGCTATGATACTGATAACATCACTTTTTACATACTCTCGGCCAGTCTACAGCAAGCTGGAACCGAGTGACGCGTTATGTACGAGTACATGGTAAGTATATGTATGTACTTCGTAAGTTCGATCAAATCTCTGCCGTGAGAACGCGACTGTTAGGGTATGAAATCACTGACTATCTTATATTGGACATATACCGAATACCTGGTATTAGATTCCTGCTGCTGTTAAAACTAATTATTTCTCTAAGTGAGTAAGTAAATTATACTTGATCTTTATTATAAAAAATAATATTATATAATAATATAATTTTGGCGCATACACTATATAGCTCAGAGTTTGGCCGAGCTTCTCCTACCATTTGTGGTGTGCATCTTTATATTATACCACAAAATAGAGGGACCTACGGTTTAGTGCCGACTCCGAACGGCAGATGTATTTAATGAGAAGCTTTTTCATGGCAGGATTACCCTCGGAGGTTTGCCATTGCCTGCCGAGGGGTGACCGCTATTAGAAAAAACATGCCCTGACTGAGATTCGAACCTCGAACTCACCGGCATATCAAGTTATAGCACGCACCGCTACCAACTCGACCACAGCGGCCAAAATAATATTATCTGTCTTAAAAAGTCATGAATATCAAAAAAACAGCTTTTTTTATTTCACTTAATATTTGTGATCATTTTTATACCCGATCGTACTTGTACACACGGGTATATTTATTTTGTTCGCATAACGGTTGTTTGTAACAGCCAAAAATAATCAAAAACGAAAATTGATCAGAATGAAAAGTGGAATCGATTTAGCCCTAACTGCCTGTCCGTCCGTCCGTCTGTCCGTTTTTACGATTACTTGGGTAAAACTTAAGATTTCTTAATAAAACTCGGTACATAGATTTCTCTTTGGCCAGGGTTGGTATTGAAAATGGTCGATTTCGGACATTTTGAAAAATGCAAAAACTTCGTTTTTCGGTATCTATTAGAGCAAATTGAATAAAATTTGATATTAGGAGCGATTTTAAACAAAGAAACTGTATTTTTATATAATTTTAAAAATGAAAAAATGTCCGTATCTCAATAACGATGTTATGTATTGTCACAAAATTTGGTAAACATATTGTCACTAGTATCACCGCCAAACATTTTTAAAACCGAGCCATAACCACGCCTAATATAACCGAAGTTTTGAAAAATAAAAAAAACTTTTTTTTTCAGTATCTATTGGAACAAATTGAGTAAAGTTAAACACTAACAGCGATTTGAAACAAAGAAGCTTGGTTTTAATGAAATTTTGAAAAACGACCGTGGCACAGCACCTACAAAAATACATCGCGAGGATATATAAAATTCGGTTTCGCTCGAATTTTTCTTTCCTTACATGTTTTTGATTATAATCATATAAAACTGTAAAAAACAGAAATACAAATTCTAATAAAATTACTTTTTTTATTTTAAAAACAACTTCTTTAGTTTAGATCCGATACTTTAGAAATATTGAGACTTTTTTTCAGAGAAATATGGTTTCCGTAGAGGGAGGCCCTTTGCGATGGAATGTGAAAAAATGCATTGGGATAGCCAAAGTTGTGCTTCTAAGAAGTTAGTAAAAATACCGAAAAGCCAACGTCTTATATGTGCGATAGATAATCAATGACTGTCCACTTATGAAAATAATTATGCAATAACATTTAAAATACAAAACTTCCAGTTGTCATACTAGAATCTATGTACAATTGAAGAAGGTACATTATAATCTGTTTAATTGGCAATGACTCACTCCTTCCAATGGCCTTTTTCGCAATGTTAGAAGTTGTTTTAATTGAAAACGAGCTTAAAAAAATTTAAGTGAGAAACGTCACATCCTTTTCCCCAACGTTCTTATTCAAATTTGTTTATCATTATTCAATTGCCAAACATACCTATCCCACCTTTATGATCGTTGTTATAGGCTTACGATCTGATTAATAATAATTAGACAAACATTTGCTAATTTGCATTTGTAATAAAAACCGTTAATATTTTAATTTTATTTCTTAAACTCACGACAGCTGGTCAAACTTGTACATTGCATTAACGAAAACTTCGAGTGATATCGCTGTATAGCAAACTTGTACGCAATCATACAAACTTATTTCAATTTCTTCGCTTTAATTTTCATAAGAAATCGTGTCAATGTTACAATTTTTCTAAATGTTAATTATGTTCTTTTGAGTGACATATTGTGACAGCGGTAACAATGTCGTCACCGAGTTAAGTATTTCCTTGGAATACCGCCATACTTTCCCAATCCATCGCGTGAAAACTTTTTACTTTTCATCCTGCAACTTCTACATGTCTAAATAAAATCAAAGCAAAATACCAAATCCCGTTTAGTTGACAAACACCCGCCTACCGCAAAACCGAACATCGGCCATTATATTTCGAAAATAGTCACTTAGTGTGTCACCCATCAGACATCAGTAACCTTTTTTGAATTTTTAATGCGCGGCTAAAAGTGTCACCTCAACGAAGAGAATCATTTGCCCCGTCGTCCTTGTAGCGACAGTAAGCGGGGCCAATTCGAAGTTCTTAGTATGTATGTAAGTACAAGTTCTGTCCTATCCGTTGTATTCAGTTTTCATTGCAAGCTATTAGATCGGCATACACATAAGTACGTATGTATGTATGTATGCATGTATTTCAGCCTTTTAAAAAAGAATTAGCATTCACTGCTGTTAAACTCACCCTAAAATCCATTACCATTGCAATATTTTCTTTGACTTACTGATATTTTTTGTATACTGTGTGTAGCAGTCCTAAAGCAAATACCGTCGACAGTTTGAAAACTTTGGCAAATGGAATGAAAGGTAAGCTGAAAGCTAATTTTTGTGCATATGTAAATAACAAAAACGAACGAGGTAGCTTATGCATAATTGATAAATAATAAAAACGTTCTTTACCCATACCTGATTACCCCAATGACAGCCACCAACCATGTCCAAACCATTTTGGCGAGTATGCGATCACATGTGTCACTCAACATGTTCGCTATCAGTGACATTCATATCCTCATGAACAGGATTACGTGATGTGGTCACGAGGTACTCTATGTTCATATTCCGAATCTGTCAACAATCACTTTATTTCTCTTGCTTTTCTACTGTAACATACAAACGATTTTATAATAACTATGCTTAAGTGAAACGTCCTGCACATCTCAGTATAGGTATGTATGTGTGAATGCTTGTTCGGCTATGTGTGTGTGCGAATTTATTTCTGACTAGACGTTAATATATGAAAGTATAAAGCCCAGATCCATGTCAGTGTCAGTCAGAAAAAGTCTTTCTATTCCATGCCCTATCCTATATGAATAAATAATAACTGAGTTTTTGCGGAATTTTTATCGCAATTAGTGAGTTGCTAACTTGCCAAATTTAGGCGCACAATAGAAATACACATGGAGGTTTGTCACTCTCTGCCACGGGACGAATGCTAAACGAAAACACTTTTTCTGTGATTACGATTTTACTTGCCACGGCTGAGGTTCGATCCTCAGCGGCATATCGAGTTAAAGCACGCACCGTCACACACTCGTCCACAAGGTCTGACAGTATACTTATATGAATTTGTGAAAATATATTTACATATAAGTACTCGTGCTAGACTGAGTCTAAAAAAATTATACATAAAAGCACATTCCTGACGAAGGCTAAGAGTTTATATGGCAATACTTATGCGAAACCTCTCAAAGTTGAACCAACAAGCACAAATTCCAATACTTACAAAAACTTTAATCCACAGGTCCATAAATTGTCTTGTTCACAGATTTTATATTTAGGTAAATACACTTTTTGATCTCACAATGCAAGTGTATACTTGAAACGGAACGTAGTATCTCGTACCTTAAAATAATTCCCTTCGGTATTAGGAATTATTTTAATTAATCGTTTATAGAACTCGAACCTCTCCGAGTTTTGCAGATTATGTGGCTAGTTCAAAAGAGGATGGAGTGCCTGACATACACATGTATCGCTTAAATTTATGGCATGGCTTTGAAGCGGTCGGATACTTTATGAACCCTTACTCTGCAGTTCGAATTGAAAGAGTTTTTGTTCGTAAGCTCTCAATGTCTGAATCTTCCGAACTTGTTAACAGGATGGTGTTGTGTG
This sequence comes from Philophylla caesio, assembly GCA_963971545.1. Classification (NCBI taxonomy): domain Eukaryota; kingdom Metazoa; phylum Arthropoda; class Insecta; order Diptera; family Tephritidae; genus Philophylla; species Philophylla caesio. Next base: position 40,211,526 of record OZ020606.1, on the reverse strand, counting down.
TAGAAGTCCACACATACGAGAAAGGGTTTTAAATTAAGATTTAAAAACTTTAAGTGAATATTCAATAAATAAAAACCTTTATAAAACAAAAAAAAGTGCGTGCAAATGGACATAAAAAAGTGCACGTCGAAAACACTTTCACTACAGCACTCTTAAAGCATTATTCAACGAAATTATATTTATATTTCCAAGAAATAAATTTTAGCGAGAAAAAGCAACTATTAGCAGAAAAAATGAATGTGATCCTGCAGGCTGCGCCCACTATCGCAGGATTAATCTTCTTAATATCGCGTATAAGGTTCTTTCGAGCGTACTGTGAGAAAGACTAAAGCCCACTGTCAATTAATTGATTAGAGTTATCAGTGTGGCTTTAGACCTGGTAAATATCTGAGAAAGAAGAATCGACACGCACAATATTTTTGTCGACTTCAAAGCACCTTTCGACAGCACAAGAAGAATATATGCAACTTCTGAATCTCTGAATTAGGTATACCCGCAGAACGAAACCCTTATCAAGGATGGAGAAATCGAACCAAAACCGACAGCTTCTCATTTACCCTACAAAATTTACCTAACACACCTTTCAACAATTTCTCAGCTTTTACTAACCTCGCATAATCTTTCCCAACAAACACTTCAAATTTTGCCAATATCCAAAAGATTAATCAGAATTCTTTCAAGACAAAATCATTGACTTCACAACACGTCTGCCACCAGTCGAAAACACGAATAATGAAGCAGCTATCATACAGAAAGTAATTCGAAGATCAGCGAATGATTCTATCCCCGGAAGGTGTACAAGCGGATTTCCAAGACCGTTCCTTGGTGGTCCTCAGGACTCAAAATTCTGAGAGACGCTAAGCAATCAGCTTTGAGATATTTCCGAACAGCTCGCACTACTGAAAATTTAATAACTTACATATAAAAAATAAAATGCGCGGTTAATAAAAATGCCAAGCAAAAATGCTTCGCTGACTTTACAAGTACAATAAACCCGAATAGCCCTACAACTAAAATTTGGCAAAGCATAAGAGAGCTTGTAGGTACTTATAGCCCAACTTCAATAAAAGAATATCAACACCCACATACATTATAAAAAAAATACTTTTTAACCTCTTCAACAAAATCTTTGAAATTGGCATTATTCCACAATCATTGAAAACAGCAACTGTTATACTAATAGAAAAGCGAATAAAGACATTTCCCATCTAAACTCCTACCGCCCTATCTCTCTTTTTCCTTGTAAAAGTAAATTGCAATAAAAAATTATCTCGAAAAGACTAATATGGTTTCTAGTATCAACAAAGACGCTTTCAGCAAATTAATTCGGTTTTAAACGGGGCTCGAGTACTATGGATGCTTTCTATTATCTGGATTATCTTTTTTCAAAAAACTTGTCAACTAAAAATCACATCTCGAGTTGCTCGATCGACTTCGAAAAAGCTTTCGATAGAATAGGCATTCACGTTGTTCTGGATAAACTCCACCGAATAAAAGTGGGACCAAAAATGTTCAATTACATCAAGTCATTTTTGACAAATCGAAATTTTCGCAGCAAAGTGAATAACGTTTTTTCTTTTTCACTCTTCAACGGAATACCACAGGGTTCCCCCCTATCGACAACATTGTTTTTAATCGATGTTCGATGACGTCAGCCGTCTACTGTCAAATCAAAGAAACATAAGTCATTGCCTCTACGCGGACGATTTGTACGTAACTTGCAACAGTAAAGTTCCAAATGAGAAATCTGTGCATCTGGAAAACGCTTTACGTACAATAAATAATTGGTCACAGCTAGCTAATTGTAAACATCTACATTTGTGCCGAAAACGATATTCTTTAAACATAGTTTTAACAAACACTGTAATAGTTTACGGACGAGCCTAGCTGCCAGATTAAATATCATCAAATATCTATCCTCGAATAAAAGCCAAATTCATACTAACACCCTCATTAACGTGACTAAACTAGCAATCCTTTTCAAAATTTACTATGCCCTACCGATCTACGGGAAATGCTCAAAATCCTCACTAACACGGCTTAAAGGCCCTTACCAAAAATATAATGCAATAAAAGCTCAATCTTGCACAAAGAAATACAGAATCTAAAAAATCGGAAACGAACACTGAAACAGCCTTCTGCTCTCAGCAAATTATTTTTAATAACAAACACCGGTATCAATATCAAACCAATGTCACCCCCTTAATGGAAATTTGCACCATGGTCCCTCAAAGAAAGCTCATTCGTCGATAGCCTTACAACGACTAATCCCACGGAACAATATGTATGTAAATCTAATATTTAACTTTTTAAAAAGTATACAAATCCATAATATAATCTAAGAAACCCTAATTTTTAACAGTGTGCCGAAAGCCCTGACAGCTGATGTTCCATTGACTTATTAATTGTAATTAATAAAAGGTGTCTGCAAACGCCGCTCTGCATGCGATTTTTGCCTTGGCTTTGCGTTGACAACTTAGATGAAGCAATTCCATCGTTTTGGGTGTCTTGACAGTCAGCAAAAGTAAATAAATTAAACAAGTAAAAAAAAGCTGTCTTCGATATTAATGATTTTGACTGATATAATAGTCCCAATAATTATTAATATTTGTGGAAAATTTCAAGTCTTTAGCTGATTTAATGAGGGAGCTACATATATGTTCTATTTATTAGATTTTAATGATTTTCACTGCTAAAATTGTTCTCATGATAGATATTATTTTGCAAATTTCAAGACATTAGGTAATTAAATAGAAGGGTTTTCGTGCTAAATGAAATATCTGAACAATCAGTTGTATGGGAGCTATATGGGTCAATTTAAAAAAAAACGCAATTTTTGTGTCCCTGCACTTTACACTACTATTTTAGGTAAAAAAAAAAATATCAAAAAAAAAAAAAAAATGTGAGAGTGATCATCGAGGAATATGTAACAAAAAAACCTAATTCTCAAATTTGTATGTTTGTTTTTTTGTTTGTTTAGAATGGTGTTTTGTTTCTCCCTCTGACTCCTTTCATACAAAAGCATGTGTCCCCCGTTAGAATTTTTAGTAAACAAAATAAAATAAGTCAAGAAAAAAAGTAAATATGTAACATTTAATAACTGTTTTCGAATTATTGGGTTTCTTTCTTTTGTTTTGATTTGTTATAGTTGTCAAAAATTAATTAGTGCGAATTTGGCGTTGCGAAGAAAGGTTGTCCCCACAATTTGTATTGAGCGTCACTTTTTTATAAATCAAGTAATATTACCAGTTTTGAGTTTGCATTTAAATAAAGTAAACTACGTAAGGAAAGTACAAACTTTAAATATTAAAAAAGTGAAAAAGCGAAAAAAAATCTATTAAAAAAAGTGTGCATTTGCGTAGTTTTTGTGAACACCATGGTAAGGGCGCGATAAAATGTCATGAGCGTCACGCAAATTTTTTTAAAAGTGAATATATTAAATGTAAAAAATTTAAGTTGACAATCATTGTTTACATGGTTTCAACTAATTTTTTTATAATTTGTGAATTTGGGAAATAAATTGCCTACGGAAAAAAACCAAAATAGGCAAAAATTTCATGAGCGTCACTTTTGATACATATTGGTTCATAGCTTAAAATGCTTAATTTTGATTTAATTTTTTAATTTTCAAGAGTAAAACAACAAAATTAACGGCGGCTGAAAGAGCACGGAAATATCGAGAGAAAATAAAGCTCGATAAAGCGCGTAATGACGAATTAAAAAGAAAGAAGAAAGAAAGGTATAATCGTGGTATATTTAAGTTTAATTTTTATTGTTACTGACTGATTCTGTTTTTGAATAGCAACGAGAAACGGATGAAAAGAGGTGACATGCCGAAAAAAATGCTTCAGCGTGAGCGTGCTAAAAATAGAGAATATGTACGTGCGAGGAGGTTAAAAAAAGCTACCTAACGTCAAATGACGGATACTTTAAGTAGTACAATTACTCAAGCCCATGGATTACCGGAATTTATAAGCAATGAAAAGGAAGAATTGCCAGCAATACCTGCTAAATTTAATGAGAATACTTCTGAAAACAAAAGAGTAAAAAGGTATAATAATCAGCTAAAAAACAAAAATCGCTAATTACAATTACTAGTTGACCGTTTAAAGGGTAAACTTAAAATTGCTGAAACAAAGAAACAAAAGTACAAAAAAAAATTACAAAGATCTAAAAAACATATTAAAGATACCAAAAGCTTAAGTTCGGCTGTTCGAGATTCAAAGGAAACTTTGAGTCTTTTAAAACAGAAATATACTCAGAAAAAAAACATTTGCTCAGTAATGGCTTCTAAAATTTTAAAACGTTATAGACTAAGAAAAATATTGGAAAAAGGAAAAAAAAAATTGCCGGAACCACTGCCCAGAAAAAACACAACAGTAAATGATTTTTTTATGAGGGACGACGTTAGTAGAGCTTGCGCTGGAAAGAAAGAAACTGTTACACGCGGTAAAATAAAAAAGCAAAAACGATATCTGTCTGATACGATGAAAAATCTGTACAAAATGTTTAAATCCGAGAACAGTAATATTAATATGTCCTACATATCTTTTACGCGGCAAAAACCTTTTTTCATAAAATGTCCTTCTGTTTCTGACAGAAATACCTGTGCTTGAATGGATCACGCAAATATTGATTTAAAGGCCTCGAAACTATTTCTACAAAAAACTCTTGTTGAAAGAAATCCTGCTCAGTTAGTTAAACAAATTATGTGCGATAGCGAGTCGGCTTATGCGCTTGGGGTCTTTGCAAAACTTACAAGTCGAAAAAAAATTGTATAGGCTCAACTAACAGTTCAGATGAATGCAAATGGTTTCAATGGGAGTCTGTTACGGAAAAAGATTAAATAAGAAGAGTATTTCCCAAGATAAATATGATGTTAAGGTCATGAAAAAGGTTGAAAAAGTTTCAACAGTAGCTAACTTGGTGAGTGAGTTTCAGAAAGACATGCTGAAGTTAAAAAAACATTACTTTAATGTTCGAAATCAGTACAGTGCATATCGTTTTTGCAAGGATAATTTGAGCGAAACAGAAGTTTTGATTCACATAGACTTCTCCGAAAACTACATGTGCAAACTTTCAGAAGAAGTGCAATCGTTTCACTTTGGTGCTTCGCGAAACCAAGCATCCCTCCATACCGGCTTAATTTATTTTAAAAAAAATGAAAAGCCCGTGAGCTTCTGCACGATTTCGCTTTTAGGCAAAATTGATGTAAAATTGTTTTACGTTAGTCCAAATCAAATTTTCAACATCAACAAAACATTGCCCACAAATTTAAAGACAGTTCAAGGCACGAGAGATATTCACCAAATAATTACAAAATCCAGAGGTGAATTGATTTACAGATCTCTGTCGTGCTTTTGCAACTTAAACCTCTGGGGGACTGGAAATTTATGCAACTGCCACAAACTTAATTCGAAAGTGGTAAAAATGAATGAGAATGAAAAAAAAACAAAGCCGCTTGTCAGTTCATGAAGTTTATACAGATTCAGAATAAGCATTCGAATGAAAATTTATAAATTAAATTAAGTTTAGTTATTGTTTTGCGTCAAATATTTACATATGTGTATAAGTTTCTTCAAGAATTACTTCCTTTTTTCCATTTCTGTTAAAGACATCAAAGAATATGTACATGTTTAGTTTTGCATGAAAATTTTTGTTTTTTGAAGAATTTTTGTTTTCTTTTATTTACTTTTTGTAAAAAATAAACTTGTTTTCGTTAAACTTTAAATTTGGCATTATTTCTTGTTTACGTGCAACAAAATCTCTTGATCGTCACAAAATGTCTTGAGCGTCACACTTAGTTTTTTTTCCTTAAAACGCTTATACATAATTGCAGTTTTTTTTAAATACATTGTTACAAGCCTATTACTTTCCAAGTAACCTCTTAGTTCAAGTCTTTTTTTAACAAAAATTGACATATTTTCATCTTAAAATTTTTAAATAACTAGTCAATTAAAAAAAAAAAAAAAAATTAAGGTGAATCGTGATTTTGTGTTTATAATCGAAAAGGTGATTTTCGCAAAAGTCAATCTTGAAAAACAAAAGAACATCGTAGTAAGCTTGAATTTCAAATATTTTTGCATTTTTAGCGATTTTTTATACATATTTGGTATGTGACGCTCAAGACAGAAATCATAGAAAACCTAAAAAAAAATCCAAAAATATTGATTTTTTTGAGAGCCTAAAGGTACCACCGGATTCTTCATCAATTTATACATAAATTGGCCACTCTTACAGACGAATTGAAAAAACTTAAAAAATAAGCAAAAAAAACACGTTGTGTACGTTTTTTTTGAAATTGACCCATATGTTAGATACCTTTGATCTTTATAATTTTCACTTCTATAGAGCTTAGAATAGCGGACCTTCTTTCAAAATTAAAACCTCTGGCTACTTAAATAAAGGAGTTATGGAGCAAAATATGATATCTGCACAACCGGAATATATACGTTATAGTCATCCGATCTGGCCGGTTTCGACAAATGTCTAATAAATTATAAAAAGGCACCTGACTGCCAAGTTTCATACAAATAGCTCAAAAACTGAGGGACAAGTTTGCGTTCAATCAAACCGGCAGACGGACAGACATAACGACAGACGGACTTGGCTAAATCGACTCAGCGTGAAATTTAAATGCTCTTGTCAAACCGAAGCCAATTCGAATGTCAAGGCGGAACTTAATTGAATGATTTGTAAGTTTATGTATGAGAAGTTCAATATCTGCGCGACATTTAAGGCCATTGATAATGGACCAGCATTATTGAATTTCCATCAACATAACACATATTTTGAAGGACTTCGAGTTAGTTACAACGCGGTAATTCCCTTGTAAATCTGGTATATTTAAATATATATGCAAATTAATACCAAATCCATTTCCTCGTGCGTAATATTTAGTGAAACCATTCGCGATGTTCATCAATTTATATTTTGTTCAATTAAAGAAAAAAAATCAAAACGGACTGCCGACAGTACTTTCAAAGACATTGAAATTTATTTAAAAAATAATAAAATGTTTTATAATAATCCACTAAGCTTGCTAAGTAAACAAAATAGTGCACTTCATTCTATTTCATCATATAACAATGCAAATTACTAGTTCAACATCATAAAAATGTATATATGTACATAAAATTTAAAGGAAAGAAATATTTTGCGAGACAGTAAACTTTTACCGCTGTACTTGACAACTGATAACAACTGAAAATCCCTTATTTTTAGTTTGCAAACTTAAAGTTTTGTTAGCAACTTGAAAACTGAAGTTTCACTAATTCTAATTCAGGCACCTTCGTCTTTTTGTTAGATGCATTTTTTGGAATGAAACTCATATTTTGTCATCACTAATTTTTCTTTTATAAAACGTTTTTTTATTAAAATTCATTTAATTCAGTTATAAAAGTAAACAATTAATTTTCATTTAAGTTTTAAAATACAAATTTAAACAAAAGCTTTTAGAAATGTCATGTTAAGCGTTGGTGCACACAGCCTTGAGCTCACAATCCACAAATAGAGATTTAAAAATATTTTCATTGCCGGTTCAAAAATACAATATGCCTATTTAAGCGATATTTATCAAAATCTGACCATAGCCACCCCCACCTGTCATATAACGGTAATTTTCGAAAATACTAAAAATCGGACATTTAAATAAATGTTGAAGGGAAATATCTTGAGTTCAGTATGTGGTGTTGTATTGCAGCCAGAAATTCGACTGTATGAGATCATATGTATGTATGTACATATGTATATGTCTGGAACTACTTTATCGATTTCGTCTAAACTTCGCACACATGTTAGATTATACCTAGTTAATTTAAAACTAAACTTAGCTGAAAGCGTGCGCCGGGAATATAAAGTTCGATCGAACTTAGCCACTTCTTTACTTGTTATATATTATTTTTATTGCAATATATATGCCATACATATGTATATTATAGTTAAATAAATAATAATTAAAATTAAAATTAAAATTAAACATAAATCAATAATACTCTAATCACCATTCCTTGCAGCTGTGGACATAAAGTTGAGCGCTCTCAACCCAAAAAACAGCGTGCAAGGTGCAATGAACTTTTTCATTTGGATTGTGTGAATGTTATGCCTGCTGATGCTGAGTTTTACCTTAACTCTGAAGTGCCTTTTCGGTGTAAACTTTGTGATACAGCAAGACGAAACTCTATTCGCACTGCGCCTCCTGCTATTTCTGCATATCTTGAAGAGAGTGTTGTTATTAACGTCGACGATTCGGCTGCCTAGAGTAGTGAAAGTGATGTTTTGTGTAATTTTAACCTCCCACTTCAGGCTGATCCATCTAAAAGTTACTCGCCCAAACTGTTATCTACTAAAGAATGTGATTCTCTTGAAAATTGTAATGACAATACAATTCTCGAAACTTTACTAAAAGAGATTGCTACCCTTAGGGCTGATAATGCCCGCGATGTTTCGCTTTTAACTTTGCTACATGAAGATAAGAAGTGTAAGGTCAGTAAAATTGAGTGCTTGAAAACTGAGCTTCACACACTTTAGAGTAATCTGTACCTCGAAGAGTTCGTTGCTGCACTCTCTTCGCTCTCTTCTGAAGTTAAAGGTCTTCGTACTAACGTCTGCTGTTCTAAACACTTCAAAAAGGGCGCCTGCGATAAATCACCGTTGACTCCAGTTCATAATACTAATAGCGCAGTTACCCACTGACGTAGAGACGGCCAAACGTGTCAGCTGATATGACCTCTCTTATGGGAGCGCCTTGTAAATGAAAACTCACCACCGTAGAAATCCAAGCGAATTTGATTTTTTGTAAAATGAGTTTTTGTGGACATTGACATATCGCTTCCAGCGTTGGTGTTGAAAAATTGAATCTTAGAGTCACTTTAATATACTAGTTACCTTCTTTTGTATTAGTCATAAGTTTTATGTTACTCATTTAGTAAGAATTTTGTATTCATTGACTGAATTAATAAATAAATAAAATATAAGTGCAGGTACACACGTGTGTTGTCAGATTAAGCCCCATGGGACTATTTCATATTTCCAAACCTGAAGAAAAGGCTCGGTGGTAAGAGGTTTGGGTCAAATGAAGAGATCATCACTGAAACAAATATCTATTTTGAGAGTCTTAAGAAAGGCATTAATTTGGTATGAATAAAAAAATTGGAAAACGCTAGACTAAAGGTATAGGTTGGGAAATAGAACCATTTCTAAACATAAAATATTTTTTATTCAAAAAGTCACTTATCAAACCGTCCTCTTATTAATTACCTTGACATTCAATTATCAGTGGCAAAAATAAGCTAAATCGCTTATCAGGGATGTTATTTATTAATGCGTTCGAGAAAATATGTCACGTTGGAACGCATTTCGTTCATGATTTTGTTCAAATGCGTTGAAATTAGTTATTTCAGTAATGCCAATTTGTATGGAGAGATGCTTGATTTGGCTTCGCATTTGAGATTTTATACCTAAAGGACGCATTTGGGTTCAATGTAAATGTATTATTAATAAAATTACACACTCACATTAATTAAAATTCAATATTCTATAATGTACTGTGAACTGTAAGTATATACATAATTCATTCGCTGCTTTGAACATTTGTAAGCAGTATCGATGCCCATAAAATTAACCGCAAGAACAAAAAGTAGTTAGGGTATTAACTTAATTTCAACAGGTGCGCAAATTTTCTTGTTAACCGAATCTCTACACGTGCCCGATCGCACCATGGTTTTTTATTGTTAAATGAAAGTAGTAAAAATATTCCTTGATTGATTTTGTGGTCACTTTAACAAAGATTATTTACATAAATACAAATGTAACCGCAAATCACAAACTGTTCATTCGAAATAATTTCATATGTTGAGGGGTAAAAGTTTCATTTTATAAGACAGAACACCGATAGGGATTATACGGCTAATATTTGAAAATGACTAAGGGTCCTTACGGCAAATTCGTTAGTTCGATACTCAACAATTTTACGTACATTTATATGTATGTATGTATGTAAATGTGTTTATAAACATACACAAGATTAGAATTGACAACAACAGAACTGCCTAGGTGGAAAGCATGGTATTTTTCTCGTTTGTTAGCATTCGGATGAAAATTAAGGCGTTCAGTACATAAAAAAGTTTAAGTTATTATATCTTTAATTTTTTTTAATTGTATTTTTATACAATTTATTTAGTATAAATAATCAGTCATTACGAAACTAGCGAAATATGTCAAACTCTGACTAGACATTTTGTAAATGTACAGCTACCTACGAATATGTAAAACCTTCAACGTTTAACAAGATTTACTTGCAAAACAAGGCTTTATGAGTGCGTATTTTTTACTTTTTCTATAATAATAAAACCATTATATCAATTTTTGTGAAAATATTTCCAAATTTATGCATTGCACCATGTATCACTCTGCAACGTCACTTCCGTAATAAACGTCACTTATGCCTTATCAAAGGCACAACAACCTACATACATATTCGTATATGACCATTCGCGAATGCCAATCAAACCAATCAATGATTTTTCGAATATTCCAGGCAGTTCATGCAGTCAATAACTACGTAGAGCGAATCAAGCTTTCATTCGTATTCGCTCGAGTGATGTTTAGTGATATCGTTTTTTTACGATTGGCTCTATTTGTCATTTGATGGAATTCATGCACTTCTCTGCTGACTACATATCGATGGTTGATAAGCTGCGGGATATTTTTGCCATAGATTAATAAATGTATAAACTTATATAATATATAATTTTGGCGCGTACACTATATAGCTCAGTGTTTGGCCGAGCTTCTCCTACCATTTGTGGTGTGCGTCTTTATATTATACCACAAATGGAGGGACCTACTGTTTTGTGCCGACTCGGAACGGCAGATGTATTAAATGAGAAGCTTTTTCATGGCAGAAATGCCCTCGGAGGTTTGCCATTGCCTGCCGAGGGGTGACCGCTATTAGAAAAAACTTTTTCTATTATTAAGATTTTGCTTGCCCTGACTGAGATTCGAACCTCGAACTCACCGGCATATCAAGTTATAGCACGCACCGCTACCAACTCGACCACAGCGGCTATTATCAAAAGTAAATAACAATAAATATTCCATTTATCATGGAAAAATTTTATTACTTACATTTTGGACAGGACTTCCTTTAAATTTCTTAGCGGAAAATTTTTCTTTAAATATCATCACAATCTCCCTTTTGTTCACATTCGTAATACCTACTTTTTACTCGAAAAACAAATTTCCATTTTCGAAGTTAATTTAGAATAGGAGGAATAGGAAAAATTCCCCGGGAGTTGCCATTCAGAATTGGGCTGTATATACTTATTTCTTATATTAAACATTATTGAAATGGACGCACATCAAATAAAATTAAATACAATAGCTATTAGAAAAAACTTTTTCTACGATTAAGATTTTGCTTGCCCGGATTGAGATTCGAACCTCGATCTCACCGGCATAGCACGCCGGTTATAGCACGCACCGCTACCAACTCGACCACAGCGGCCACGAAATGTATATACTTATTATTCCTTAATTCTTAAAGACATTATTTGATTTGAACACAATAGCCTGGTTATGTCGTCCATACGTGTAGAAGAAAGGAAGTTGTGCAAAAGTGTGAGTATATTTTATTTGCTGTAACGATGTAAATAACACAGTGTTACAAAATGGAAAAAATTTAATGAACTTTTAAAGTGACATATTGGAAATTGTTCACCTGGTCGAATATAACTCAAAACGGTTTTTGGAAAATTTGTAACACCCTCAAAATCTTGCTTTACCGTTAAAAAACCGTTCTTCGGAAGTGTACGCGCTAATCTTTTCATTACTTGGCCATTTCTTTACCGATTTTCAACATGAAATATGTTTTGGAAAGGTAAGGACTATACCTTTAAATTGAGATATAAAGATCTATTTTTTGAACTAGCGTGTTGTAAGTTTTCATCGGGTAAACTTGGAAAATTTGTTTTTTCTTCAAATTTTTCTAATTTGACCGCATTTTATTGCAGTATTTTACTAAAAATATATCAAGTATGAGGAATTATTTTGAAAGAACATTCATGTCCAAAAATTTTGAGTGCTCATGCAATGAAATCGGACAAAAATTGACGAAGCTATTACATTTTTTCTGCTATTAAATAAATTCACCTTGCGAAAAGTTTTTTTTTTTTTTAATTTTTCTACTTTGACCGCATTTCATTGCGTTATTTTACTAGAAACATAGAAAGTATGAGGAATTATTTTAAACACATTCATTTCCAAAAATTTTGAGTGGTCATCTAATAAATTTACGCCGTCAATTCAACCCTGCGACCGCTTCGCAATTATATTGTGTAATAAGTGTGGTAAAATGTGTGATAGGCGCAACAAATTTTGTTACGTCTGCGGTCTATTTGTTGATAAAAAATATCGGTTCGATTTAAGAACAAATAAAGCTGTGGTTGAAGCGTTCATCCTCTTTTTCAGTTGCTCATACGTGGAAAGTGCTTGGTATGAACCCGAATATATTTGTTCGATGTGCTGTACAACATTAAAACAATGGAAAACCGGTTAATGCGATGACCAGCGTCTGCCGTTTGTGACTCCTATGGCTTGGCATTATCAAATATATCACAAGCCGGAGGATTGTTACTTTTGCCAAACAAAAATCACTGGTCACCACTATAAAAGTCGCCACCTCATAGAATATGCCAATGTGCTGACTGTATCGAAACCGATTCGAAGAGGAAAACAAGATCAGCGAACTAAAGACAAAAATCCAGCTACATTTCCTGATTCAAGCCACAAATCTTCTAATGAGGTAAATGACGAACCGTACCTTCCAACCAAAGCAATAGAAACGGAACGTAATTTCGTGTCAAATCACGATTATTGTGATCTTGTGCGGGATATGGATCTGTCTATAAGACAGACAGAGATTCTGGCCTCCAGATTAAAGCAGTGGAATATAGTAGACAGTACCTATGTATCTTCGTTCGAACACATTTTCAAAGCTGATGACACCAATAACAAACTAGTTTATTGCGTTGATGTGGATGAATTGTTTGCTGCACTCGATCACGTGCACTGTCCACAAGATTGGCGATTATTTCTAGACGGTTCTTGCAAAAGTAAGTATTTAATGTGTTATAGAGTGTGAGAGAACTAAATTTGAATACAATTTATCAATTCATTTTCAATTGACTAACATCGTAGGTCTGAAAGCAGTATTGCTGCACAACAGAAATGAATTGCCATCAGTTCCAGTGGCATACGCTACTGATATGAAAGAGACTTATCAAACGATGGAAAAAATTCTACGATTGCTTAAATACAATAAATTTCGCTGGCAGATTGTCTCGGACCTTAAAGTCCTGACAATTCTACTTGGAATGCAAGGTGGCTACACTAAATATCCTTGTTACTTTTGTGAATGGGACAGTCGTGCCAAAAATCATTACAAGTGTAACATATGGCCACCGAGAAAGTTTCAAATTGGCAAAAATAATATTCTCAATATTACATTAGTTAAGCCTGATGATATAATTTTGCCGCCATTGCATTTAAAATTGGGGTACATGAAATAGTTTGTTAAACGACTCGAAAAAAACAGCGAGGCTTTTCTACACCTGAAACTTGTATTCCCCAAGTTGAGTGACGCCAAGATTAAAGAAGGTAGTTATAAAAATTTCCCAACAAGAATTCTTCAAAAAGAATTCATCCTAATTTATTTTTACATTTTGATCATGAATTACAGGCGTTTTCGTTGAACCGCAGATTCGTAAGATTATGACTGATGATGACTTCATAAAAAAATGTAACCCAGTAGAGAAAAGAGCATGGCTGAGTTTCATTTCTTTGTGCCGAAACTTTCTTGGAAACACGAGAAGTTCAAATTACGTTGAGGTGGTCCATGAATTTTTGGAAGCTTATGGAGAAATGGGATGCAACATGTCTATAAAAATTCACTTTTTGCATTCTCATTTGGAATTTTTCCCGGATAATCTTGGTCAATTCAGCGACGAACAAGGTGAAAGATTTCATCAAGAAATCTCCAACATTGAAAAACGGTTTACAGGAAAGAACCAAGTTAGGATGATAGCTAATTACTGCTGGTACTCAAACGTGAAACAGATGACTCGTCTTATAAACGCAGAAGATCAAGCAAACATTTTTAGCTATAAAGTTATTTAGCATTTTAATGATTAATTTTTTTTTATTTTCAGTCACAATAAAAATGTGAAGTTGAAAGATAATCAAAATGTATGAATTTTTAAATATGGTCATCATCTAAAATAATTTAAATAGTAATAACTCTGTCAATTTCCAACCGATTTTCGATTAAAATAGCTTAATCGACGCAGTACTAAATTCACTTTAATAATATTGCCTTTGATAGGTACCTTTCTGAATTAAGACTATCGTAAAATCGTAGTCAAAGTTTCAAAATAAATTTTTTTTTATTAAGTTACGATTTTTTTTCTCTGTAGCTTCGTCAGTTCTCGTTTGATTTTGATGAGTTATACGCCATTAAAATAGTGATTTGTCACCTTTCAAAATATATAAACAATTTTTGAATCGGATGAAAATTCGCAAAGATATTGATGATTGACTAGCGAATGACCTCAAAAACAGTTTTTTGGCCCTAAAATGAGATTTTGGGGGTGTTTCGCAAATTTCAAGTATACAGTTTTTCTTAGTTTTATAAGGCCTAACGCCTAGGCTAGGTCTCTTTCAAAGTTCATTTTCAGTGTTACACAGTGTAATGTATGCACATGTATGTATACTATTCCATGAATGAACGCTATAGCTACTTTTGGGAACGAGACGAGCCTTCAAGGGACGAAAATCGTTTCAAAGAAAATTTTCATTTCAAGACAAATGCATTTCGCAGAATTTTTGGAAAAGTTGTGGGCATTGAAATGGTGAACACCAATATGAGGCGATGTATTACACTTCATAAAAGAGTGGCTATCTCATTGTTCGCTTTTGAATATAGAAATTTTGCAAGTCTATAGATTGCAGTACTGTTGGTGAAATTGTTGTGGATTTTTGCGAAAATAATTCGGACTGAATCAATTCCTATCCTCCACAGCCAAAACAAATACATATAAAAAATCGCATTTTAATTTATAATTTTGTTTAATTGGCTAATATTTGCAGCTAATTATTAATAATAAAGACTTTTGACAACAGCTGTAGACATTTTGCTGTTTCACAATAGTAATTTTCTGTCAAAGGTGGCACACACTGGTCTGAACATCGAATATATGTAGCTGGCCAAAAGTCGAAAAACTCAAGTAATTAAAAATTTTTTTTTGATTTTTTTCATGTAGTAGTATGTGTAGCTAGACTGTTTTTTCATGGATTTACCAAAGAAAAAATGTTCAAACAACTTTATTAATGTTCTAACCTGCGGAGACTTAGGTACAGCTGATTTAGCCGTCAAAATTGTATCTGCAATTGAATGCAACTAGTTACCTGACGAATCGTCATATTTTAACAATTTTTATATGAATTTGGTAGTCCATTTTGCACACTTTACGAAAGTTTACAGCACACATTATTCTATCTTCAATGTTTACATTGGAGAATCGCCAACAAAAATTAGTGTATTCTCTACTTTTACATTCTGAATTTCAAAATGACGTAACTCAAAAGTTTCGACTTGTTTCGACCTTCTATTTAAAAAAAGTGTTTATTAGGATGTATATTTTCATAAAATATTTTTGGTTTTTGCCACTTTTCGACTTATTTGCGTTTAAAGCAAGCGACGCGACGCGTCAATTGAAATAAAATTAAAAAAATCAATTATATTTCAATTTCTGAATTAAGACTATCGTAAAATCGTAGTCAAAGTTTCAAAATAAATTTTTTTTTATTAAGTTACGATTTTTTTTCTCTGTAGCTTCGTCAGTTCTCGTTTGATTTTGATGAGTTATACGCTATTAAAATAGTGATTTGTCACCTTTCAAAATATATAAACAACTTTTGAATCGGATGAAAATTCGCAAAGATATTGATGATTGACTAGCGAATGACCTCAAAAACAGTTTTTGGCCCTAAAATGAGATTTTGGGGGTGTTTCGCAAATTTCAAGTATACAGTTTTTCTTAGTTTTATAAGGCCTAACGCCTAGGCTAGGTCTCTTTCAAAGTTCATTTTCAGTGTTACACAGTGTAATGTATGCACATGTATGTATACTATTCCATGAATGATCGCCATAGCTACTTTTGGGAACGAGACGAGCCTTCAAGGGACGAAAATCGTTTCAAAGAAAATTTTCATTTCAAGACAAATGCATTTCGCAGAATTTTTGGAAAAGTTGTGGGCATTGAAATGGTGAACACCAATATGAGGCGATGTATTACACTTCATAAAAGAGTGGCTATCTCATTGTTCGCTTTTGAATATAGAAATTTTGCAAGTCTATAGATTGCAGTACTGTTGGTGAAATTGTTGTGGATTTTTGCGAAAATAATTCGGACTGAATCAATTCCTATCCTCCACAGCCAAAACAAATACATATAAAAAATCGCATTTTAATTTATAATTTTGTTTAATTGGCTAATATTTGCAGCTAATTATTAATAATAAAGACTTTTGACAACAGCTGTAGACATTTTGCTCGTTCACAATAGTAATTTTCTGTCAAAGGTGGCACACACTGGTCTGAACATCGAATATAGCTGGCCAAAAGTCGAAAAACTCAAGTAATTAAAAAATTTTTTTTGATTTTTTTCATGTAGTAGTATGTGTAGCTAGACTGTTTTTTCATGGATTTACCAAAGAAAAAATGTTCAAACAACTTTATTAATGTTCTAACCTGCGGAGACTTAGGTACAGCTGATTTAGCCGTCAAAATTGTATCTGCAATTGAATGCAACTAGTTACCTGACGAATCGTCATATTTTAACAATTTTTATATGAATTTGGTAGTCCATTTTGCACACTTTACGAAAGTTTACAGCACACATTATTATATCTTCAATGTTTACATTGGAGAATCGCCAACAAAAATTAGTGTATTCTCTACTTTTACATTCTGAATTTCAAAATGACGTAACTAAAAAGTTTCGACTTGATTCGACCTACTATTTAAAAAAAGTGTTTATTAGGATGTATATTTTCATAAAATATTTTTGGTTTTTGCCACTTTTCGACTTATTTGCGTTTAAAGCAAGCGACGCGACGCGTCAATTGAAATAAAATTAAAAAAATCAATTATATTTCAATTACATACGTGATGCGTGTTATATAATATAAAAGTTGGTGCTGTGCATTCGAAAGATTATTTTAACGACGACAGGTGAAGAGAGAGATATTGAATTCGTAATCAGCGACCCCAAAAACCCATTGAAAAATTTTATGAACAATCATCACCAAAAATTTCATCGAAATTGTCGCCATTTTGAATACGCCATATTGGATTTTGCAATTTTCATATTGAATTTGAAATCAGCGACCCCAAAAACCCTTTGAATAATATTAAGAACAATGTTAGTAAAATTTTGTTTGAAATTGTCAGCCATTTTGGATCCGCCATTTTGAATTTTGAAATTTTGATAACGGATTCGTAATCAGCGACCCCGAAAACCCCTAAAATGATGTCCCAGATGATTCAAAATCGAGAAGCCGACTTTTGGCCAGCTAGATTTAACTTTCAGACCACTGTGTGGCAGTATTAGCCATATTGAATTCACAATATTCAGTAGTTATGCATATAATTTTCGTGCATATCTACGAGTGCTTATGCGCATTTGGAAGAGGATTATGCATGAGTTTGGCCAGCTAGATTTAACTTTCAGACCACTGTGTGGCAGTATTAGCCATATTGAATTCACAATATTCAGTAGTTATGCACATAATTTTCGTGCATATCTACGAGTGCTTATGCGCATTTGCAAGAGGATTATGCATGAGTTAATGAATATCAAGGTTACTTATCTAGATAATCTTGGCCGTCTGTCAGCAGTATTAGTTTGTGAATACGCTATGAATAAGTACTATTTTTTATTGAGTGGAGTTTGGTAGTCTTTTCTTTCCCGTGTTCCTGTCGAATTGAATTGTACCATCCCCAGATTTCAACAATGTCTCTGAAAATTTAGCTGCAACGACATGGGATTGGACGCTGTAATGGATAATGACAGCAATCCAAAAGGAACTTTAATATTTTACTTAATTGAACTATATAAATTGCGTTTGTGTCTTATTATTTACAGGGTCATCCTAAATTTATAGATAACTTTATTTTAGTATTAAAATAAATTGTATTTTCATTTATAGCAATAAGCTGGCAACTTCCATTTAAAAAATATTTGTAATGAATATTTAATTGAAATGTTTATACCAACATTCGCCTGAACCCGTTTGCCAATATTTGAATAAACTTATTTATTTTATTTCATGTTTTAAGTAAGTGGTCACTCTCTTCAAAAATATTTTTTCTAATTAAAACTTTAAGCTATATATGTATGTGTATAATAGAATTTTGCTTTATTATTAAGATAAGGGTTGGCCATTAATTTTTAAAAATGATTTCGGGCAAGTGACCGCCACGGCTGGCTCGAATAAATTCAAATTTTCGACCTCTTTTTGCAGCAATTAGGGCATATGTCAGCAATAACGCGCCGAACATTCTCATCCAAGACGTTTTGAAATGGCAAAGCAAACTGAGTATAAAAGTATTGCCTCATTAAAAACCACACATCTAAAAAATCATGTACATATGTATGTATATCTTTACTTTGATATCTGTACTGCAGAGTGTTTGTGGTGATGTAAATAACTAATCGAAACTACATATCAACTAGTCCTTGAAAATAAATTTAAAAACCAACTACCTATGATTTTCAAAAGAATTTGCTTTGATGTATCGTTTTTCAATACTACTAATATGAGCTAAAAGTTCTTCATGTTCATCGCGAGAAAGAATTCTTTGAACTTTGAATGACTATATTCTGACCCAGAAGCGATCAGATAAGTGGTATACTGGTAAGTAATAAATATTGTGAATGAAGACGCTCTTTTCGACAATCCCGAGTTGAAGTGAAGTTATATAGTTTCGAAAAAGCTTATAGTAACCGCTGATTTTTGACAAATTTTTCGCCAAGGGTTTTGCGCCCTTTCTTCAGAAGGTTTTGTCCTTATTTTACAAAACAACTGATTGCACGAATGCGAAGAACATTTGTTTCCAAAACCCCCAAATACTTCTCATCTCTGATCAACATCGTCCATGTTTCTGCGCCATATAAGAGGGCGGGCATGATGAGGGATTTGTAGAGCGAGAGTTTTGTTGTTTAAGAAAGGGCACCGACCCAAGTAGCACCTGTTGGCTGATGTTATTGGTGGTGTTTATGCTGGATCCTTGTCAGGTGCAAAGTTCTAACTGCCAACAGTGACGCGAGGACTTTTTTTGTTGCCACAAGGTACTTGGATTTGTTCTCGTTCACTGAAAGAGCAACCTCTTTTGGTTTTTATTCTAGACTGAAATATACTCTACTTATGACCCTGTTGCAAAAACGAACTCTGCCGCGATTCAGATTGGCAGTTCTTGTTACGTGTTCCGTCATCAGATTGAAGAAGCTGCTCTAAAACCTTGTTTAGTCTCGAACGTCTCGGAGAGGTCCTTCCCAACTTGGACGGAGCAAAATGTTGTGTTCAAAGTCAATCTAGCACCTTACATGCGATATTCCATGGTAGTTGGCGCAAACAGCAATTCAATTATTCTTATGGTTTGGGCCTAGTATACTAAGATTTAAATTTTCCGACATTCACTCGTCAGACCAAATACAAAAACAATTATTGGGGAATTTGCAGCTAATTTGTTGCCTATTTGTTGACTTATTTAAATTTTTTTTGCTTTAGCCGTTTCTGAAAAAAATCCAATTATATTAACTTTCAGTCAAGCTAGCAAAAAAAATTCCACAAAATTTTAAAAATCAAAAACAATTTATTAGGGAATTTGCAGCTAATTTGTTGATTTATTTAAATTTTTTTTGCTTAAGCCGTTTCTGAAAAAATCCAATTATGCTAACTTTCAAAAATCAAAAACAATTATTGGGGAGTTTGCAGCTAATTTGTTGACTCTTTAAGAAAAATAATGAGCATAAGTAGAGTCCGCAATACTGGAAACAATCATGCGGATGCACATTAGACCATTCATTAGTCATGTTCGCTTACCATATGAATCAATTTTTAAATTGCGAGAAATTTGGCGCCTAATTGTAGGCATCGTGCTTTACGACATAAATTTGAATATGGCGGTTTTAAAGTCCCAATCAGAAACAATCGGATTAACGCAGTGGCATCAGAAATACAAAAATATATATGTACGTATTTTAGAAATGTTGCTAATAATTTTATCAGCCCAATTCTGAATATTCCCCGGGAGTTCATTTCTAAAATCCGCAAGAAAAAAAATTTCGAGAATAAAATCCTCCTGTTCTAAACTACCGGGGAGAAGAATAAAAAGGGAATGAGAATTTCGAATTGTCGAAGTCAGCTGTTTTGCATCTGACGTTTTGTTTTGACAATTAAATGTATACTCACTAGAACCAATCTACGATAAAAAAGTGTTTTTGAAATTTAAAATAAATAAAATAAAACTAAAATGTATAGCATAGCTTTTCACATGCTAGTCGAAGCATCAAGGAATGAAGTGAGGCATGATAGGCACCTACAAAGGTTTGAAAGGAGGCAGTTACGCGATGCGGCAAACTCCCTTGAATTGCCGGAAACTTTGTAAGTGTTTGAAACTATTCATTCATTTATTTCATTAATCAGTGTTTTGTCTTCCGAAGGTTTGAGAAATACTATAGGGTAAATAAGCCCGCTTTTAAATATCTATAAAAAATATTGATGTCGCACACCCCGCCAGCAAAAAAGACATTTGCAGTTCCTCCGAATGTGAAACTGAGTGGAGTACTTCGCTTCTTTGACGAATGTGGCTATCAGAGGAGCATAGGGAAAGATTGCGATGTTTCTCTGGGCCAATGCAGCGTCAGCAAAGTACTAACGGAAGTAGTAAACATTTTTGAAGTGAATCTATGCCCATCGTGGATTAATGCTTGCAGAACGGTAGAAGAGAAGTGCAAAATTTCTTTAGCACTTTATCTTAAGCACGGCATTTCCAGTGTTATAGGATGCGTTGACGGGACACACGTTCGCATTATAGCTCCCTCCTAGGAAAAACACTTACTTATATTACAACAGGAAGGGAAATTACAGCTTAAATGTTATGCTAGTAAGTGATTTCATTGATGGTAAATTCTTGTAATTTTAAAAAATATTTAGGTTTGTGATCATGACCAAAGGATTCGATACGTAGATGCCTCCCATCCAGGTGCTAGTCATGATTCGTTTATTTGGAATGCTAGCGAGTTTCGAACTCATCTCAAAGAGGAATATTGGCTGCTTGGTATCGTTTCTTTTAATAATAAAAACTAAATTGTTTATTCTTACATAAATGCGCTTTTTACTAGGAGACGCAGGATATCCTTTGGAGCCGTGGCTCTTAACTCCTCATAGAAGTCCGGAGGAAGCCTCCGTTGAAATGAGATTCAATGAAGCTCATTCAAAGTGCCGCAATGTTATAGAGTGTACAAATGGTGTATTAAAAAAATAGATGGAGATGCCTCATTGGTGCAAGAGAGCTGCATTACGCATCAAAAAAAGCAGTTAAAATTATGAATGTGTGTTGCGCATTACACAACATACATATGTCTTCATTTCAAAGTGCACTCTGTTGAAAATGATTTCGAAGACTTAAATAATTTGACCACCGAAGAAAGTGAGGATAAATCCTTGTCCTCAACTCAGTATTTGACCACTGCGCGGAATATACGAAATAATATCGGATATAATACATAAGTATGTAGCCAAGTTGAATTCAATAAATGAAAACGCAATTTTTATAATCCAAATTATTATTTTTATATTTATTTAATAAAAACAAAAACCACAAATTCAGTCTTTAAGAAAATAAATACCTATGCCTATTTACTTTCAGTACAATGATGTGCCATTTTCAAGTGGCTAGAAATGCTATAAATTTTGCGATTGGCCCCTAATGGCCCTAATAAACAATGTTACGCTACACTGCTCCAGAACGCGGAATATTTTCTTTAAATTCATTTTTTCTTTAAATTCAAAAACAAAACATTCAGTGCTATTCATACTAATTCACATTAAATTCTTAGTATTTAATATTGCTTTTTAAATCTTCTATTTCTAATAAACGACGATTTTTTTATATTTTACTCTCCACTTCCCGAAGTCTAAGTTTTCCCATAATTAAATTATGTCGCTTCACTTCTTCCACTTTTTCTTCTTTTCATTTAAAATTTTTTCCAAAATTTTGCTTTTGTACTGCACTTTCCTTTTGGTCTTTTAAACCCGTCACAGCCTCTTTTATTGTCTCACACTTCCTTCTGTATACCGATTTCCTTTACAAAGATATCTTAAGGATAGCTATTTTGATTTTTTTCTTCGCTTGACAGAGTTTAACTCTTCCTTCTCCTCGCGCCAAAACCTCTTCAAATGGTCTCTGTTGCCTATAAAAAAACCGCGCTTGCATTTTTTCAAAAGCGGCTCGATCTGCTTTTTATTTGTAGTTTTTGACTTGGATGTAATAATAATGCTATTATAATATATAATAATATAATTTTGGCGCGTACACTATATAGCTCAGTGTTTGGCCGAGCTTCTCCTACCATTTGTGGTGTGCGTCTTTATATTATACCGCAAATGGAGGGACCTACTGTTTTGTGCCGACTCGGAACGGCAGATGTATTAAATGAGAAGCTTTTTCATGGCAGAAATGCCCTCGGAGGTTTGCCATTGCCTGCCGAGGGGTGACCGCTATTAGAAAAAACTTTTTCTATTATTAAGATTTTGCTTGCCCTGACTGAGATTCGAACCTCGAACTCACCGGTATATCAAGTTATAGCACGCACCGCTACCAACTCGACCACAGCGGCTATTATCAATAGTAAATAACAATAAATATTCCATTTGTCATGGAAAAATTTTATTACTTACATTTTGGACAGGACTTCCTTTAAATTTCTTAGCGGAAAATTTTTCTTTAAATATCATCACAATCTCTCTTTTGTTCACATTCGTAATACCTACTTTTTACTCGAGAAACAAATTTCCATTTTCGAAGTTAATTTAGAATAGGAGGAACAGGAAAAATTCCCCGGGAGTTGCCATTCAGAATTGGGCTGTATATACTTATTTCTTATATTAAACATTATTGAAATGGACGCACATCAAATAAAATTAAATACAATAGCGGTATGAGAATTGCAATAGTAGCAACCGAAACTTTTTGTTTATTTTTTCTTCTTTTCTTTCTTGATTACAAAAAGAGGAGCAGACTTTAGCTTCGCGATGAATTTGCGTGCATTAGAAGGTGACAAATATACTGTATTAATATCTCGCCTATTAGTATGCAGATAAATTGAGTTAAGGCATGATCTTAAACCACGTACATACATATATACGATATATTATGATTATTTATGCCAGCCTGCCTACAAATATGTAGACGCAGAATTACAAACAAAATTTCTTAGTAAAAGTATGCGAAAATGTTGCAACATAAATAGTTTTTTCACGTGAAGAGTGATATTGAATTCATTCTGTCGAACATCAAGCCAAGTGAAGGCGTCGCATCTATGTAAGTGCAAGTAAATTCTTTGCCGTTAAGTATAGTGTGTAAAAATTCATTAGAATAAATTTTTTTGTGTCAAATATTAAATTTCAACCGCAGTAAATTTTGTGTGCCTAGTTGCTTTGTGGTGTTGTGCGAGCTATGAAGCGTGGGCGGCCGTCTACTCTAGAGGCAGGAAATGTGGTTAACGCAGTACTACTGCTGCAGATAACATTGTGAATGCAGACCGTAGCATTGTTGCAGAAAGCGATCCTGTGTGGCATAGACTATCTGCTCATCTGCAAAGGAAGATCTCGGCGTTATCTATTTACTCATATGTCACGGCCAATCGGTATCAACTGCTGGAAAAATTAGGAGCTACGAAATCCGACCCTTTGCTTTTATGTGAAAGCTGAATTTAACGCGTTACTAATCGAAAGAAATCGAAAAAGTTACAATAAAATAAGAGGAAAATTTACCTTGCAGGTGTATAAAGCTTTTTTACCCGGCATATGCAATACGTGATTTGTGCCAAAATCATTGCCGCAACGCCTGTTCGCTGCGGTTATAATTTTAAAAACCACTATATTTGTGAAAGTGGAAAATTTGGAAAATTTTCTGGTAAGATGATTTGAATAACATTTTTTAAAAGTTTTAATAGCAGTAAGATGAAATAAATACATTTTCCTTAAAGCCAGTTACTTACCTTTTGAACACACCTCGTATAACTATGTATGTATGTATGTATGTATGTATGTAGATTTGGTTGCTTTCGATCTGACTTTACCATAGTGACTACGCCTATTGCATGACTAAGCAATTATTAATATAAATATATAGTTATATAGCAATAAAAAATTTTCTTTTGTTTTTACGCGTTTTTAAATATAACTAAAAATCTAAAAGTTTGGTATTTAAAAAATCCTAGTCACTTGTGTCGGTATATACGCGTATATACGTGTACTACACTTTGACCGTCTTATTTTTAGCACGAGAGCTTAATCACATAATTTAGGAAAATAATATATTATAATGTAAATTAATAAAAAATAAAAGGGGTAAATAAAATTTTAAAGAATTTAATAAGAAACTGCCCCCGTCTCAGAGTTTGAACCCATGACCTACGAGTTGACAGCCGAACTCGATGAAACAATGCGAATTTGCTTGGCTGCCTGTTAGTCACTGGTTCAAATCTCGTGACACGGAATAATTTTCTTATTTTTTTTGTTTTTACATTTTTCTTGTTAAATTTATTTATTTTTAACTTCTTTTAATTTTTATCATTTATTCGTAAACATTTTTTTTATGTAAAACTAATTTTTTTTCTATTATTTACAAATTGCAGTTTTGCGAGAAAAAATATGTCGCTCGCTGTTTCATGTTAAAATTTCGTTTGTCCACCCTTTAAAAAATCAAATTTTTTATGAAAAACGAAGAAATTAAAAAATGCGCGTGTTTGAACAAAATCATTTGTCCACCAAAAGTGTTCACTTTTTAATTTATTTATTCTTGCGAAAAATCCACGCAAAAAAAAACTAATTTTCTAACCGAAACTAAATTTTTATCATGGCGAACCGCGTTAAAAAACATCGAGGGGATGACAGAATAATCCGTTTTCCAAAATCCGCGTTAAAAACAGATCGATTGTATTTTACATTTAACTTGCTTATTTTATTTTTTTATTTTTATTTTTTTTTACGTTATTAAATCTTGATTTTTTAATATTTATTATGATAAGTATGGTATTTAAAGGCAAAATATAAATATATTTCAAAACCACATGAACCACATTTAATACTTAAAACGCCATTTGTAAAAATTCCTGTTAACTCGAGTTTAATGAATGTTAGCTGGCTGCAGGTGTGGAGGAATATTATCGGGAATTATTCGGAATAAAGACTTTAATTATTTCGTCGAAATTCATTGTACGACCACAAAAGGTAGTGGAACTTGTGGCAAAAGGTTGAGGTTTCTGCGGGGAGAAAGACGACAGAAAATGGTCGAGGAAAAAAATCTGTGCATGTCTGGCGTGCTGAGGAAGCCAATAAATGCATGAACATAGGGGACGATGAACCGCCGAGCATGCCATCTGCATCTGTGTTAAAAAAAGCATAATATGAGAACAGACAAAAGAAATTTCTCCAAACAAATCCTGTTTTGGCTATGCAGATTCTCAAATACACTTTAGGCAAAAACATAATACGTAATATTGGGCTGGACCTATTTTACACGCACTTTTGGTATCGACATGAAATCGATATATACAAAAGATACGCGGCTCGAGAGAAAAGTTGTTTATCAGTAGATGCAACAGGATCGATTTTGAGACCATTCAAAAAGAACGAAACTAAGACCAATGTTATTTACTTGTACGAAGGAGTCATTCCTTTAAAGGATGGTATTTTTCGTGTGTTCGGAATGCTGAGCGCAACGGACAATACTAGCAGTATACAGTATTTATTTACAGAGTGGATGCGGTCTGGCGCTTCTCCACGCTCTGAACACGTATCAGATGGATCGAGAGCAATCCTAACTGGCAGAACGTTTACTGGATTTGCAACAATTGAAAGTTATGCTGATGCTTGCCTGGATGCTGTAATGCCAACTTGTTTTATTAGGCAAGACAACGCTCATTTCCTTAAAAGCGGAGAATAAAAACATTTTACATGGCCGCCATGGGAAAATTACTGCTGGCCAGGACAATTCCAGAAGCGGAAAAAATCATTCGAGCTTTGTTATTCGTATCAAAAAGTGAAACAGAAGGTGAATGCAATCAAGAAAGCATTGAAGCCGAAAGATCTAAAATCTTTTTGATGGAGTTAATCGCGGCCGTTAATGTGCGTTTTTATACATTCAGACTAATGTTACTAAAACAGCCAGATAAGCAAGAGTTCTAAATTTGTACGTTTTTCCCCGTGATCAGCTTATTAATTTTCAATTTAATAATTAACTTTTAATTCAAGATATCGTATTTTTTTCGCTATCAAAAATGAATTTTAATCAGGTAATTATACAGTGTTTTAAATAAATAAAACCTCCTTAATGTAATTTAGACATTCCTAAATTTATACATATCAAATAAACATAACACGAATACCGCGCGATAATGTGAAATAATATAGTGGGATGAAAAACGCGACACATCTGAAACTTTTGTGATGCTTGCTTTTATGTGAGTTTTTAAATATAACCAAACAATTTTTAGGTGGATATAACCCACGGAGATTACGAAGACGTTTTATCGGAAATCACAACAGAAACACCCGGAGACGAAGATGAAGAATGCATTTCTCTACTACAGCATCACAACAAATGGTACAAAATTGGCAAAGCGATTGAAAAGTCTGTGCAGGAAGTGATTGCTAGGGAAGAGGGAAACCGCGATAATGCCCATTTTATGCCGCAATTCACTACGCGACTACTGCATTATATATCGACAATCCCAATCTAGAGAAATCTTGTTAGAGACAAGCTTTCTTATGGGCGGGTCCCTGCTAGCAGCGCATATTCTGAAAGTAGTATAAATATTCTCAAAACGCACATTTTGAAAGACGCGACGCTTCCTATGAGAGCCGAATAATTCGTAGAAAAGTATACAGATTACCTAAATATGTGGCCGAGAGAAGAGAATTGAAGCGCAAACGAATGAAATTAATAGCAAACCGCAGACCCCCATTCTGCTTAGTCAAAAAATAAATAACTGTTTAGCTTGTCAAAACAACGATTTACCTCTAGGGGGACATAAATAAATACTTTCTCAATATGCTACGCTTGTCACCATACAAAGGATGCAGATTTAGTTACAGCACTGCAAGAGAAAGAAAACTGGGGAGGATTCAATAATAGCCCTTGTAGCAAGAGACATCCAAAGAAGCAAGCTAAGTACCTGGGAGACTGCACAAACATAATAGATGAAATTGCTTGGGAGGGAAGCAAAAAGAAATTACTTATGCTCAGAAATTGCAGTCAGGACAATTGAAGTCAATACAAATCGACGGGAAAATTATTCATGCTATCCTTACATGTGCGATCGACAGCGTATACCAAATCGTTCTAGCAGCTTTGTGCGAAAGACCAAGCTTTGAAAAAGAAGTAAGTACTATACCGAGGTAAAGGGCAAAATAAATAACCAGTTAAGGAAGATTCATAGTTTTCGTTTAGAGCTTCAGTGTGGCTTCAGTTTTTTCTCTATTCCGATTGTGAGAAAAAACTCACTTAATTGGCGCAAAATTTAAAAAAATAACTATGTTCCAAGAAAAAAGGTAATTTTTTTTATTTTTTACTTGTTTTTCCAGGTAAGATCTAATCACCGTGAAAACGTTTTATATAAGATGGTAATAGAAGTATTGGACAAAGGGTTTAGGTTAGAAGAGCAAGCCTTAATTTGAAATATCATTATACATATGTATGTATATCAAAAATTCTAGGACCACCCTGCAAATAATGCGATTAGTCTAGGATGAGTCCGGGAATAGTCGCAAGGGAACATGCGACTAATACAACTTCTGATCTCTTTATATGGAATGAACTGTTTCCTTTTGTTCGAGCATGTCCTATGAAGAGACTAATTGACCCCTTCTATATTCGAATGGGTATAAATGAGGACCAGTATATTTATAAAAATAAAAATAAAAATCTTTGCTTCGACTTAGAATCAAACCAGCGTCCCGAGGGTTGATAAGCGAATGCTATCCTTACATGCCAACGACGTGCATGAAATTTTATTGCCTAAGTGCGTGCGTATACCAATGTATCGTTTATCATACCCGAAAGAGATGAATACATAACTAATCTACAATTATACCCGTTTGAGACTTGTTGCCCAGTTGTACCCGATAGGGACTAATCCCGGAATACTGTCTTTAGAGATTAGTCGCTAAATTTGTTGCAGTGCACTTATTATAAATTGGCCGCGCAAGACGAAAGTGAAAGTATCAAACTGGAAAAAATAACCAAACAATTAATAGTTCAATGGAGCAATAACTTAGCTTCAATTCATAATCGTGACACTGAGCCAAAAAATCATTTTAAATACTACTTTAAGTGTTTTGTACCAAAACGTTAGAGGTCTAAATTAAACGATTTATTCTTAAAAGGCTTAGACTGTAACTATAACGTAATTTGTTTACTGATGCCTGGCTTAAACTACATATTTTCCTTTCTAATCAATATAAAATTTATTGAAATGACCGTAAGCACAGAATCGGTGGGGGTGTTATTTTTGCCATCCGAATATGTTAATATCCCCCTCATCGAGTCAATTGAATTAAAAGCAATACGAGTTATGGTAGGAAAAGGTTTCTTTTATTTAGCTGTTTGCTACATCCCTCCTAATTCTGACTTATCGGTATATTCTCAACATATTGCGTTACTAAGATCCTTAAGTTCAATGATTACTGCACATCACTCGATGATTGTACTTGTTGACTTCAACATGCCAGGCATATCATGGACCCTCATGGACGACTTTATCGTTCCAATTTCATCAAGGGATATATACAATGTGTTCCTAGATGATATGGCTGAGCTCTGTCTAAATCAGTTTAATTTAACTCCAAACCATTCTGGAAGCATTCTGGATCTTGTTTTTGTTGATGATGTATCAAAATCACCTATCAAAGTTTGTACCTAAACGGATGTGCGTACAAAAGTAGCAATCACAGCCTTGGTTTACAAAAGAACAAAGAAATTTAAAAAATTAAAAGTCGCGATCTTTTAAATTGTAGAAAATAACTGGTTTGCACACTAACTATATTAAATACTCAGTTTTCCGACACGCTTATTTTGAATTAAATATAAAATGCTACATATCTTATTTATTCAAAGTTAAAAGGAATTTTATAAAAAACCATACCCAATGCTGTCAATAATTGATACATACATACATACATATATATTACTATTCGATCAGCTGATGAGCATTTGTTCTGTAGCTGAACAGTTTTAGATCTCGACACTTAAAAAACTTCTGCCTTTCATGACTCGGCGCAGTATTTTTTTTATATATCCGTGCATCATGCGGATGCACCCCTCGCGACGGTTGGGCTGGTATGGAGGGAGAAAACCGTTGGGATTATTATTATTATTATATCTACCTCGTATCCATCTGGTACTTACAAACATAAGTCCAAACTTATATAGGTACCATTTTTATGAAAAGTATAAAAACACGTAGACTTGGACAGCCTTAAACCCAAATACGAAGGACCATTTATAACTCTGCGCTGTTCACTGCACTTATTTGCTGAAACCACTCACCACTTTTTACACCACCTTTTCTTTACAATAAAATAAGGTTACAATTTAGGTTTAGATTTACAAGTTTATTACAATTAAAGATTTGATCGATGGGGGAAACGTCCGTCCGCTTTGATGATCGCAAAAATGTCGTGTCATATGTTTACATGTATATTTGTGTGTGTGTGTTTGGTATAATTTGTGTGTTTTGAAATGTATGTATGTGTACTAAATTATTTTTGCGTCGGCGAGCAACCGCGTTGCCAGTTTACAACAGGTAAGTGTACCCATTTTTGACCTTTTTTGGCAAACATTTTTAAATTAGAAATATAAGATTATGGGCCCTGTCTTAGAATCCGATTTTCTCTGTATCGGATTTCAATGCGGCTACTTTTTTCGATGGACGTCGTACAATCTTATCGATTTTATGTGTCGAAAAATCTGAGTTTGTAGGTTTTCTTATTGGAAATAAAACCGTCAGACGATTGCTAGCGTTTTTTTTTATTTGTGCCTTATTTACGTGCTGTAACTGGAACTTCTTATAAAATATAAGTATGTATGTATGTATGTGTTATTCTTTCATTAGCTGACATGGTTTTGTACCCGTGGTTTATCCCATTTCGTTCTAACTTCGTAATATGATTATATAGGTAAAAAATAAGCCATTCATGCACTCGTGGAAGGTCGCATTCGCATAACCGGTTTTTGGCGCGCTTTTAAAATTTTTAGAATATAAAAAAATTAAATTTTTATTAATTTCTTGTCGAACCTTTCATCGAGCGACAAAAATCAACAAAAAACATTATCCTTTGTGAAAAATTCTCAGCTTTTAAACAAAAATATTTTCAGAACTGCAAAAAATTCTATCATACATTCGCTGCTTTATACTGGGTTCATGTTCCTCAATCATCATAAGAAATATAACAATTAAAATGACCATAATATATTTATATTATTTTCCTCAAATTTAGACAAAACAGTTGGAAAACTATACAAATTCTGAATTGTTTACAAATAGTGAATTCATCATTTGTCGGAGTTGGCCTTTGTAATAACTAGGGGTCGGCTTTACAATACGGAACCATTCGCGATTTCAGAGAAGTATAAGGTATTTGGCCTTTAAACTTGGTGGGGAAGTTGGGGGAGGCCCTATTCGTCTAAATTTATCACAGTCCCAATTTTATCTACATAAATTTACTATTTATGAAATTTGTTGTTCAATTTTCTCCACTACCACCAGCAAATTTTTAGTGAAAATTACACTTATCACTTCTATTTGCGTATACAGTACTTTGTATAAGGCTATTCTTCTAAACGCGTAAATTCCTCGTATCTGCGTAAACCCCGAAAATAAACCGGGTTTACATACATACACAAATAAGAAAGTTTACAAGGCTTACGCGGTTACGAGGCATTTACGCGTTTAGACTAATACCCATTATATACATATACATATGTATTTTATATGTATGTATATATTGTACTAAATAAACGCGTTTATAATTGTCTCTAGAACATTTACCACTCTTCATAAACAAACAAAAATAAGAATGGCCGATGGTATGAGCAAAAGTGTGCTCCCATACGTTTCAAAAGTAAAAACAGCACAATTAAGGAGTTACACTTAAAATGCTATTGATGGTTGGCTCGGCCAGGGTTATTTCTGCACGCGAAAAATGGATCAGTTTAAGAAAAATTAAAGTTGCGCCCTTTGGGCAATTAAATTTATTGATTTAAATTTTATTTTTCGACTTTTTTTCGTTAAGTGTAAGCATTGTATTTTCATTTCATTGCCACAAAAAGGACAAGTGAGCGTAAAATTAGAATTTTTCGCTACTTTAACAGCGAATTACTTACAGCGGAAACCAAGAATTCATTCAAGGTGGTATAAAATGTCAGAGAAACTTAAAAAACAAAAATAAACAAATGGTCGGAATACCAAGTTTGACACAAAAAGCAAACGTACTAAGGATTTATAGTAAATTTTTTTAATGAATGCCTTTGTAATATTATGCAAACGCATGGAATTTCCTATCACGAATGTAAATATAAATGGAAAATGTAAACAAAATAGTAATTTTGGCACTTTCACCGCGCAAGGCGAAGGTAGAACAAGCAATCTGCTGCTATAAATTCGCCTTGGGGGAAAATTTTAATTAAATAAATTATTTTTTGTACAAACTGTTAAATATTTAGATGAAACGCTTTTTTAAAATTTGCAACGGAAATAGGAACCGGACAAAATTTTTCCTAGAATTATCTAGTCTGTTCTGTTAACACTTCTTTCTTACGAAAGAAAAAGAAAATTTAAAATGGAAAAACTAAAGAAGAGCTTTTATTTAGCCCCTATAACTTATCAATTGAAAATAAATATATAGTTTATTTTCGGTTTTAATATGTATTTATTAGCTAAATATCCCTATACATGCACACATATGTATGTACATACGCTTATACTCGTAGCAAATATAAAAGC
Source organism: Philophylla caesio (assembly GCA_963971545.1). NCBI lineage: Eukaryota > Metazoa > Arthropoda > Insecta > Diptera > Tephritidae > Philophylla > Philophylla caesio. The sequence goes on along the minus strand of OZ020606.1, from coordinate 40,179,175 downwards.
GTTATAGAAGGGAAGGCTGATACATTTTTATACCCGAGCGTAGTTGTACACAAGGGTATTATAACTTTGTTCGCATAACGGTTGTTTGTAACAGCAAAAAATAATCGAGATAGATATAGACATATATACATATACTAAAATTATCAGAATGAAAAGAGGAATCGATTTAGCCCTGACTGTCTGTCCGTCCGTCCGTACGTCCATCTGTCCGTGGTTACAAAAACTTGAGTAAAAATTGAGATATCTCAGTGAAATTTGTTGTTGGTTGGTATTGAAAATGGTCAATATCGCCCACCTCCCATATAACGGAAGTTTTTGAAAAACGCAAACACTCCGTTTTTTCGATATCTATTACAGCTAATTGAGTAAAATTTGGTATTTGGAGCGATTTTGAACTAAAAAATTTGGTATTTATGAAATTTTGAAAAATGGGCGTTGCCACGCGCACTTATGACAAATTTTCTGTATTTCAATAACAGTATTAGTTATCGTCACAAAACTTGCCTAGATATCGCTATTATTATCGTAGACAATTTTTGAAATCGACTCATAACCACGCCCACCTCCCATATAACGGAAATTTTGGAAAATGCAAAAGCTTGATTTTTTCGGAATATTATTAAAACAAATTGAGTGAAATTTGGTATTTGGAGCGATTTTGAACTAAGAAATTAGGTATTTATGAAAGGTTGAAAAATGGGCGTTGCCACGCCCACTCAGGAAAAAATATCTGTATATCAATAACGGTGTAAGGTATCGTGACAAAATTTGGTAAACACATTTTCCTCAATATCTCTTTTATCATCGTTAAAATTTTTTGAAATCGGACCCTAGCCTCGCCCACCTCCCATTTAACGGAAGTTTAGAAAAATATCTATTGAAACATATTAATTAAAATTTGATATTTAAAAATATAGTTAATTATAAAAAAACGTCTGTAGGTATCACAATAACGTCACAAAATTGGGTGAACATATTGTCCTTGATACCATTAGCATTACCGTCAGTAATTTTTGATTTCGAACGATAACCACGCCAAACTTCCATAGAATGGATATTTGGAAAAATGCCAAAAACTTCGTTTTTCAGTATTTATTGGAAGAAATTGAGTAAAGTTTAATACGAGCTGCGATTTGAAACAAATAAACGGGGTTTTTATGAAATTGTGGGCACCGCCCCTACAAAAATACACCGCGAGGCTATATAAAAATCGGGTTTGCCCGAATTTAGCTTTTCTTACTTGTTTAATATCTTTTTATTAATATTACAAACAATTTCGTTTGCCCAAAAAGCGTATGCTAGAATTTTTTCATATAGAATATTTAAGTGGTTAAAGAAATTTATTTTTTTTACTACAATTTGTATTTCTGCTATCTACTATATTATCAATATAGTTCAAATTGAAGCACGTACATATTTACTATAAACGAATTAAATATTGATAAACCATGTAAGTATCAATTTCCGTGTTATATGACAACAGTAAAAAGAAAACGCTAATATAATAATATTCACTCGTCAGACCAAATACAAAAACAATTTATTGGGGAATTTGCAGCTAATTTGTTGCCTATTTGTTGACTTATTTAAATTTTTTTTGCTTTAGCCGTTTCTGAAAAAAATCCAATTATATTAACTTTCAGTCAAGCTAGCAAAAAAAATTCCACAAAATTTTAAAAATCAAAAACAATTTATTAGGGAATTTGCAGCTAATTTGTTGATTTATTTAAATTTTTTTTGCTTAAGCCGTTTCTGAAAAAATCCAATTATGCTAACTTTCAAAAATCAAAAACAATTATTGGGGAGTTTGCAGCTAATTTGTTGACTCTTTAAGAAAAATAATGAGCATAAGTAGAGTCCGCAATACTGGAAACAATCATGCGGATGCACATTAGACCATTCATTAGTCATGTTCGCTTACCATATGAATCAATTTTTAAATTGCGAGAAATTTGGCGCCTAATTGTAGGCATCGTGCTTTACGACATAAATTTGAATATGGCGGTTTTAAAGTCCCAATCAGAAACAATCGGATTAACGCAGTGGCATCAGAAATACAAAAATATATATGTACGTATTTTAGAAATGTTGCTAATAAATTTATCAGAAGGTTTGAGAAATACTATAGGGTAAATAAGCCCGCTTTTAAATATCTATAAAAATATTGATGTCGCACACCCCGCCAGCAAAAAAGACATTTGCAGTTCCTCCGAATGTGAAACTGAGTGGAGTACTTCGCTTCTTTGACGAATGTGGCTATCAGAGGACCATAGGGAAAGATTGCGATGTTTCTCTGGGCCAATGCAGCGTCAGCAAAGTACTAACGGAAGTAGTAAACATTTTTGAAGTGACTCTATGCCCATCGTGGATTAATGCTTGCAGAACGGTAGAAGAGAAGTGCAAAATTTCGTTAGCACTTTATCTTAAGCACGGCATTTCCAATGTTATAGGATGCGTTGACGGGACACACGTTCGCATTATAGCTCCCTCCTAGGAAAAACACTTACTTATATTACAACAGGAAGGGAAATTGCAGCTTAAATGTTATGCTAGTAAGTGATTTCATTGATGGTAAATTCTTGTAATTTTAAAAAATATTTAGGTTTGTGATCATGACCAAAGGATTCGATACGTGGATGCCTCCCATCCAGGTGCTAGTCATGATTCGTTTATTTGGAATGCTAGCGAGTTTCGAACTCATCTCGAACAGGAATATTGGCTGCTTGGTATCGTTTCTTTTAATAATAAAAACTAAATTGTTTATTCTTACATAAATGCGCTTTTTACTAGGAGACGCAGGATATCCTTTGGAGCCGTGGCTCTTAACTCCTCATAGAAGTCCGGAGGAAGCCTCCGTTGAAATGAGATTCAATGAAGCTCATTCAAAGTGCCGCAATGTTATAGAGTGTACAAATGGTGTATTAAAAAATAGATGGAGATGCCTCATTGGTGCAAGAGAGCTGCATTACGCATCAAAAAAAGCAGTTAAAATCATGAATGTTTGTTGCGCATTACACAACATATGTCTTCATTTCAAAGTGCACTCTGTTGAAAATGATTTCGAAGACTTAAATAATTTGACCACCGAAGAAAGTGAGGATAAATCCTTGTCCTCAACTCAGTATTTGACCACTGCGCGGAATATACGAAATAATATCGGATATAATACATAAGTATGTAGCCAAGTTGAATTCAATAAATGAAAACGCAATTTTTATAATCCAAGTTATTATTTTTATATTTATTTAATAAAAACAAAAACCACAAATTCAGTCTTTAAGAAAATAAATACCTATGCCTATTTACTTTCAGTACAATGATGTGCCATTTTCAAGTGGCTAGAAATGCTATAAATTTTGCGATTGGCCCCTAATGGCCCTAATAAACAATGTTACGCTACACTGCTCCAGAACGCGGAATATTTTCTTTAAATTCATTTTTTCTTTAAATTACAGCCAAAAAACATCGGAAGTTTACTTTTGCGCCACCTTGTATTAATTTTTTTTGTGATGGTGTTTCGCATTTTTCTCAATATAACGCATGAACAAAATTTATTTGGCGTGGATGAAATTATTATAAATCAACAGTAATTTCTAGCCACTCAAAAATTGCACTTCATTGTATTGAAATTAAGTAGGCTATAAAACTACATACCCAAAAAGTTATTATTATTCTACATGCAGTACTTTTTTCTGGATTCGCTTTTTTGGAACAAGGCAGTATGTATGTACATACATATGTATGTACATTACAAATAAAACTTAAAAAATCTTCAAAAACAAAACATTCAGTGCTATTCATACTAATTCACATTAAATTCTTAGTATTTAATATTGCCTTTTAAATCTTCTATTTCTAATAAACGACGATTTCTTTATATTTTACTCTCCACTTCCCGAAGTCTAAGTTTTTCCATAATTAAATTATGTCGCTTCACTTCTTCCACTTTTTCTTCTTTTCATTTAAAAATTTTTCCAAAATTTTGCTTTTGCACTGCACTTTCCTTTTGGTCTTTTAAACCCGTCACAGCCTCTTTTATTGTCTCACACTTCCTTCTGTATACCGATTTCCTTTACAAAGATATCTTAAGGATAGCTATTTTGATTTTTTTCTTCGCTTGACAGAGTTTAACTCTTCCTTCTCCTCGCGCCAAAACCTCTTCAAATGGTCTCTGTTGCCTATAAAAAAACCGCGCTTGCATTTTTTCAAAAGCAGCTCTATCTGCTTTTTATTTGTAGTTTTTGACTTGGATGTAATAATAATGCTATTATAATATATAATAATATAATTTTGGCGCGTACACTATATATGTAGCTCAGTGTATGGCCGAGCTTCTCCTACCATTTGTGGTGTGCGTCTTTATATTATACCACAAATGGAGGGACCTACTGTTTTGTGCCGACTCCGAACGGCAGATGTATTAAATGAGAAGCTTTTTCATGGCAGAAATGCCCTCGGAGGTTTGCCATTGCCTGCCGAGGGGTGACCGCTATTAGAAAAAACTTTTTCTATTATTAAGATTTTGCTTGCCCTGACTGAGATTCGAACCTCGAACTCACCGGCATATCAAGTTATAGCACGCACCGCTACCAACTCGACCACAGCGGCTATTATCAATAGTAAATAACAATAAATATTCCATTTATCATGGAAAAATTTTATTACTTACATTTTGGACAGGACTTCCTTTAAATTTCTTAGCGGAAAATTTTTCTATAAATATCATCTCCTTTTGTTCACATTCGTAATACCTACTTTTTACTCGAGAAACAAATTTCCATTTTCGAAGTTAATTTAGAATAGGAGGAACAGGAAAAATTCCCCGGGAGTTGCCATTCAGAATTGGGCTGAATATACTTATTTCTTATATTAAACATTATTGAAATGGACGCACATCAAATAAAATTAAATACAATAGCGGTATGAGAATTGCAATAGTAGCAACCGAAACTTTTTGTTTATTTTTTCTTCTTTTCTTTCTTGATTACAAAAAGAGGAGCAGACTTTAGCTTCGCGATGAATTTGCGTGCATTAGAAGGTGACAAATATACTGTATTAATATCTCGCCTATTAGTATGCAGATAAATTGAGTTAAGGCATGATCTTAAACCACGTACATACATATATACGATTATTTATGATTGGGACTTTATTCAAATTTATGCCAGCCTGCCTACAAATATGTAGACGCAGAATTACAAACAAAATTTCTTAGTAAAAGTATGCGAAAATGTTGCAACATAAATAGTTTTTTCACGTGAAGAGTGATATTGAATTCATTCTGTCGAACATCAAGCCAAGTGAAGGCGTCGCATCTAAGTGCAAGTAAATTCTTTGCCGTTAAGTATAGTGTGTAAAAATTCATTAGAGTAAATTTTTTTGTGTCAAATATTAAATTTCAACCGCAGTAAATTTTGTGTGCCTAGTTGCTTTGTGGTGTTGTGCGAGCTATGAAGCGTGGGCGGCCGTCTACTCTAGAGGCAGGAAATGTGGTTAACGCAGTACTACTGCTGCAGATAACATTGTGAATGCAGACCGTAGCATTGTTGCAGAAAGCGATCCTGTGTGGCATAGACTATCTGCTCATCTGCAAAGGAAGATCTCGGCGTTATCTATTTACTCATATGTCACGGCCAATCGGTATCAACTGCTGGAAAAATTAGGAGCTACGAAATCCGACCCTTTGCTTTTATGTGAAAGCTGAATTTAACGCGTTAATAATCGAAAGAAATCGAAAAAGTTACAATAAAATAAGAGGAAAATTTACCTTGCAGGTGTATAAAGCTTTTTTACCCGGCATATGCAATACGTGATTTGTGCCAAAATCATTGCCGCAACGCCTGTTCGCTGCGGTTATAATTTTAAAAACCACTATATTTGTGAAAGTGGCAAATTGGGAAAATTTTCTGGTAAGATGATTTGAATAACATTTTTTAAAAGTTTTAATAGCAGTAAGATGAAATAAATACATTTTCCTTAAAGCCAGTTACTTACCTTTTGAATACACCTCGTATAACTATGTATGTATGTATGTATGTATGTAGATTTGGTGGCTTTCGATCTGACTTTACCATAGTGACTACGCCTATTGCATGACTAAGCAATTATTAATATAAATATATAGTTACATATATAGCAATAAAAAATTTTCTTTTGTTTTTACGCGTTTTTAAATATAACTAAAAATCTAAAAGTTTGGTATTTAAAAAATCCTAGTCACTTGTGTCGGTATATACGCGTATATACGTGTACTACACTTTGACCGTCTTATTTTTAGCACGAGAGCTTAATCACATAATTTAGGAAAATAATATATTATAATGTAAATTAATAAAAAATAAAAGGGGTAAATAAAATTTTAAAGAATTTAATAAGAAACTGCCCCCGTCTCAGAGTTTGAACCCATGACCTACGAGTTGACAGCCGAACTCGATGAAACAATGCGAATTTGCTTGGCTGCCTGTTAGTCACTGGTTCAAATCTCGTGACACGGAATAATTTTCTTATTTTTTTTGTTTTTACATTTTTCTTGTTAATTTTATTTATTTTTAAGTTCTTTTATTTTTATCATTTATTCGTAAACATTTTTTTTATTTAAAACTAATTTTTTTTTCTATTATTTACAAATTGCAGTTTTGCGAGAAAAAATATGTCGCTCGCTGTTTCATGTTAAAATTTCGTTTGTCCACCCTTTAAAAAATCAAATTTTTTATGAAAAACGAAGAAATTAAAAAATGCGCGTGTTTGAACAAAATCATTTGTCCACCAAAAGTGTTCACTTTTTAATTTATTTATTCTTGCGAAAAATCCACGCAAAAAAAAACTAATTTTCTAACCGAAACTAAATTTTTATCATGGCGAACCGCGTTAAAAAACATCGAGGGGATGACAGAATAATCCGTTTTCCAAAATCCGCGTTAAAAACAGATCGATTGTATTTTACATTTATCTTGCTTATTTTATTTTTTTATTTTTATTTTTTTTTACGTTATTAAATCTTGATTTTTTTATATTTATTATGATAAGTATGGTATTTAAAGACAAAATATAAATATATTTCAAAACCACATGAACCACATTTAATACTTAAAACGCCATTTGTAAAAATTCCTGTTAACTCGAGTTTAATGAATGTTAGCTGGCTGCAGGTGTGGAGGAATATTATCGGGAATTATTCGGAATAAAGACTTTAATTATTTCGTCGAAATTCATTGTACGACCACAAAAGGTAGTGGAACTTGTGGCAAAAGGTTGAGGTTTCTGCGGGGAGAAAGACGACAGAAAATGGTCGAGGAAAAAGGAAAAAAATCTGTGCATATCTGGCGTGCTGAGGAAGCCAATAAATGCATGAACATAGGGGACGATGTACCGCCGAGCATGCCATCTGCATCTGTGTTAAAAAATGCATAATATGAGAACAGACAAAGGAAATTTCTCCAAACAAATCCTGTTTTGGCTATGCAGATTCTCAAATACACTTTAGGCAAAAACATAATACGTAAAATTGGGCTGGACCTATTTTACACGCACTTTTGGTATCGACATGAAATCGATATATACAAAAGATACGCGGCTCGAGAGAAAAGTTGTTTATCGGTAGATGCAACAGGATCGATTTTGAGACCATTCAAAAAGAACGAAACTAAGACCAATGTCATTTACTTGTACGAAGGAGTCATTCCTTTAAAGGATGGTATTTTTCGTGTGTTCGGAATGCTGAGCGCAACGGACAATACTAGCAGTATACAGTATTTATTTACAGAGTGGATGCGGTCTGGCGCTTCTCCACGCTCTGAACACGTATCAGATGGATCGAGAGCAATCCTAACTGGCGCAGTAAGAAAGTTTACTGGATTTGCAACAATTGAAAGTTATGCTGATGCTTGCCTGGATGCTGTAATGCCAACTTGTTTTATTAGGCAAGACAACGCGCATTTCCTTAAAAGCGGAGAATAAAAACATTTTACATGGCCGCCATGGGAAAATTACTGCTGGCCAGGACAATTCCAGAAGCGGAAAAAATCATTCGAGCTTTGTTATTCGTATCAAAAAGTGAAACAGAAGGTGAATGCAATCAAGAAAGCATTGAAGCCGAAAGATCTAAAATCTTTTTGATGGAGTTAATCGCGGCCGTTAATGTGCGTTTTTATACATTCAGACTAATGTTACTAAAACAGCCAGATAAGCAAGAGTTCTAAATTTGTACGTTTTTCCCCGTGATCAGCTTATTAATTTTCAATTTAATAATTAACTTTTAATTCAAGATATCGTATTTTTTTCGCTATCAAAAATGAATTTTAATCAGACAGTGTTTTAAATAAATAAAACCTCCTTAATGTAATTTAGACATTCCTAAATTTATACATATCAAATAAACATAACACGAATACCGCGCGATAATGTGAAATAATATAGTGGGATGAAAAACGCGACACATCTGAAACTTTTGTGATGCTTGCTTTTATGTGAGTTTTTAAATATAACCAAACAATTTTTAGGTGGATATAACCCACGGAGATTACGAAGACGTTTTATCGGAAATCACAACAGAAACACCCGGAGACGAAGATGAAGAATGCATTTCTCTACTACAGCATCACAACAAATGGTACAAAATTGGCAAAGCGATTGAAAAGTCTGTGCAGGAAGTGATTGCTAGGGAAGAGGGAAACCGCGATAATGCCCATTTTATGCCGCAATTCACTACGCGACTACTGCATTATATATCGACAATCCCAATCTAGAGAAATCTTGTTAGAGACAAGCTTTCTTATGGGCGGGTCCCTGCTAGCAGCGCATATTCTGAAAGTAGTATAAATATTCTCAAAACGCACATTTTGAAAGACGCGACGCTTCCTATGAGAGCCGAATAATTCGTAGAAAAGTATACAGATTACCTAAATATGTGGCCGAGAGAAGAGAATTGAAGCGCAAACGAATGAAATTAATAGCAAACCGCAGACCCCCATTCCGCTTAGTCAAAAAATAAATAACTGTTTAGCTTGTCAAAACAACGATTTACCTCTAGGGGGACATAATTAAATACTTTCGCAATATGCTACGCTTGTCACCATACAAAGGATGCAGATTTAGTTACAGCACTGCAAGAGAAAGAAAACTGGGCAGGATTCAATAATAGCCCTTGTAGCAAGAGACATCCAAAGAAGCAAGCTAAGTACCTGGGAGACTGCACAAACATAATAGATGAAATTGCTTGGGAGGGAAGCAAAAAGAAATTACTTATGCTCAGAAATTGCAGTCAGGACAATTGAAGTCAATACAAATCGACGGGAAAATTATTCATGCTATCCTTACATGTGCGTTCGACAGCGTATACCAAATCGTTCTAGCAGCTTTGTGCGAAAGACCAAGCTTTGAAAAAGAAGTAAGTACTATACCGAGGTGAAGGGCAAAATAAATAACCAGTTAAGGAAGATTCATAGTTTTCGTTAAGAGCTTCAGTGTGGCTTCAGTTTTTTCTCTATTCCGATTGTGAGAAAAAACTCACTTAATTGGCGCAAAATTTTAAAAAATAACTATGTTCCAAGAAAAAAGGTAAATTTTTTTATTTTTTACTTGTTTTTCCAGGTAAGATCTAATCACCGTGAAAACGTTTTATATAAGATGGTAATAGAAGTATTGGACAAAGGGTTTAGGTTAGAAGAGCAAGCCTTAATTTGAAATATCATTATACATATGTATGTATATCAAAAATTCTAGGACCACCCTGCAAAAAATGCGATTAGTCTAGGATGAGTCCGGGAATAGTCGCAAGGGAACATGCGACTAATACAACTTCTGATCTCTTTATATGGAATGAACTGTTTCCTTTTGTTCGAGCATGTCCTATGAAGAGACTAATTGACCCCTTCTATATTCGAATGGGTATAAATGACGACCAGTATATTTATAAAAATAAAAATAAAAATCTTTGCTTCGACTTAGAATCAAACCAGCGTCCCGAGGGTTGATAAGCGAATGCTATCCTTACATGCCAACGACGTGCATGAAATTTTATTGCCTAAGTGCGTGCGTATACCAATGCATCGTTTATCATACCCGAAAGAGATGAATACATAACTAATCTACAATTATACCCGTTTGAGACTTGTTGCCCAGTTGTACCCGATAGGGACTAATCCCGGAATACTGTCTTTAGAGATTAGTCGCTAAATATGTAAAGTATCAAACTGGAAAAAATAACCAAACAATTAATAGTTCAATGGAGCAATAACTTAGCTTCAATTCATAATCGTGACACTGAGCCAAAAAATCATTTTAAATACTACTTTAAGTGTTTTGTACCAAAACGTTAGAGGTCTAAATTAAACGATTTATTCTTAAAAGGCTTAGACTGTAACTATAACGTAATTTACTTTACTGATGCCTGGCTTAAACTACATATTTTCCTTTCTAATCAATATAAAATTTATTGAAATGACCGTAAGCACAGAATCGGTGGGGGTGTTATTTTTGCCATCCGAATATGTTAATATCCCCCTCATCGAGTCAATTGAATTAAAAGCAATACGAGTTATGGTAGGAAAAGGTTTCTTTTATTTAGCTGTTTGCTACATCCCTCCTAATTCTGACTTATCGGTATATTCTCAACATATTGCGTTACTTAAGGGCCGTACACATACAACTTTCCTCGCTTTACTTGACAATTCGAAATTTAACAACAAAGCATGAGGTATAGAAGGTTTGCTACATAGAACGCTTTGACAGATTCTGCGCTAGTTGTTTTGAATTGCGATTTGTGTTTATTCCGAGTATTTTATTTAATAAGAGGATAAGAAATGAGCTTTACTGATATATGTAATTAAGGAAGTAGTAGTTATGCTACTAATGTTTCAAATTCGCGAGTATAATAAATTTTATTAAGACCGCGATGTAAAAGGTCTTCTTGCAGCATCTTTCGAAAAGATAAATAAAAAACGATCCAGTTGAGTTTAAGAAAACGGGGAGGGTAATTAACAAAGATGTGTATCATTTGCTATTTGGACTTGTTTAGGAAGGATTGACGAAAGATTCGAATGGACCACCGATAGTAGCAAAATGCTGATTGTTTATCACGCTTGCAAAAGGCAAAGTAGATATTGCAATCGTAATTTTAAACGTTTATACATATGCTTTAAACAGCAGATATAAGCGCTTGATTGTAGTCAACACATCTCCTTTCACATAGGCGTGTTTTATTAAACAGGACACTGTGACGGTTAATTGCTTCAATTAATATATCCTCAATATTATTCTGTCTATGTAAAGTACATAACAATAGAATATGCAATATAAATAACAATCATAATTCATATTTATCTTTTTTCGTTTTTAAAAGTAAATATACCCGCAAAAGTTATGAAATACTAGTGAATCGGATGCATATGCGCGCATAATTAAACGGGAAATGTAAACATTTGGTTGTCAAAGTGTACAAAAGTTGAGAGTTCGCCATGATTTTGCTTCGTTTTGCTTTGCTTTACTTTTCTCGCCTTGTATTTAGCAGCACTCATATAACATCTGTACTTTAACTTATCTGTCAAAGCGAAACTCTGAAGCAAAGCAAAGCGAAAGTCTTATGTGTACGGCCCTTAAGATCCTTAAGTTCAATGATTACTGCACATCACTCGATGATTGTACTTGTTGACTTCAACATGCCAGGCATATCATGGACCCTCATGGACGACTTTATCGTTCCAATTTCATCAAGGGATATATACAATGTGTTCCTAGATGATATGGCTGAGCTCTGTCTAAATCAGTTTAATTTAACTCCAAACCATTTTGGAACCATTCTGGATCTTGTTTTTGTTGATGATGTATCAAAATCACCTATCAAAGTTTGTACCTAAACGGATGTGCGTACAAAAGTAGCAATCACAACCTTGGTTTACAAAAGAACAAAGAAATTTAAAAAATTAAAAGTCGCGATCTTTTAAATTGTAGAAAATAACTGGTTTGCACACTAACTATATTAAATACTCAGTTTTCCGACACGCTTATTTTGAATTAAATATAAAATGCTACATATCTTATTTATTCAAAGTTAAAAGGAATTTTATAAAAAACCATACCCAATGCTGTCAATAATTGATACATACATACATACATATATATTACTATTCGATCAGCTGATGAGCATTTGTTCTGTAGCTGAACAGTTTTAGATCTCGACACTTAAAAAACTTCTGCCTTTCATGACTCGGCGCAGTATTTTTTTATATATCCGTGCATCATGCGGATGCACCCCTCGCGACGTAAGTGTACCCATTTTTGACCTTTTTTGGCAAACATTTTTAAATTAGAAATATAAGATTATGGGCCCTGTCTTAGAATCCGATTTTCTCTGTATCGGATTTCAATGCGGCTACTTTTTTCGATGGACGTCGTACAATCTTATCGATTTTATGTGTCGAAAAATCTGAGTTTGTAGGTTTTCTTATTGGAAATAAAACCGTCAGACGATTGCTAGCGTTTTTTTTTATTTGTGCCTTATTTACGTGCTGTAACTGGAACTTCTTATAAAATATAAGTATGTATGTATGTATGTGTTATTCTTTCATTAGCTGACATGGTTTTGTACCCGTGGTTTATCCCATTTCGTTCTAACTTCGTAATATGATTATATAGGTAAAAAATAAGCCATTCATGCACTCGTAGAAGGTCGCATTCGCATAACCGGTTTTTGGCGCGCTTTTAAAATTTTTAGAATATAAAAAAATTAAATTTTTATTAATTTCTTGTCGAACCTTTCATCGAGCGACAAAAATCAACAAAAAACATTATCCTTTGTGAAAAATTCTCAGCTTTTAAACAAAAATATTTTCAGAACTGCAAAAAATTCTATCATACATTCGCTGCTTTATACTGGGTTCATGTTCCTCAATCATCATAAGAAATATAACAATTAAAATGACCATAATATATTTATATTATTTTCCTCAAATTTAGACAAAACAGTTGGAAAACTATACAAATTCTGAATTGTTTACAAATAGTGTACAGTGTTTGCTAATAAAATTGTTAAATGTATTCATCATTTGTCGGAGTTGGCCTTTGTAATAACTAGGGGTCGGCTTTACAATACGGAACCATTCGCGATTTCAGAGAAGTATAAGGTATTTGGCCTTTAAACTTGGTGGGGAAGTTGGGGGAGGCCCTCTTCGTCTAAATTTATCACAGTCCCAATTTTATCTACATAAATTTACTATTTATGAAATTTGTTGTTCAATTTTCTCCACTACCACCAGCAAATTTTTAGTGAAAATGACACTTATCACTTCTATTTTGTACGATATGCAATATTTGAATTATTCACGTGCGTATACAGTACTTTGTATAAGACTATTCTTCTAAACGCGTAAATTCCTCGTATCTGCGTAAACCCCGAAAATAAACCGGGTTTTCATACACAAATAAGAAAGTTTACAAGGCTTACGCGGTTACGAGGCATTTACGCGTTTAGACTAATACCCATTATATACATATACATATGTATTTTATATGTAGGTATATATTGTACTAAATAAACGCGTTTATAATTGTCTCTAGAACATTTACCACTCTTCATAAACAAACAAAAATAAGAATGGCCGATGGTATGAGCAAAAGTGTGCTCCCATACGTTTCAAAAGTAAAAACAGCACAATTAAGGAGTTACACTTAAAATGCTATTGATGGTTGGCTCGGCCAGGGTTATTTCTGCACGCGAAAAATGGATCAGTTTAAGAAAAATTAAAGTTGCGCCCTTTGGGCAATTAAATTTATTGATTTAAATTTTATTTTTCGACATTTTTTCGTTAAGTGTAAGCATTGTATTTTCATTTCATTGCCACAAAAAGGACAAGTGAGCGTAAAATTAGAATTTTTCGCAACTTTAACAGCGAATTACTTACAGCGGAAACCAAGGCGAATTCATTCAAGGTGGTATAAAATGTCAGAGAAACTTAAAAAACAAAAATAAACAAATGGTCGGAATTCCAAGTTTGACACAAAAAGCAAACGTACTAAGGATTTATAGTAAATTTTTTTAATGAATGCCTTTGTAATATTATGCAAACGCATGGAATTTCCTATCACGAATGTAAATATAAATGGAAAATGTAAACAAAATAGTAATTTTGGCACTTTCACCGCGCAAGGCGAAGGTAGAACAAGCAATCTGCTGCTATAAATTCGCCTTGGGGGAAAATTTTAATTAAATAAATTATTTTTTGTACAAACTGTTAAATATTTAGATGAAACGCTTTTTTAAAATTTGCAACGGAAATAGGAACCGGACAAAATTTTTCCTAGAATTATCTAGTCTGTTCTGTTAACACTTCTTTCTTACGAAAGAAAAAGAAAATTTAAAATGGAAAAACTAAAGAAGAGCTTTTATTTAGCCCCTATAACTTATCAATTGAAAATAAATATATAGTTTATTTTCGGTTTTAATATGTATTTATTAGCTAAATATCCCTATACATGCACACATATGTATGTACATACGCTTATACTCGTAGCAAATATAAAAGCGTTATAGAAGGGAAGGCTGATACATTTTTATACCCGAGCGTAGTTGTACACAAGGGTATTATAACTTTGTTCGCATAACGGTTGTTTGTAACAGCAAAAAATAATCGAGATAGATATAGACATATATACATATACTAAAATTATCAGAATGAAAAGAGGAATCGATTTAGCCCTGACTGTCTGTCCGTCCGTCCGTACGTCCATCTGTCCGTGGTTACAAAAACTTGAGTAAAAATTGAGATATCTCAGTGAAATTTGTTGTTGGTTGGTATTGAAAATGGTCAATATCGGTCAATAACCACGCCCACCTCCCATATAACGGAAGTTTTTGAAAAACGCAAACACTCCGTTTTTTCGATATCTATTACAGCTAATTGAGTAAAATTTGGTATTTGGAGCGATTTTGAACTAAGAAATTTGGTATTTATGAAATTTTGAAAAATGGGCGTTGCCACGCGCACTTATGACAAATTTTCTGTATTTCAATAACAGTATTAGTTATCGTCACAAAACTTGCCTAGATATCGCTATTATTATCGTAGACAATTTTTGAAATCGACTCATAACCACGCCCACCTCCCATATAACGGAAATTTTGGAAAATGCAAAAGCTTGATTTTTTCGGAATATTATTAAAACAAATTGAGTGAAATTTGGTATTTGGAGCGATTTTGAACTAAGAAATAAGGTATTTATGAAAGGTTGGAAAATGGGCGTTGCCACGCCCACTCAGGAAAAAATATCTGTATATCAATAACGGTGTAAGGTATCGTGACAAAATTTGGTAAACAAATTTTCCTCAATATCTCTTTTATCATCGTTAAAATTTTTTGAAATCGGACCCTAGCCTCGCCCACCTCCCATTTAACGGAAGTTTAGAAAAATATCTATTGAAACATATTAATTAAAATTTGATATTTAAAAATATAGTTAATTATAAAAAAACGTCTGTAGGTATCACAATAACGTCACAAAATTGGGTGAACATATTGTCCTTGATACCATTAGCATTACCGTCAGTAATTTTTGATTTCGTACGATAACCACGCCAAACTTCCATAGAATGGATATTTGGAAAAATGCCAAAAACTTCGTTTTTCAGTATTTATTGGAAGAAATTGAGTAAAGTTTAATACGAGCTGCAATTTGAAACAAATAAACGGGGTTTTTATGAAATTGTGGGCACCGCCCCTACAAAAATACACCGCGAGGCTATATAAAAATCGGGTTTGCCCGAATTTAGCTTTTCTTACTTGTTTAATATCTTTTTATTAATATTACAAACAATTTCGTTTGCCCAAAAAGCGTATGCTAGAATTTTTTCATATAGAATATTTAAGTGGTTAAAGAAATTTATTTTTTTTACTACAATTTGTATTTCTGCTATCTACTATATTATCAATATAGTTCAAATTGAAGCACGTACATATTTACTATAAACGAATTAAATATTGATAAACCATGTAAGTATCAATTTCCGCGTTATATGACAACAGTAAAAAGAAAACGCTACTATTTTTGTATACTTTTTGCCATAAAAAAGTAGTAGGTCTCTCGCTATTTAAGCGCAGTAATGCGTACACATTTCACCATGAAAGATATTTAGGGTACTTATGAAGTTTTGGACGTGTGCAATGCCGCTAACCAGTTACAAGGTATGTAATCATTATTTTACGACCAGCAACATGTATGTTAAAATATGGATTGCTGCCACAAAAAACGTCAACGCACGTTCTAAATAATAAAGGCGGCTACAACATAAAATAAGGCAGGTTGAGGTATACCTTTGAATACATACTCTAATTAAAACTCCATAACAAATATACAGAAAGAAGAAGAAATACATACATAGAAACATCATCAATTTGGGTACACACATTCATGTATAAATTGTATATTTAGCAAGCTCATTCGCTAGAGAAAAAAAAATTGTTTATTTACCAAATGAGGGAATACTATATAGTTTTACATACGTATTTATATACATACATTAGTAGTTCGGCGAGTTAAGTCAATTGTTCCTGATTTCATTCGCAGATAAATTTCTTAACAATTTAAAGCCTTGACACGGTTTTAGTACATTTTAACAAAGTCAATATAAGTAAAATTTTTATTCCTCACAAAACCTTTAGACAACTAAATTAATATCTCGTTGGATACTTCATTTTATCAGTTTTCATCAACTCCTAGGCAAAAGCTCCACAATAAAGCTTCGCAACAAACTTTCAAAAGGTATAATTATTAATTGCTGATTTTTATATAATTGTAAAGTTAATATTAACTCTAAAAACCTGGTCTTAATATTATTAACGATAGATAAACATTATTTGTGGCTTTTGTAACACCTATCGTCGTAAATTAGTATTTATGTATAATATATAAGAATAATTGCAAAAATGCAAGAAATAAAAAAACGACAATTCTGCCAATTTAAAATGCATGTGCATGTGGGTGTCACTGCGAAAATCTTGTTAATATCCTGCAGGAATTAAAGCTAATGTTATAGTAACTTTAAATTGCATTCAAAAACACTAGAGCTGATTATTTTTTGGATATTTTCATATAAGCAAACTAAATACTTTTGCATAGCGATGGCCATGCTTCTGAGGTACCAAGTAGCAATTATCTAACTACTTTTGGCCACAACTTGGTCGAACCTAATTTTTCACTGCAAGTAAACCATTATTATTAGCCATTAGATAGCATTTCACAAACATATTATATGTTTCGCCAAACGCATTTCTCCTACTTATACATAAGTTACCCATATAAAACCGGATCCATACCTACATACGTCCATTTTTACCTTTTTTTTTAAGATTTTAACCTACATTTTACTAGGCCAACAGAAAAATGAACAAACATTGTATACAAGGATGAGCACGCCTTAAAAATGCATAAAATAAAGAATTTGCAAAATAAAAACACAAACAACAACCACACAAACAAGTTAAATAGCGGCAGATCAGTTGCTCTTGTTTGTAGTTGGTTTGTTTAAGGAAGATGAAATAAACACAACAGCCAACTCGGCTAGCGTAGCACAATAGGTAGCGTATTGGCTCTGCAACTCCGAGCTCCCGGGTTCAAAGCCTGGGAGAAGTGGTTATGAAAATTAAATTAAAAATAATAATTTAATTTAATAATCAAAAAGAAGTCTGATGAGGAAATGTGGTGATTTAAACATTAAAAACTGTTGTTGTTTTTTCACAAACAAATCTTCCATAAACTGGCCTTGAGCTCAATAAAATTATAAAATATTAACATTTTACTAGGCCAACAGAAAAATGAACAAACATTACAATCAAGATAATTTCCGTTTAATTTTATGTTTGCAATCGATTGACAGTTGATTTATGTCATTGCAACTGTGTTGCCACATCTTTATTTTATGAAGTTTTTGGATTGTTATATATGAGTTTTCAGCTTACTATTAGTAATTAGTTTTTATGGTTTTGATAAAAATTGGAATTTTTTTCGCAATTATGGCAAAGTAATTTTTTAAAAGTTATGTATTTTGTTTTAGCAATTGATATTTTTTGACTGCAGGGTATACATACTATGTCATTTCATTTTCTCAAAATTCAATAAAATAAAAAAGATGGCGTAAATATCAGTTGTGGTGAAACTGGGCGAAGGCCAAACATTTATTTCATCTTGTTCAAAGTGTCATATAAAGAAAAAGATCCCATGCCCTTAATCGTCCTTCAACCACATCGCGGAATCAATACATCTGAGCAAGTCCCGTATAATTATTTACCCGCATCGTTAAGGTCTTTTATAAAATTCTAGGCAAAGAATTTTTTTTGTATACCGTTTTAGACTCCCCTCCGTTAAATCAACTTCTGCGAAAATTATTGTGCGGTGACCCATATTCTTCTTATAACCGTCGAAATTTCTTACCATTTCAAGGACAGAAACTTTCGCGATTTCGTATTCTCAATGCAGACAAAGTGGATATCACCAAGCAGGGCACTATCCTTATCACCCTCACAAAGTGGACAATACTGATCTCAATGCAAGGGATGGTGCCTTTTAAGAACCGGAAGATCGGCCAAAGTCCAATTGCATATATAAGTGGTCATAAGTGCACAACACTTTGACCACATTGTTATTATTATTTTCAACTAATAACCATCCAGAAAGTCCAGAAATCTGTATAAACGGCCTACAGTGGAGTATTTTAAGTTTGTGTTGATATAAATAATTGCACAACCATGAGCATGCAGGATGCGAACAGCATGTCTAACCGCTTCCAGACAGGTAAGATTGGAGCATTGAATTGCCTTTTCTCGGCCTCTTTCTATTAAGTTATTTTTTTGAACATATAGCATCAAAGCAAACTACTAACTCTGAACTCACATTAAGAGATCTGCGACAGGTCTCTACTGTTTCTGCCTGTCGGAGCCAAGAGCCTTAATGTGAGTCTGGCTGTCGGAGTAGATAAAAACTATATTGGTTCTGGCAGCCATCAAGCGTGAACTGGTTCTTATGAACCCGGCAGTACGGCTTGAAAGACACTAGATTGGTATGCGAGAGGAAAAACGATGATAATCTAGGTTGTTCAGCGTAAACTACTCCACCCACGTTATAATACATATTGGATTCACTATTGTAGAAGCAGTTTTAATTCTCAAGTCTCAGGGCACCTTGTAACCATGATTCATAGCTTGGTATCTCCGTAATAGCTTAAACACAATTCCGATGAACGGCGAATTTTCGCCCAGCAGAGTGACGTCCTCAGTGCATCTTGCCCTTAAATTTCGCTCAGTGAATGTCAGCTAATAGAGTGACCATATTGAACAGATAAAACTTTTAGATCATAAAATCCGAGACTCATTATAATAATTATTACATCGCGGAGTTTTAAAAGAGTCATTCAAATTTTCGTAAGAATTATAATAGTCTGTTGATAATAAATATGAGCAAGAACAATGTTTTAAGTCATCAATAAGTATTATTTTGAGACTTGTTATAGACTTTTCATAATAATAATCAGCGATATAAATAATTTTAAGTCTTGAAGGAAGGGACTGCTTCAGTTCTATTTCGGGACCTGTTTGGGACTACTTTAAGACCAGTTTGTGACTATTCACGGCAAAGAAGAATAAGCAAAACTAAAGTTAAGTTTTTTCAATTTATACTTTTCACCAAAAAAAAAAAATATTTGAATATTTTTAAATTTTTGTTTTAAAATCTAAGAATACTCAACATGTGGTCACATTGGTACGTATTTGGTCGCTCCTGCTATCGTCGACAATTCTACTTTTAAGAATTTACTCATACGAGTCCTGTCGTTAAGTCTTTGAAATTAAAATGTATCATATAGTCTGTAAGCAACTTGTTTGTTGATTAATAATAATAAATAAATAAATAGAAATGAATCTATCGCCGCGAAAAGACGTCGGGCGATCTATTCAATCCGCTTTGGTTGTCCTATAAGCTTAAAGATACTTATTAAAGAAAGTGGGCATTAGTAAGCAGTAGTCTGTTTTGTACGGCGGGAATAAACCTTTTGAAGCTTTTCAACATTTTTATTCTCGCATTTTTGGGGCAGAATTTGCAGCACACAGCTTGCCAACAAATCTATGGTTAAATTATTTATAATAGCATTCGAATCCTCAGTGGGAATTGTCCGAAACGCCCCACGGGTATACAACTCTTCCGATCTTTCTGCACTATGATAACCGCCATTTTTGGCCAAAGGTCTATCTAGTTACTACTGTATAACGTTGCTGTCGCCTTTCGTCACGTTCCCATTATGGTAAAAATCCATAATCTCATATGTCATATGCTAGTGCTCATTATTCAGTTTATTCCTTTGTGCATCATTAGTATTTACGACTTTGGTAATAAAACTGCTTTTTATAATGCATGTCCTACCAGCGGACTAACGACACCAATGGAACGTCAAATCGAACTTCCTTTGAAGCGAAAAAATTAGTTCCCGTCTTTGGTAAAAATGGAATTATCGTTAATAAAGTATTAGCAAAATATTAACAAGACAACACATTTGCGAAAATTATGCAAACAAATATGACATAAATAAATGGAATTGAATATTTTCGCTAAATTTAAATGTAAAGAAAGTGTTAAAAATAACCAATTTGTACCAACCAAATGTAGAAGTACATATATCATATATGTACATACGAGTAAATTCCATATCAGCTTATAGCCTTATTTTCTTGATTTTTAACCAGTTATTACTAGAAAAAGCTATTATTTGCCCAATTAACTTATTTACTACGAGTGTAACGGAATATTTCAAGTACGAAAATATGGTAGAATATTTTTAGTTTTCTGTTTTTTTTTTATGTCTACTGAAATCATAAATTGTTTTTATGCAAGTACATATGTACAACCATATGACGACAAGCAAAAACCGCAACAACTGGATTTCTTGTGACAGCGTAAAGCGCGTGCCGTGTTCGTGAACTCAGTGACCGAAAGATCGCTTTTCCGAAAAGTAATAAAATTAAAAAATAAAACTAAGTGTATGTTACCTAAAATATGGTCGAATTTTTTATGTATGTGTTTCTACCAGAGTGTACATACTTACATAAATACATATGTATTTACTATGTAAAGTTTTTGAGCACGTCCCATAATTTACAAGTTACATAGTTGGCTTAGATAAATATATACCTTCTTATGCATATACATAAGTACATATTTGAATTATAATAATATAAATAAAAACTATTTCTTTTACTTCGACTAGTTTACTTTACCACCAAGAGTTGGCGTCTAATATAAGAATATGCAAGAATTTAACTCAGCTTTATATTTTCAAATTTACGAAAAAGCATGCAATTTAATCGTTTTATATGTACATACATATGTATGTAAAAAAATGTTTTTGCCAAAAGTGTCGTCGATATCGCTTTTATTCTCGTAAAAAATTTTGAAATCGGACCATAACTACGCCTTTCACACAGCGGAAGTTTTAAAAAATGCAAAACAAACTTCGTCTTAAGTACATATAAATTAGAAGAAGTTGGAAATATTTAATATTTCTGTAGTTTGAAACAAAGAAACTGGGATATTATGATATTTTGAAATATGACCGTGGCACTTCCCATACGCGAGGGTATACAAATTTTGTTTTCCTTACTTGTTCTTATATAACAAAAATAAAATTTATTATTTGTTTTTAAAGTATGATCTTTTCTCGAAAAAATAAACCCTCTCTGAACTGAAATGGACAAGTTCATAATTTTTATTTACAGGAAAATTCAAGTTGAAAATGTGTCGAGGTTAAGCGTTAACCGTTAAAAAGAATTCTTAAATGTATGCCTATGATTATCAAGGACTGTCTGAAATAAAATAGCTGAAAGTCCAGAAAAGGGGTGACGTTATTTGGAACGACTTCAAAAATAAGAAGAAGTATAGAAAAATATGGAATGACGGCAGACCGTGACCACACAGCTACGGATAGGCGAAACTTCGGAAAATAAGCTTCTAATATTTTTTTCTGCTCACTTTTTTTTTGTGCAGCGCGTCTGAATGCTGCTCTGGCGGAAAGGTGTTCTCTGCACACCTTTTTTTCTTCCAGGGAACGTAGAACGACACTACCTTCAAACTAAATTTCCTTAATATCTTGGCCCACACAAAATGTCAGTATTTTCAGCCAATATTCTGATTGGGTTACATAGCGTCGATTTTGTATAGACCATCATAGACACTTTTTAGGCCATTTTTAATGGACTTCCTAGGGACTCCCATTACTCCCTTTTCATGCGGCGCTTTATGAAAAAATTTCTCAAGCGTAACGATACAAAGTTTTTATAATTCAATGAAAATCATGTTCAACATTAAAGTGGGTATACATATGTATATTGAGAATGTTTGAGGAACGAACTTCGATACATAAACGGAACCCACCACTCATACATACATATGTTCTTAGAGAAAAAGCAGCTTCAGACTCCCGATTTTTGAGCCGTTTTAACCCATTTTAACTTTCCCAAATTTCCCTCTGGATTCGGTATGAAATTACATACACATTTGATTCACAAGGTGTCATAGCGAGTCATACATTTTATGATGGTTTAAAATATTTTGTTGTTGCTTGCATCATGAATTTAGTACACAGTAAAAATTGATAGTTTACTTTTAATTCCAGATGGTATTGAAGTTAATGAGTTTTGGTATTAAATTTGAATTTTAATACCAAAAAAGTTTTATTTCAATACTATGAAATATTCTTGCATTTGCTTTAAACTCAAAATGGTTTATAAACAAAACTTTTTGGTTTTAAATTAAGATCTAAAAAATATTTCTGTGCTCTCTCTGATGTTTTAATTATGTTTGGTTTAAAATTAAAACCAAAAAAGTATTAAAACGTTCTCTCACTCTCAATTGCTCTGAACTTTAGTATTTTTGGTTTAAAACTAAAGCCAAAAAAGTATTAAAACGTTGTCTCACTCTCAATTACTCTGAACTTTAGTATTTTTGGTTTAAAAGTAAAGCCAAAAAAGTATTAAGTTCTCTCACTCCCAATTATATTCAATGTACTGAACTGTAGTATCACGTGTGTCACTTTGGAGAAGCGTCACAATGTTCCTGAAAGTTAAATACCACGCGGAAGTGCATTTTATCAAAATCGTCAATCCAGAAAGTGAAGATTTCTCTTCGAATGAAACAATTGTATCAAGTAAGTTATCAAAAAATTATTAAAATTTTGTAAAATTTACATGTTTCTTTGCAGTTGTGGAACAATTAAATATCAATACCAATTGTGCAATAACATTTCGAGACCGTGAGGGTGCTGAAATTTGTGTGGATTATTTCCAAGAAATTATTTTCCAATATAAAGGCTGTAGCTGGTTTTTGTTGGAAATAAATGAAAATTCGTTAAAGAAGCTATCACCAGCTGCTTCAAGCTTAACCCACAAGGTTAGTATGAACATAAAATGTAAGAGTTATTTTAATGAAAACAAATTTAATAGGAGCTGGAAAACTACATAAGAAGTGGAGATTTCTCCTGTATTCTTGAAGAGTACAAAAAATCTAAGAGTTTAAGTGATAGTTCCCGTCGTTCCTTAGTGCGCGAGGCTACTAACCTTTTACGTCAGCATTGTGGAAATTACCCGAAGCGTGAGGAAAAAATTGCTATAGCTGAATCAGTAATACGTCTTTTTCCAGTTTTTAAGATTGATAACAGCAAGTTGGGAGGAATTGTAAGTATGCAATTAGATCACTTAATACCTTGATAAAACGTTGAAACATCAACCTATCTCAATGAAACTCAAAAATTATTTCAGGATTTGTTCTAAAATCCCGAGAGCAATTCCGGCTATTTAGCTGCAAAGTTAAAAAACATAAACACTAAACTTACGAAACTAGGCAGCTGTGGAAACAAAAAACGTAAACTGTCTGAGGTCGGAAAGGAAAGCGATGATGACGCGGTAATTTGTGAGGACGACCTCCGCTTTTTTCAAAACTGCATAGTTGCAGACGAACTGAATTTGGTGCAGCAGAAATTGCGCGAAACGTTAAAAGCAAGACAAAAGTTTATCGCAACTGAACCCAATGTTTTGGAACATTTTCCAATATTTTTATATGATTCGTCATTGGTAATATACACACAATTATACCAAGCGTACTCGTATTTAAAAAAATTTTTATTTCTTTAGATTGATTTTGAATTTAATCTTCGCTATGGAGAGGCGATTAGAAAACTGTGAAAAGTATGAAAGCTGTGTGGAAAAAATTTTTAATGATGCGAGTGGCGGTTCTAATTTGGGAAACAGTACTGATTGGGCCCGTGACGTGATACCTTATTTGTTTTTCTTAAAGCTGCTGCCTTCTACTGCCAGTGGACGCGACCAAAAAAAACAAACTTTCAAAAATCTGCAGATAATTTTATTTCTTTTGAAAACGTAATTTACTATCAAATTTTTCTTCTTAATTAACACATATAAGAAATTGTTTCCTTTACAGCTCAACACCGCAGTAGGGGAATATACAGCGGCATCTAGCCAGCCTACCATCGTTGCAGTTGGACAAGATAAAGCCACAATTCGCCAATATTTTATAACCATTGATGGCAACAAGGTAGCTATTCCCACCCATTATAAATTTAGGCAAGTATTCGACCTGTATTTTAAAGCATTTTATGTATTTAACATACAATTTGATGTAACTTTAGCGAACTTTTTGGGTTTTTTTGCCACATTTATTTACAAAATAGACGATAAAAAAAAGCCAAGCACTAGGTCATTAGAAGTGCAATCGAAGTTCGAGAATAAGTTTAAAGAATTATTTAAATAAGTTTTATATTAATTAACAATGGCAAACTTTTGCTTTTTATGTGGACAAGAATTTCAAACCGTGGCATATGTTGTATTTCATTTAAAAAATGAACATTTTTTAAACGAGTCTCATGGATTAATGTTATTTAAAGAAACCTGTGTTAGCTTTCGGAGAGAACTGACCGACGACTTCAAACAATATTCAACCAAATTTAGAAGAGAAAAAGAATGTAGGAAGTATGATTTTTTTGTTTCACCTTTCGCTAAGCGTATAGGAGGTCGTTGGGTTGTTAAAAAAAAAAGAAAAGTTGGCACCCTACTAAGCACTTCGTTCAATCTACATTTCAATATGTCCCTATCCTTGAGACACTAAAAACTTTATTTCAAAACAAATCTTTCAAAGATCTGTATTTTGGAAGGTATCATATATGTAATCGGGAAACACTTACAAGCTTTTGCTGTGCAGAAAACTTTTCTGCTTCAAATTTTTTTCAAAAGGAATCTAATGCTTTGCAAATACAAATTTTTTATGATGACTTCGAAATAACTAATCCTTTAGGAAGCAAAACCGGAATCCATAAAGTAGGTGCTATCTACTTTACAATAAGAAATCTTCCCTTTCAATACAATTCAAAGTGTGCTAACATTCATTTAATTGCGCTTTTCTTATGTAAAGATCTCAAAAATAGAAACGTTGATTTTAATACGGTATTATATCCTATTATCAAAGACATTCGAGCACTCGAAAACATCGGTGTGAATGTGGACAATATGGTCATAAAAGGTACTTTGGTGTCTGTTGCTCACGACAACTTAGGGGCCAATGCTCTGTTGGGATTTGTCTGTTCCTTCAGGGCGGATTATTATTGTAGATTTTGCACCATTCATCGAGAAGAGGCTAAGCACATATTTGTTCAAAACAATAACATTTTAAGAACACACGCAGAGTACGAAAAAATACTGTCTTCTGTTTCCGGAGTAACTCTTTTAGATCCAAAAACTACCAAAGGCATCAAAAATACTTGTGAAATTAACAAATTATCGCACTACAAAATTTTTGAAAGTCTTAATGTTGATGTTATGCACGACATTTTGGAAGGCGCGATTCCTTTCATTTTAAAACTTTTTTTTCAAAACCTTCTAGCAGGCAAATACATATCAATAACAGATATTAACAATAAAATTAAAAGTTTCAAATTCGGTTATTTACAAAGTACCTGCATTCCCCCAAAAATTACTCTTGAGAAAAAGTGCCGAACTTCCATTGGACTGTCAGCCTCTCAAAATGTATGTCTTATTTTGCACTTCCCTTTTATTTTTTATAACTTTTATGACGTTCTGCCACATTTTTGGAATGGGGTTACATCGCTTATTCGAATAATAAAAGTGACATTGTCTTCGGTCTTTAAGCAACAACATATACAATCTCTTAGAGATGATATAGAGTGTCATTTAAAATGTATAGTTGAAGTTTATGGAGAAAACTTGCTTCCAAAACATCACTTTTTAACCCACTACCCTACAGTTTTAAAAAAAAATGGGCCCTCTGATTCATACGTGGGCAATGAGATACGAAGCTAAGCATCGCGAATTTATCAGGGATGTTTCAGTAATCAATAATTACAAAAACATATGCAAATCACTTGCCAGGAGATATCAAACTAAAATGAGTATTATATGGGAAACCATGTCATTTGAAAATGAATTTATTTTTGAAAAATTGTGTAATTCAAGCTTTGAAGATTTAGATTTAAGTGCCCAAAACTATTTTTCTAAGACATTTGATAGGAATGTAATGCCTCAGATATTTATAACAAAAAAATTCAAATGTAAATATGGATATTTTTATAAGCCAGAATTTGTGTTATATTTAAAAAAAGAAAATGGATCTCTTATTTTCGGAAAAATCAAAAGAATGTATGTTATCGATAAAGAAATTTTCCTTAATTTAGAAATTTTTGCCAGTAAAGAATATAATTCTATCTTACAGTGTTATGAAATTAGTTCAACGGATTTTTCAGAAGTAATTAATTTTTCTAGCCTTGAAAATGTACGACCATTTGAATTTCACGTTATACATTCGAAAAGATTTTTGCTAATGCCCTGTGAATTAATAGAATAAAATCTATTGTTAATGATTATTTATTTCTTTTATGCAATTGTATGTTATGTTAAATAAAATCTGTATTTTCATTTAAAAAATTTATTTTGGTTTTTATTTTCAACACTCTTCAAACCATCACCATTATAAAAAATATCAAATATCACAGGGACTTTCAATTTATTCATAATTTGAATTCAAATGTGATATTTTTTATCACTGGGCGTGTAAGTTTGTTGAGCACTGTATGCATTGGAAAAGGCTTCAATGGTTTAATTTTAATACCAGCAATGTATTAAACCTATTCAATTTTTGGCTTAGATTTAAAACTTTTCTGAAATCAAAATAGCATTTAAAGGTTTATTTTTAATACCAACAATGTACTACTTCTAATTCAATTTCGGCTTAGATTTAATTCCAAAAAAGTATTAATTCTACTCCGATTTTCGGATACATCCAAAACCATTCCAGTTTTGTTTTAAAACCCCAAAAAGTATAGAATTTAGTCCATTGGTTTGTTTTTTTCAGAGAGAGAATTTTTGAAGTTTCCTCTCTCTTTTCTTAAACTCGCATGGTTTTAATTTAATACTATCTGGCATTGTTATATATAAATGCCAAATTGGTATTAAAATTAAACTAAAATTTTTACTGTGTAGTAATGAAATATAACTTTGCACGGTATGTTTTTATTTTGTCGTATTTTATAAGCTGTCATTTGTTTTGGTTTTCATTTCAAACGCGGTTGCGGTTGCTCAAAACGCTTAACATGTTTATCATAAAAAGTACGTCGGATTCATCTTGCTCCTCCTCATCGCCTTAACGAGAATAATGTACGAATGCCAAAAGGATATACAACGTACATATATGTATGTTTATGTCTTACTTGAATCTGCAAAACCCATGTCCACAACCTGATTTTTGCAGAGTTCAGTAATTATTTTATTTTTCACACTTTCCCGCGGCATATTTTTTTTATATTCGAAATCAGTTGTTTAATTACTAATATAAGACAAAAAATAAGAAGTTTGCTCCTACGAGTTATACTCGTATATCCACACAAATTTATTATATGACATATAACTTTATGACACCTTGTGAATCACCTAATTGGTTTGAAAATGTTCTTTGAATACATTTTCATTGAAATGTTTTGTTGATGATACCTTAAAAATCGAAGGTAATTTTTAATATCAGAAGTTTGGTAATTGTCACAGCAAAAAATTTTTTTTGACATACGTATGTACATGCATATAAAATTAAAAAGTAAATTTTGTTTTATATGAATATTGTGAACGATAAATTTTCCTAGTATACAAAGGTGTACATTTTGTGATATATATTTTTATATTCGTACATGTATAAATGTAATTAATTGTTACTTTTTAAGTCGCAAGACTTTAACAAATAGATAAATAAATAAATAAAGAGAAATTAGTATGAAGAAAATAACCAAAGGCAGCGTTTATACTTTACTTCAATTCCAGCTAATCTACTGAATTTTTGAGCAATTAAAAAATTCTACTGTATACTGCGGAATAGTTGCATTCTACTGTAATTTTGATAAGAAATTTCGAATATATACCTTGATGATGTATTAATCTTCCGAGAGGTTGGAAATTTTATGTATATATGTATGTATATTGAAACGATTTTCGGTCACCCAATGCCAAATTTGGTTTAGTTGTGATAATGTAATGTTTTGCATTTTTATGGTACTTACTCCGATACCTGGAAATTACAACATTCAATAAGTACAGCAGGACAGACTTGAATTGGTCAGAACAAAAAACTGTTTTCTATGAAAACCAAATTTGGCAAGAAAAAAGTATGTATAACAAACTTCTTAATCTTTTAATAAATAAACTTTTTGGGTTTGCCTTAAAAGTTATGGCTCACTTACTTTCGCACGGCCACGATAATAAGAGTGTTTTCAAAATCAAAAGTTCGTAACTATTGCTACAAACTATCAGGTTTTGGCGTTCTCGTACCAAAAAAAACCAGCAAAATAGGGGAAATTGGGTGACCGAAACAACATTTGATTTTGAGGGGAAGTTCCAATTTACCAAATTTCAATTAATTTAGCGCAAAAATTAAATAACATTGTAAACGATGGAAAATGTGAGCAATTTAACTAATAATAAAGTTTATTGAGTCAATACTATTATAAGTATTAGGAATCTGACAATATTACACTCATGTCTGATTGTCCTAAATTGCTGCTGTTTAAGAATATATGTATGTACTTATGTACATATGTATATCGCAACTTCATTGACATTGCTTGCCGAGGTGCGCACATATAGAAAACACCTTTTTTATAATTTTTTCATTTACACTCCCCGGCTGTGATTTGAACCTGGGAACTAAGCGATATTTCGTGTTATAGAATGCACTGCTAGCCTTTTGGTCACAGCATGTACACTGCGATTCACTTTTTTAGGGGCACTATTGCAACAATCACTAGCCAGTGTTTTTTTTTTGTAGTCAGTCAGCCAGTGATTTTTTTTGTAATGCAGATGATAAATACAAGTGATTTTTGAGTAGCAGTGACCAAGTCACATGTACGGAAATATCTGCCATCTCTAGTCAGCAGTTAATATGAATGTACATAAGTTAATATGAATTAGTAAGAGTTTATTAAAAACAATGGAATCACAACGCCGTTTTTGGCCGATTTTTACATCTCCAGCGGTTAGCTTCTATTCAGATAACTATTTAGCGGTTATTTATTTGTTTTGACGAGATTTTGATGTCAGTTGGTATATATTTTTTACATTGTTCCTTGATATTTCACTGAACTCGTACTATTATCAAATGAAAACTAGGGACTAGTAAATATATACATATTTTTCGATGACTGACTAATTAAATTCCTTTCTTATTTTATTTTCTCGTCTTATACAAATTGTAAGCTTTCGAAAAACTGTTAAGAGATGCTAGTGAATATTTAAACTTTTTATTTTAAAAATATATTAAATCTAAATTAATATTTTCCGAAGATACGTTTGTTTGTTTTGTTTTAATGGGTCGGCTGAAAGAGATTGCAAAGCAATGGGCTGATGGCCAACCGTCATTCTGGGATTGGAACGATTTTGGGGTTGCGCTTTCAACTAACTTTTCATACGTTAGAAATTCTGCAGATGCGAATATTCAAATAATAAACATGAAAATGAGTAAAAGTGAGAAATTTCTTGAGATTTATTAGAATATCTTGGCCAAATGTCGCAGGCATAATTTCAAAGATACCATAATATTAAGATATATTTTGAACAATTTAAGGGATCATTGTTTGCGCAAGCATTAAGTACGATGAAGTTTGCAAAGTGTGTGGATTCGGTGCAAGCGGTGTTAAATACACCGACTAATATATAGTGAGAATAGATGAAACGACGATGACCGCTCCGTGCACCTTTCAAGGAATAATGTCAAAATTTTTTTTAAACGCATCTCTTAGCAAAGTAGTGGCTAGTTGTGTAGACAAATTAATTATAGCCACGGACTCCGAGGAAAAGAATTTATTTTATTTAAAAAAGTTCTTAAAATTTCGAGAAGAGGGCCTGACGTTGAGTCTATCTGAATGTTCATTTTGCAACGGGAAGATACATTTTTATTCCAGTTTTTTAGGTTAATCTTTTACATCTGGACCATTGGAGACCTCAGCTGTTAAAGCATATCCAACACCGCAGAATTATTGCGGGTCCAAGAGATTTTTGATCAAAAAAATGGTCAAGGTACCGGTGCTTACATTTATGTGTGGAGACTTACGAACGATTTAAAATGTTTCTACTTAGTTATTGTAAAACTCGTTGTTAATGATTGTTGGGTGGAGATAACTTCAGTAATTTCGAAACCAGCCTATAAAATCTTACAAAACTGTTAGTTTTCTATATTGAGAAACTTCGGGAAATGCTTGATAAAATCCTGCATCCGAGAGCCGAAACGGAGGAGTGCGAACTCTACAGAAAGGATATTTCTTAATTGCCAGTTCAAATACTGTATTTAGCGACGAGGTCGCGAGTATGAATTCAACGAAAACTAAGTGGGTAATTAAGGCATTAAATAGTTTGGCATTGAACTTTGGGCCGGTCGTAACGAACTGCATTCCTTCCTGCAGCGGGAGTTGACTCAATCAACGATATTTGACTCCGGGGCCTGAGTGGAAATAAGTTGTTGGCGGCAAATCGAAGATATTCAATACATCGATATAGCGAGAGCAAGTTGAATAGTTCGATTTGATGCTAGACATGCAAAACAGGCCCATACCAAGAATTCTTACCGAGGCCCCACATTCCAGCACGGTCGAGTCCCAAAACTACCAAAATACAAAAGAGCCATATGTCGTAGCTAAGGCGCTCGGGTTAGTAGGTACGTCTTCCGTAGACATCGCCAGAATGGTACAACCTGTCGCGACTGAATGAAACTATGGTCCGCTTTGTTCCCGGTAATCGAGAGCGACGAAGATATACAGGAAGAAGAAGTTCCTATTTACGTAACTCCGATCCAACTCCTGTCAGCAAAAGCCGTGCGTCAGCGGTAACTTATGTCACTATTATGTATGGAATTAAGTGTTTAGTTGCCGGTCTTCTAGCAACGGCTACTAAAACCGTTCTTCGCATTATGTATAGCGATTGATCTCAGTAAACAAAAAAGAGCAGACAACATCCCTGATTTTACTTTTTTGACAAATATGTTTGTCGTAATATGCCGCTTTGTTAAAATATGAACGAGAATTAACGTACAAAATATACAGATCGTTTTAAAAGGGAAAAAGGGCTACTTGTCTCCTGCTAGTCTCCATACATAATAGGTCTATTAGTTTTATGTGGCATTTCTGCAAATTTATTTATATGCTTTACTTTTATTTATTAATTTTTTTCTTTGTATTCATTGTATTACGCATCTTGATACAAAAAGCAAAAAACTTTTTCACTTACTTACTTAATTGGCGCATCAACCGCCTAAGTGATTTTGGCCGAGGTCAACAAAGCACGCCAACTGTCTTGTTACTGGCTAACTGGCGCCAATTGGAAATCCCAAGTATAGCCAAGTCTTTTTCCACTTGGTCTTTCCAACGCAGAGGAGGTCTTCCTTTTCCTCTGCTACCACTAGCGGGTACCGCGTCAAAAAGCTCCAGAGCTGGAGTTATTTTATCCATTCGAACGACATGACCTAGCCAGCGGAGAGTGTGATTCTTAATCCGCTGCACTATGTATATGTCCTTGTACAGCTCATCGTATTCGCCATCGCAAAGAGGCAAAGGTCCGTAAATCGAACACTCCAAGATCCCTCTCATCTGATGTTGTCATCGCCCATGCTTTTGCGCCATACAATAGGACGGGCATGACGAGAGACTTATAAGGTATGTATTTTGTCCGTTTTGTGTTCGCTTCGTTTCTCTATCCAGTTTGAAGAAGGCAGAACTAACTGCGCGGTTGTTAAGACCGATGATGTCAATGTCATCGGCATACGCCAGCAATTGCACACTCTTATAAAAGATGGTGCCTGACCGATTTAGTTCTGCGGCTCGAATTATCTTCTCCAGCATCAGGTTAAAGAAATCGCACTACAAAGATTCACCCTGTCTGAAACCTCGTTTGGTATCAAACGGCCCGGAGAGATCCTTCCCAATCCTAACAGAGCTGGTGGTGTTGGTCAACGTCATTTTGCATAGCCGTATAAGTTTTGCCGGGATACCAAATTCAGACATTGCGTCATATAGGAAATTTCTTCTCGTGCGCGCGACAAGATCTTAGCTGCGATAAGAAAATGATCCGAGTCAGTGTTGGCTCCTCGGATCGTGCGCACATCTAGGACCCAGGAAGCATGCCTTCCTTCTATCACAACATGGTCGATTTGGTTTGGTGTTTTACCATCTGGAGACAGGCACGTAGTGTCTTTGTCTTTTTTTTTATTTGAGATATGGTTTTAAGTGGCGGGTTCCAAGCCCTACGCACAACCAATTGCTGGGGGTGAAAATCTTGAACTCGTCTATATAGCTAGCCGTCTATATAGTTCACCTCCTGGTGAACAGACGCTGCGGACTTTAGTGGACCCTTAAACCGAATATGTCGGAGTGGCTCCACAAAAACTCCCTCACTATTAGCTATGACAAAAAGCTCCACACGGCTTGGTTACCGTATATCGCACATGGGTTGCTTACATTTTCCAGGGTGCACGAACGTGGATGTAAGAGAAGGGATTGAGTACAGCCGTGCAACTGTAACCGCATACCCAGAAGCACCACACTAATTAGTCGGTCGTTAATTTAAATTTTAACTTATCACATTTATATGAAATGAAATAGTACTTTTTTATATTTTATTTATGTAGAATTGAGGAAAATATAGCATACTGGTGATGTCTAGTTAAACACATAAGTTGTACAATTTTTCAAAAAAACTGAAACTACTTATACAGCTTCCAATATCACATTTCAATTCCACAATGTGATTTTAAAACTTTCCTGTGAAAGTGAATTGGTGTGCTCCCAATTTCAGAAGTTTCTTCGCATATCACGTCATCCCTGTCACACACATCGGTTATCGTTGTGGCAATTGACAAACAGCTGTTGTTAAAAATTCCCTTTCGGATTCAGCTATGTATGCTTTTTTGAGGAGTCATCAGCAAAACAATTAAAAATACGCATGTTTCAATGAATAACTATTACAGAAATGTCATAAATGGCTTCTACAAACATCAAAGAATATTTAAAAATATATTCCAATCGAAAATAATTAAACATGCACACACTTTTTGTCATTTACTTTTCATTTCACATACAACCAAGCATTCGGATTAAATTCACAAAAATGTATATGAATGTGAAATTGGAAGCACCAAACATGTGATTTCAAACCAAATCCACAGTGAAATTTGGGAGCACTACTGATAATGTCAAATTTGGCCAAGGTGGAATTATAGTAAACCGAATAGCTGTAAATTTTGACATTGCTTGCCCACTCTCCTACCCTCATTTGCAAAAGAAAACTAAAGTACATAGTATTAGAAATATTCCCTTTTTGATATGTATTTTTGTTTTGCGTCAAGGCGAATTTGGTGCAAACATTATCATTTTTAATGCGTCCAGTAGTTTATTTATTTGTGTATATTTTTAATACGTTACGATTAAAAGACTGGAACCATTACATCATTTTCTGTAGAACCATATGTTCAAATGGAACAGACATAGCAACTTTCACTGTCATACAGAATATATACAGCACCAACAACTTGCTTGCTGACATACGGGAAATAATCATACAATCTCCTACCAAAATAGTTACAACTACAGTGGGTCCCCAGCCATCAAGGAATAGAGGAAAATGAGTTCACCGACGCCGCTGCAAAAAAACGGTAGCACACGCCCATGCCATATAGTTATGCCCAATATTGAAAAATTTATAAATAAAGTTGGTTATCGACAAAGACGAGTCAATCGATTGGCTCTCATTCAATCACGCATACAAGGCCATTAATCCATCTAAAACCAGAATTCGTTTTCCCACTTTTTCAAATCATGGCGATAATTCTATCATAGTTCGTATAAGAATCGGCCATACGAAAATATTACACTAGCGTGAACAAATCACCATGACCAGGATGCAGTTCAATCCTACGCGCTAAACATATGTTGGATGACTGTACCGCTTTTAATAAATTCCGAAAGCAACATTTCAACACAAAAACATCCTCTTCATAACTTTCGGCATCTTTCAAAACTTATTTCCATTGCTTTAATCCATAAATATACATTGGAGGAAAAATACCCAAAAAAGTTTAGAAATAAAAAATGCGCAAATAAAGAATAGCTAAAACGTCAACAAAAACATTAAAGCCTACTCAGTGGAATGAAAAAAACAACTTTGATGTATTTTTTACTTTGGGTTAACAAATATCAGGAGGTTTGACATAATAACGCTCCGGAATTCAGGAGCTGTCAGTACTTAGCACACTTTGTTAAATACACTTTGGCACCTAGAGCCTGTAAAATTCACAGCCTAACCGAAAGTTAAGAAGAGAATACTTGCCTTGCTCAAGAATGATAAATTAGAAGATTGCGAAATTTTTACGTCAGGGCGTACTAATGCTTTGAACACTTAGACGACTGCACTTCACGACGTAACGACAGCGAAATTTCTGAAAAAGTCGTCTTAAAGCCAGCTTCTTGAATATTTTGGAGACTTAAGAGACATATCAAACAGCTCATTAAAATATTCCACTTCCATAATATTAAAATATATTTATAGAGGTAAAATTTTTTAGGCAAAAAATATGTAAATAGGTCGATTTTTTTGTTTCAAATGATCGATTGTTATTACATATGAAAAATTAGAGCTATTTTATGTATTTGTTGGTAAAATAACGTAAATCTTGTGAAAGCCTTGAACAATTTTACATTTCACATATTAGTGGCAGCACTAAACTGCTCATTTTCGTCGGAAAAATTAGAAATGGTGTTAATTTGGCGACATCGGCAACTGCAAGCCTGCTGCCGTGAGATCGTGCTGTTGTCTAAATAACTATGCCCATAAGAATGTGAGTATTTTAATATTTTACAGATGGTGCCTGTCGCTTGCTCTCTTCAAAGTGTTTAAAGTATGAATATGAGTAGGAAGCGAAATGAAAATACGAACATGGCGGCGAAATCGTAAACAAACGCGCTCACACCAATGTGCAGTTGTCAAAGATGATATGATACGAAACTCTCTCAATCACAGGTCACAGCGAGAGCAAAGATTACAAGATACGAAACTCTTTGCTTCGTGAGAGCGCTGCCAAAATCCGCATTTTTTAGAACTTTTTCCAACAGTGTCCTATGTAAGAAATGTAGTTTGGGAGTATTCATTTTATTTTTTAGGGATTTTGCAGTTTCCACACCACCGTTGATGTAAATAGAATAAATAAAAATTCTATGAATATAAGAAGATATACACGATATCATCTATTTTCTTACCAAAAAATCACAAACTATTGAAATCAACGTGAAAACAATATCAAATCACAGAAATTCATATATGTACATATGTACAATGCGCTATCCTATAGCCAAAAATATGAACACAAAACAAGAAGCGTATTTTAATATAAATATTTATGTATATTGCGGCAATTTAAAATGCAATCAATGCTCAGTTCTCTTTAAAAAAATATTTTCATGATATGGTTTTTTAATAAAAAACCATATTTTCAAGTAAAGCTGACCCCTAAGGACTTTTTTATCACTAAACTATAAAATTTATCTATTTACTTTTAGATTTTAACACCCATTTCGTTAAATAATAAAATCAATTATATTGTTTATCCAAATAAAATTGCACTGATTTGATAGTTCGTCTTTTTGCGTATCAGCTGTTCGTGGCTCCCTGATTCTGTATTGTTGCCAGCTCAAACCGTGAGTTCAAGGGACCAAATCAGTAGCAGCGAAAGAGAGTTTCGTATTATATTATCTATGGCGAGGGACTCATTATGTACATATATATGGATCAGTCGCTCGTCGCACTTCTGCGCAGGAAGGAAGCAGTCGAAGTAAATGACTCTGATCAGCGCCCCGGCTGCTCAAAAGCTATTAGGCCTCACGTCACGGCCCATGGCGATCGGAGGGCAGCCCCGAAGGTCATCAGGCGGCTGGAGGCGCCGAAAGCATCGCTAGTGTGGGCTAAGGGAGTCATGACCGCCAGCGAAAAACGCACCTCAGGGAAAGGCGGCACGGACAAACCATACACTCGAATTGAGCACCGGAAGGAGCTGGCCTCCAAGAGACAGCGATCTGTACTTTTGAAGCCACCTCACACTGGCTGTACTGGACAAGAGCCATCCAGACGGGCACATTAGCACGGATAATTGGAAAACCGTTATTATGGGTCCCTGCAGGGTATACAAGGGCATACTCCAGAAGTATCCCGGCCCTGCACTAGTCGTCCGTGATGCTTGATGGCATCAGGGGCGGATCAATATCGTCTCAGGTGCAGACGAGCGAGCAGTGAGGCTCTACAAGGAAGCAATCTCCTCTGTGGGGCAGCTGTAGCCCGGCGCAGACTTGGCGGCCGTCCACAGGGATGAAATCCCTAGGCGGGCTCGAGCCTGGGCCTGGGTCCCAGCAGAACCCTCTCAACCACAGGAGATCCTAGAGCTCATCCGCCTTGACAACGAAGAACTACCCACCAATGACTGGAGGATAGTGCGAGTCGGCGAGATCAAGGAAAAGCAGCGTTATGTTGACCTTGTCATCAACGATGCTTCAATCCCAGCTCTCGCGGATTGTGGTGGGGTAATAAGCTACGGCTTTTACTCCATCACTATTAAAATCCACAAGAGAGCGGAGGGAGCGAAACAAACGGACCAGACGGGCAACGCCTCGAGCGGACATGCTGCGGGTCTGTCTACAGCCAGTGGGTAACGACACTCGAAGAGGACCAGCCGCCGCCGAGAGGGCTGAGCTAGAGGCAATGGATATTGTTGTCTCTGGACATGGTGCGGATTCTGCAAATTAATCTGCACCACTCCAAGACAGCCTATGCTGCCCTCTTTCTTCGCCTCAGCGATAGAGCTGAGGACGTAATTCTAGTCCAAGAGCTATGGATCGTCAGACACAGGGTTTGCGGACTGAACTCTGATGCCTACCAAGTCGTAACAGCTCCAGTAACAGGTAGGATGAGAGTTTGTATTCTAATCAAACAAGTTTTCTCTTATATTCTTCTCTCTCAATACAGTGACGAAGATACCGTGAGCATTAGCGTCCAACTGGAGGAGAGCACGGTCTATACATTTGCAACCGTGGGAACGAACCCTCCTTTATGAACTCTGTCAGAAGCGCACTGCTGGACATTACCCTAGCATCAGGCAGTTTCTCTGAACTGATAAGCGACTGGCAAGTGTCCAAAGAGCACTACATCTCCGACCACTTCTATATAACTTTTAAGAACACTCTCAATCCTACCACTCTAACAGCGTATAGGAACAAGAGGCGAACGGACTGGCAGAAATACAAAAATGCCCTCTCAGCCTCTTTGTGCGGACACACTTCTCACGATAGACCAATCCTATTGTTAACACCTGATGAAGCGAGTCTCTCAAACACGAAGGTCGTTTCTCTCGGTGAGCTGGACCCATCGACGAAAATTGACGAAGCGGACAACTTTGTGACAAACGCCTGCAACTCTGCTTTCAGGGTCTCCTGCCTAAAAACCCTCCCGAAAATTAAAAAGGAACCCCAGTGGTGGAACCCTGAAATTTCAACACTTAGGAAAAAGTAGCATAAATTCTCTCCAAAAACCGAATGGAGAATGGACGTCTACATGTGACGAAATGTCGGAACTGCTAATGAACACCCATTTTCTTGGGTGCTCTGATGACTCCAACACATCGTCAGTTCCAATAACCAACTCTTCCATGGGAAATACCGCTGAGGACATAGTGAGGTATGATAAAGTGGAATGGGCAATAATGTCATTTGAACCATACAAATCTCCATGTCCAGACAGAATTTTTCCCGCACAACTACAAGCAGCCAAGGACCTTCAATGTCCTCTGCTTACCCAGATTTTTACACCCTGTATTAAGCTCACTCATATTCCATACGCCTGGACGAAGGCTAAGGTAGTCTTCTTACCAAAGGAAGGCAGGGCCGCTCAAGGGCCAAAGAGGCGTTCTCTCCCCCTTATTGTGGAACCTTACGGTAAATGATTTACTCTCAAACCTCAAGGACACTGGCTGCGAAGTCGTAGCATATGCGGACGACATAGCAATCTTAGTAACGGGTAATCATCTTCAAATCCTAAGTGATTTACTACAATACGCAATCAACGTATGGTGGCTGGCATTGGGCAAGACCTTAACCAGAACAATGTTAGAACGGGTACAGAGGGCGGCCTCAATGCTGATTACGGAAGCACTGCCTTCTACACCACCAAATCTCTAGAGGTCATACTAAATCTTTCACCGGTGGATCTCTATGGCAAATTTCTGGCGGGGCGGTCAGGCGAAATGCAATCCAGCCGTGGAGAGATCTTGGATCCGGACATGCAAAAGCCCTGGAAACTCTGCCCGACAACGTCAGGAAACAATACTATACTACTAATCCTCTACGCCCTGGAAACAAGTTAATGGCAATGGAGGCAGCTCGTTGTCTTATTCCTTGTTCCTTTCTAGAACGGGGAATAACCATATACTCTGACAGTCAGGCTGCAATAAAATCTCTTAATTCATACAGTACAACCTGCAAGGTAGCCATTGAGTGCAGAAGGACACAAAACCGGCTGGCAGAAATCTGCTTCGTGTGTGTTGTGTGGGTCCCTGGTCATAGAGACATTCAAGGAAAGGTTCGGAACGCTGCCCTTATAGAGAAGGTGAATTCCAGGTGGGCTTCGGAACCAACCTGCCATATTACCAGACAAATTTGGCCAGCCGTCGATGTGAAGCGTTCCATAGCAATCTCAAGACTTGACCGACCGTCTCTTAGACTATTAGTTGGGGTAATAACCGTACACTGCCTTATGGGCACGCATAGAGCGAGGCTAGCTTATCAAAAAAATTACTTCTGCCGCAGCTGTCGGAGCGAGGAGGAGGAGGAGAGTATTGAACACTACCTTTGCCAATGCCCCGGTCTGGCCAAGGCGCGCTTACTAGCCTTCAAACATTACTTCTTGGACTGCTTAGCCGACTTAAACTCGGCAAGCATTCAAAATTCACATTTTGACTGCGCTCTCACAAAGCAAAGAGTTCCGTTCATGTCATCTTTGCAGTTGTGTTCTATGCATGCCAAAAAATAAAAACAATAGTTTTTGATCGAAACAGCGGAAATTTAGCGAATATAAAGCAATTGGTACATTGAAATATCTGAAATTGTGATATTCCGGTGTTGTTGACTCAGCTAATTATGTATTTGTACCACTCTCAAATAGTGAGTAAGAAACAATTAATTATAAAATCCTTTTGTTTAAACACTTTGATGTAAAAATATAGTGAAAATGCAACGGTTTCATGTTGTTTTTACTACAATTAGCCACTGTAGACTTCGTTTTTTTAAAGACCTTAAATTACTTGTTTCATTGTTTTGCACACAAATGTGAATTTCTTTTTTATTTCCCTTATGACTCGATACCGCATACCGGAATCGCTATGACGTCACAAGCTGTCAAACCGAACCCAAAAAAAAATAAAGGAACGAAAGTGCCGCAATCTTCTAATTAATCATTCTTGTGCGTTGCTAACGAAACTGTATGTTTCTGATTTTGAAATACAAATATTTAAGTTGCGAAAGTTCTTTCACAAATTCATCTCTTAGAGACTATTTTTTCTCCACTGAGCAAAATATCTACATTCGAGTACATACCTAAATAAGTCCAGAGTATGTGCTAATTTGATTATATTAGCATCAAACGGCATTTTCATTTACAGATTCCCAATATGTATATGAAAACATCTTATTTTCATAGATAAATATTAGGTTTTTCTTGGTTGTACTGAATTGGGCCTCGTAAATAGAGTAGTTTCTGATTTTAAATTTACATACATATGAAGTATTTAAAAAATTGTTTTTTCAATTTTGTTGTAAGTATGCATGAAAATGTACATACGCAAAGCTAATACAAACCATATACAGGAATTTAAAAAAAATTTTTTTCCCCTTTTTATTACTTTTAAAATGCATGCCACAATTAGGACAGTCTATCATTTGGTGAATTCGACATCACCTGTATATAATTCCACCATGAAATTTGGCTATGTTAACTTTTATCTATCTGACATTTTTTCCCCAATTTTGCATGAAGGTTAGGTTAGGTTAGGTTTTGCATGAAAGTACAAATTAATTTTAGATGCTGTGTGAAATTTGTATAAATTTAGGAATGAAAACTGATTTCCTCAGGAACTTGTAGAAGAGAAATTTTTCAATTCAATTGTGAGTTCCAAGCGGAAGCTATGCTTTTATTGACTCTTGGATTATCAAGTTGCATATTCACTCAAGTTGCATATTCACTGACACTCCCTCATTTACATTTAAGAAGAACGTATTCCCTTTTATGAAAATATAGCCTTAAGGTAAGCAAAGTAAAAAGTTAGTAGTTAATTGCGAGTTAAAAAATAATAAGTATTGTACGTTTATTTGCATATGAATTAAAATTTTTAAGTGCATAGTTCATAAACAGGCAAACAATGTATGTGAAAAAACGTACATAATACCTACTTACTTAATTAACGTTCAATAAGCGCCTAGGCGATTTTGGCCGAGCTCAGCATAGCACGCCAGCTATTTCGACCTTTTATTAACTGCCGCCAATTGGAAACACCATGCCTTTACTGCTTCTTTATTCTAAAGCTGGTGTCACTCATCTTACATAGTCGTATAAGTTTTGAGGGGGTTCCAAATTCAGACAATGTGGCGTAAAGGTAATTTCTTCGTGTGCGTGTCGATTATTTTTATTCTAGTCTTCCCCAAGATCTGGCATACTGTAAATTTTTGGTCGATTGTAGATTTAACAGGTCTAAAGCCGCACTGATAATGTTCAACAACAACAACTTCGTTGGCTCTTGCTCCAAGACAGACGCCCTCGCACTGCACTCCAAAGTGAATGACAATCAGAAACTTTCCCAATTTTAGTGGACTTTGTAATAGGATGGATCCGTGTGCAAACCATCCTCGAACTTAATAAATATATATACGTATATATGTATATAGTGAAATAAATGGATTTGACGATTTGCAAATATTTTGAAAAAATTACTTAAGGGGGTCCTCTATTCCCAAGGCCTAGAATCGGTCGGTTTTTTGGAAATAAATTGCATTGATGTTGAAATTGCATGGGTAAAATTATTACGTAAAATTCTGGCTAGTTGGTACCATGCTTTGCACTCCGTCATTTCCGTCCAAAGGGAATTCAGACGGGAGTTTGGCGGAAGCATCGCAAGAAGACCGTACCATCGAGATCCGAATGTATAAGAACTCATGATGACTTAAACCTGTTTCTGCACAAAGTTCAAATAACAAGCCAGTTAAACCGTCTAGATTTGCCTATTCGCCTGGAATTTTACCAAAAATTATGAAAATGGCCGAAGAAGACAATAACTTGATAAATTATATAAGCAAAAGGAAATATTCAAAATTATTTTTGTTTGAGACTGAAAGTGAAAATGCTGGCAAACCTTAAAAATGTTCTCTGCGGTTTAACCTTTAAAATATGTGTATGTTGTATCATGCTTTTAAAACAGAAAAATGAACGAAACCTAAATATAGGAATATTATTTTAATTCCGAGCAATGTTTGCAAAAACTTTTTATTTGTTCTAATGCGATTTATGTACATACATACATATGCCTAACATTCATACATTTATACATATATATATGTATGTAAAATAAATTTGTTTGATAATTTGTTTTTTAGATTATTGAATGTTTTTTATTTTCTTTTCCGCACTATTCTACGTGTACATGGATTTTTTGCACAGACTCGCTTCTGTCAGTTTTGGTCGCGTTCGCGTTGCTCATTCAGTTCATAATAACTTCGCTTGTTCGTCGGAGTAGTAGACATTGCTCAAGTAACTCCTAGCCGCAGAAAACTTACACCTGAGATTGCTTTTGCATTTCGGAAATTCGCGCTGTAACTGCTCTAAGCAGCGCTGTCGACCACAGAAAGCAAGGCGGCAGCGTGAATATTATTTATGAGTTTTCACGCCTTTTCTTTTTGTTTCCAACAGTCTTGCCCAGGAGACTCATTGGGTTTGGGAAATAGCACCAGGAAAACTATTTACAACTACAAAAAAACAATTGCCTAAACAAAGAAAAATGAAAAGTTTTAAGTTTCTGTGCCAATCTCAGAAAAATATCCATGCAATGCATTTTTATTGCAGTAACTGAGGGAAAAGGAACAATACATACATGCAAAGATACCTGCACACTTCATGCACTTACAAACAACCATACGAATTTTACATTTTACTTAAGTTGGTAAACCAACAAAACTCTATTTACATAGTTTGAATGCGACTAAAAGCTTTTATTTAATCCGTTTACATTTTGCTGCTTGAGTTATTTTCTTTAACTATTTAAGATAATTCCAAACAATCTGCTTATTAAAGTAATGGAAAATATATTTTTTCTTTTCTCCATAAGATGACAAACCTCCAGCCGAGAGTGTGCTTAATGTCCTCATTATTCGAGTGTGTTTAAATATTGAGATTTTGTATTTAAAAATATATTATTAGGGAGTTCACAAGCCGTGTTATTGGTCGTATTCGTCGTATCGTGTATTGTAATACAACAGTTGTAAACTTGTTGTTATTGTTTCATATATTAAATTTTCGTATTTCAATACAACTCTGAAAGGTATGTTTAGTGTGTTATTTGTGTGTGTTATTCAATCAGCTCTTTCAGTTTATCATCGTTTGAGGTTTATTTTTGATTGAAATTTTTTAAATAGAGTCAAATATAGATGTACTTTTAAAGAAACCGACCGCTGAAGTTTATTATAAGTGTTTTTTTGCTGACTTACTGCTTGAATAACATATACAATAGTAAACGGAACAAAACAGAGCGTTCACAACCTCCTCTGTTATTTAAATAGCTAAACTAAAGAAATACGAACAATAACACGACTTGTGATTTCCCTATATACATATCTATAATACAAATTATTATTATTATGAGCCATTGACATCCTTACCGATGACACATGTTCTATTGGGTGCGGCCCTCGCCATATATGCGAGGGGTTGCTTTTCAAATTTCAAATGGATTTAAATGAACAGGTTTGCGTCAAGCAAGGGCGGCACATTCAAAAAGAATATGTTCTGGCGTCTCCTCGTCCAGATCGCAGAAGCGGCAAAAGCTCGTGTCTGAGGGGATTTATTTTGCTGAGATCAAAGGGAAGGGAGCTGTTTATCCGCCGTATTATTCTTAAACGTCATAAAGTATTTTTTAAGAATAACTAAAATAATGATAATAATACTTGCGAAATGGAACTTTTAATCAAAAACCTGGCCATTTTTCATAGTGCAGTGATAAAAATGATAAACATATGATACACGACATATACATATGTACATATTGGTTTGATTAACATGATATTATGTTTGTAAGTAGTTATATAAGTATGTTGATGCATATGTATCTATGTATGTATATGCAGTGTATTAAAGTACAAAAAACCGTTTTCATAAATATACAAACATGTGTACCGATATACATACATTTGACTCGACCGGTAAATTTTAGATTCTCTAACCTGCAAGCATGTACCTATTTATACAGACATATGCATGTACATATGTACATCCATGTACTAAATACTTAAATGCATGTGTGACCGCTGGAGGTCTTTGTAAAAGTATCACCGGTCTTTTAGGAAGTACACGTATCAAATTCAAGTGTGGAAAGCAGGTTACCAGCCATGATCATCTTCAAAGCTTCCAACACTGACAACACGCGGCAAAATACAACATTTGCCGCCGCAAACAATTTCCAGGCACATAAAGTACTTTATCGTTTTTAAAAAGCGTGAACCCATTCATGTTTAAAGTGTAATCAGTTAAAAATGAAGAAATCAAATGACTGTGAAAGCCGCAAGTCGGCGCTACTGATAATTTTTTTTTATAACTACGTACATACATACATATATACATTTGTTCATACTTACTTTTGTGATTTACAGGAAAAAAGATAAAATCTTTAAGATGTTTGTTCAGGTCAAAGAAGAGTCGACAGAAAGAGGGAGGACAAATGAAATTATCTCGTTATACACTAAAACATGTCAATGTACCTTTAATGTTGCGGTCGCTTTTACTGACAAAAATTAAATAGCAAAGGCTGCTGTCCGAAAAGGTAACCAGAAGACATTTAAGGAAGCAGATATGCAAAAAACGTAAAATATTTGTTAAACAATCTGAGAGCTACCAAAAAGATTTTTACTTAAGTCGTTCAGTCAGTGTACGAACTTCCAAAGAAACTTACAGGGTAAAATTTTAACCAAAAACCATCGTAGAATAAAA
Source organism: Philophylla caesio (assembly GCA_963971545.1). Classification (NCBI taxonomy): domain Eukaryota; kingdom Metazoa; phylum Arthropoda; class Insecta; order Diptera; family Tephritidae; genus Philophylla; species Philophylla caesio. Next base: position 40,134,320 of record OZ020606.1, on the reverse strand, counting down.
AAGTGTAGTAGCTTTATATAAAACAAATATCATTTTGAAAATTGTATTTATTCTTATGTAATTAATAATGTTTTTATATATACAATGTATACATGCATATATACATACATATAAAAATTTACCCTGTAGTACGGTCAGAACCAATTAGCTGCTGAACTTACTAGACTAGGATGTAAACTGATCAAAAGCTTTGCTGGTAATGTCGTTTTGAACGGTTTCTAACGATTTCTAAGAAATGAAATTGCTTCTGAATAGTGTTGAATTACGTATGCCTTAACCAGTAATGAATACCAGTTAGAAGTGAATTCAATAGTTGTTCATCCAATTCCCCTTCCCTCAACAATAATATTGTTTAGGATGAAAATAGTTTAGCTTCCGGGGTTAAAAGTGGTAAAAAATCGGACTTAGAAAGTAGTAAAAATTACCGTACATATATTAATGTTGCCGTAAGGCCAGCGCACTGCGCTCAGCAGTTATTTATTGTCGGTCCCATCCGGTGATCCATGCTAAAGCCTTTCGCACATGCAAATTCGCGTTTGTGTTTATGTATGTATGTTATTAGACATTTACAACAAGTAATTTATACGTTTCGTCAAATGTGGTATTACGACAGTTTTCCGACATGCGAAAGCTCCGCTGGTCGTTTTGCTGTAATGGATTAATGATTTTCCTACGCTCTGGCGTGAAACAAGAAAATGGTTGGTTAGTACAAATTAAACTTCAAGTTTTAACTGTTTGTCTTGTAAGACAAATATGTAATTAATTGTCGGCTATTAAAGGAAGCTGTATACACACATACATACATATGTATGACACATGCATGCAAAAGCAAGCGAATGAATTAATGAAAGTAAGTTTGAGTTCTTTTAGAAACTCTTAACTCAACTATGGCAGGTCCATACATATGCTTTTACATTTGAATATGTGTTGCTATGTATGCATTTACCCCACACATATGTACATTTGTACATACTTATACGTATAAGTGTGGAAGTCATTTCGGGTTGCGTGAAGAAGCGCAGTCATTCTATTTCCTTTTCCTGTTTTCCAAAGATGTGCTTATCAAAGAAACGTTCTTTGCACTTGTTTAGTTAAACAAATTCTGAAACGACTAAAACTAACGAATATTAAGCCAAACACCACAAGGAAGACGATGAGAGTCGATGTAAATGCATGAGAATGAGAAGCGTATAAAACTGAGTCTATTTAAGCTTCTATGTAAATAATTATGGACATGTATGTACATAGGTATGCATAATTTGTTAATAAATCATTGAAAATAAAGTTGCAGTTCAACTGCTATTGTAAGTTGTTATAAAATCAACTTTAATTTCAAATAAGTCATAATGAAATGAATTAAAATTAATCAAAGCCTTAGACATATTTTTGGCACCTACATATACATATACCATATATGACATATAGGAGTATGTATGTTTATAAGCGATGTTAAATACAATTTATGTATCTAGATACCTTTCTTCCTTTAAGAAGTCAAGTTCTGTTGGCAATTTTGAAATATGTATACCAATTATATGATAATTAAAGCAAAGAAAATAGCTTTATTTAAATATACATATACATACAAACACAATCACTTTCGTTTGAAAACGAATGATCATATGCATATCCAGAAACTCGAAATAATACGAACAAACGTAAGTACTTAGTTCCGGTTGAATTCACAAATAACACAGTGTTACAAAATGGAAAAAATTGAATGAACTTTTAAAGTGACATATTGGAAATTGTTCACCTGGTCGAATATAACTCAAAACGGTTTTTGGAAAATTTGTAACACCCTCAAAATCTTGCTTTACCGTTAAAAAACCGTTCTTCGGAAGTGTACGCGCTAATCTTTTCATTACTTGGCCATTTCTTTACAGATTTTCAATATGAAATATGTTTTGGAAAGGTAAGGATTATACCTTTAAATTGAGATATAAAGATCTATTTTTTGAGCTAGCGTGTTGTAAGTTTTCATCGGGTAAACTTGGAAAATTTGTTTTTTCTTCAAATTTTTCTACTTTGACCGCATTTTATTGCAGTATTTTACTAAAAATATATCAAGTATGAGGAATTATTTTGAAAGTACATTCATGTCCAAAAATTTTGAGTGCTCATGCAATGAAATCGGACAAAAATTGACGAAGCTATTAAATTTTGTCTGCTATTAAATAAATTTACCTTGCGAAAAGTTTTTTTTTTTTTAATTTTTCTACTTTGACCGCATTTCATTGCGTTATTTTACTAGAAACATAGCAAGTATGAGGAATTATTTTAAACACATTCATTTCCAAAAATTTTGAGTGGTCATCTAATAAATTTACGCCGTCAATTCAACCTTGCGACCGCTTCGCAATTATATTGTGTAATAAGTGTGGTAAAATGTGTGATAGGCGCAACAAATTTTGTTACGCCTGCGGTCTATTTGTTGATAAGAAATATCGGTTCGATTTAAGAACAAATAAAGCTGTGGTTGAAGCGTTCAACCTCTTTTTCAGTTGCTCATACGTGGAAAGTGCTTGGTATGAACCCGAATATATTTGTTCGATGTGCTGTACAACATTAAAACAATGGAAAACCGGTAAATGCGATGACCAGCGTCTGCCGTTTGTGACTCCTATGGCTTGGCATTATCAAATATATCACAAGCCAGAGGATTGCTACTTTTGCCAAACAAAAATCACTGGTCACCACTATAAAAGTTGCCACCTCATAGAATATGCCAATGTGTTGACTGTATCGAAACCGATTCCAAGAGGAAAACAAGATCAGCGAACTAAAGACAAAAATCCAGCTACATTTCCTGATTCAAGCCACAAATCTTCTAATGAGGTAAATGACGAACCGTACCTTCTAACCAAAGCAATAGAAACGGAACGTCATTTCGTGTCAAATCACGATTATTGTGATCTTGTGCGGGATATGGATCTGCCTATAAGACAGACAGAGATTCTGGCCTCCAGCTTAAAGCAGTGGAATATAGTAGACAGTAACTTTAAAGTAACGTCTGCACGAGACAGAGACCTATCTTCGTTCGAACACATTTTCAAACCTGATGACACCAATAACAAACTAGTTTATTGCGTTGATGTGGATGAATTGTTTGCTGCACTCGATCACGTGCACTGTCCACAAGATTGGCGATTATTTCTAGACGGTTCTTGCAAATGTAAGTATTTAATGTGTTATGAGTGTGAGAGAACTAAATTTGAATACAATTTATCAATTCATTTTCAATTGACTAACATCGTAGGTCTGAAAGCAGTATTGCTGCACAACAGAAATGAATTGCCATCAGTTCCAGTGGCATACGCTACTGATATGAAAGAGACTTATCAAACGATGGAAAAAATTCTACGATTGCTTAAATACAATAAATTTCGCTGGGAGATTGTCTCGGACCTTAAAGTCCTGACAATTCTACTTGGAATGCAAGGTGGCTACACTAAATATCCTTGTTACTTTTGTGAATGGGACAGTCGTGCCAAAAATCATTACAAGTGTAACATATGGCCACCGAGAAAGTTTCAAATTGGCAAAAATAATGTTCTCAATATTGCATTAGTTAAGCCTGATGATATAATTTTGCCGCCATTGCATTTAAAATTGGGGTACATGAAACAGTTTGTTTAACGACTCGAAAAAAACAGCGAGGCTTTTCTACACCTGAAACTTGTATTCCCCAAGTTGAGTGACGCCAAGATTAAAGAAGGTACTTATAAAAATTGCCCAACAAGAATTCTTCAAAAAGAATTCATCCTAATTTATTTTTACATTTTGATCATGAATTACAGGCGTTTTCGTTGGACCGCAGATTCGTAAGATTATGACTGATGATGACTTCATAAAAAAATTGAACCCAGTAGAGAAAAGAGCATGGCTGAGTTTCATTTCTTTGTGCCGAAACTTTCTTGGAAACACGAGAAGTTCAAATTACGTTGAGGTGGTCCATGAATTTTTGGAAGCTTATGGAGAAATGGGATGCAACATGTCTATAAAAATTCACTTTTTGCATTCTCATTTGGAATTTTTCCCGGATAATCTTGGTCAATTCAGCGACGAACAAGGTGAAAGATTTCAGCAAGAAATCTCCAACATTGAAAAACGGTTTACAGGAAAGAACCAAGTTAGGATGATAGCTAATTACTGCTGGTCACTCAAACATGAAACAGATGACTCGTCTTATAAACGCAGAAGATCAAGCAAACATTTTTAGCTATAAAGTTATTTAGCATTTTAATGATTAATTTTTTTTTATTTTCAGTCACAATAAAAATTTGAAGTTGAAAGATAATCAAATAGTATGAATTTTTAAATATGGTCATCATCTAAAATAATTTAAATAGTAATAACTCTGTCAATTTCCAACCGATTTTCGATTCAAATAGCTTAATCGACGCAGTACTAAATTCACTTTAATAATATTGTCTTTGATAGGTACCTTTCTGAATTAAGACTATCGTAAAATCGTAGTCAAAGTTTCAAAATTAATTTTTTTTTATTAAGTTACGATTTTTTTTCTCTGTAGCTTCGTCAGTTCTCGTTTGATTTTGATGAGTTGTACGCCATTAAAATAGTGATTTGTCACATTTCAAAAAATATAAACAACTTTTGAATCGGATGAAAATTCGCAAAGATATTGATGATTGACTAGCGAATGACCTCAAAAACAGTTTTTTGGCCCTAAAATGAGATTTTGGGGGTGTTTCGCAAATTTCAAGTATACAGTTTTTCTTAGTTTTATAAGGCCTAACGCCTAGGCTAGGTCTCTTTCAAAGTTCATTTTCAGTGTTACACAGTGTAATCAGCTAATCAATGAAAATATAATCCGCAAAACCTTGCGTAGATTCAACGAAATTTTTCGTTTTCTTTAATTCGATACTCAGAAGGAGTTTCAAAGATACAAATCCTACGACGAGATGAGGTGTGCTCCGAAATAGTAGATTTATAGCCGACCGTTATAATTTTATACAGATATGCTGTAATTTGCAGGCAAAACAAAAATAAAATACTTATCATGTATTAACAATGCTAGCTGACAAAAACACATTACTACACTTTCGCAAAAGGCGTATTCAATCCGGGCATATGAAGGACATAAGGCCGATTACACTAGTTTACAAGAAAAATTTACCTCGGTAAAAAATTAATTGCAAGGCTAATTTGGGGTCGCTGAATCCGAAAATAGCACTAATTTATTTTTCTTACGAACCGTTTGCAAAATTTTGGCAAACATTTTTGAGGCATTTTTTTGCATATTGTCAAAATTACTAGATATATTGATTTCACTAATTTGCTCTAATATATACCGAAAGAACAGAGTTTTTGCATTTCACAAAAAATCCTGTTATATGGGAGGTGAGCGTGGTTATTGACCGATCTTGACCATTTTCAATACCAACCTTCCCTAGCGAAAGAGCAATTTATGTGCCGAATTTCATTGAGAAATCTCAATTTTTACTTAAGATATTGTAACCACGGACAGACGGACGGACATACAGTCAGGGTGAAATCGATTATTTTCTTCATTCTGATCATATATATTGATGAATTCTAGATGTCACAACAACCGTTATGCGCACAAAGTTAATATACGCTTGTGTAAGTTAAACTAAATCGTGTTAATTTAGTAAAAAAATAATTTTTTCTCGGATGTTAGCCGTCTAAATTAGGACTGAATACAATTTGTAAATTTACTTATTTTTATACCTCGAAAATCTTCAATGTCACGTTGCAAAATCAGGTGCAATATACTGGCCTTGATTGAGAGTGTCGGGTGTCCAGACTTGTAGTCTGCAATTTCGGCGGATGCGCGTGCAAAAATGGAATATTTCGAATGCAGGTGCACTGCAATTTGAAAAGAACTTGTGGGAACTTTAAATGTTGATGACGTTAACTCCTCCCTCCTTAAAAACGCTTGTCCTCGAGCGTCTGTAAAATTTGGAGTGTCCCCGTTTCAGGAGTACGACTAGGGAAACGGCTTCTTGAGGCTGGCTTTCAGCACTAGCCATTTCTGGGGTTTCTTCAACTAGATTCGATGACTTAAATCTTTTGAAAAAACGATATTTTACGCTTGCTAAAAGTACAACTACCATAACAATGAGAATTCCTGAGGATATGCAGTTAACGGATCTTTCCGTTTGCAGGGACTGAATTTCTGCGCTGTTATTTATATGAAGTTCGCTAAGTGGAGTTGGTTGGGCAATAGCCGGAATCACTTTAACTGCTGGTAATTCAAAATTTTTGTAAGTTCGATCATCGATAGATATTAACGAATTTTTGAAATTAATAATATAAATTCCGTTCGTAGTTCGAATCCCGTCTTCTGTTTTAATGTTGCCGTGATAGTCGTTTGGGAATATGAATCCAGGCGCAATAAGTTCATATATTGGAATATAGTGACAGTTTATCATGTGGCACGAAGATTTGAGGCTTTTTATTAAATTTGGTATACATGAATCATTTCTTAAATCTAACACTTCATCTTGCTTACATATACTAATTTGATTATATTTTTTACATTGTAAATATATGAATTATGTTATTCTAAGAGATAAATATGTTAAGAGATACAATTTAGAAAATACAACCCTGTACAAGTTAGTGAACATAGCCATGTAAGAGCAACCCTGTAAATGTTTCAAAAAAGGAGAAAGATGGTCTCTTCCGGAATAAAAACTAAAAGCAGCAACAAGTGTCTTTCTAGAAAAAAAAAATTATCTGGTGGAGTCGACCAAGTAAGTAGATAAAAAGTGAACTTTAAAACTCAGGTGTGGAACTCCAATACTACAACACACGAAACCCACTCAATACACCAACAATGGCCGAAATACGACACAATAGCGCTTACGCACTTGCTGAGGCCGGAGTGGAGTTCCCAGCCACTGCCACAACTATGCAACTACGAAAATTGCTGAAAAGTGTAGTGGGTGACGGGGAAACTGTCCACATGGCCCCACTGGACGAATCGCTACATTTTACCGAAACAACTGCAGATATTGAGGCGCTTCGCGGCACACACTACCGCCACCAACGCGGCACTTGTAGCCATCACCGACGCGCTTGGTACTGCCGCGAATGTTACTGCCACTACCGCCGAGACCGCTGCCACTAATGTTATCAACGACTCCGCTTCCGCCACTGCCGTTCCTATCGACTCTGCCGCCTCTACTGCCGCTTCGATTGACGCCGCGGCCCTTACTCCTGATAAGTCCGATTCCAGCATAAATATTTCACGGCAAAACATCTGCAGCTGACCCGAAGAAGTGTTGCAATTGCTCGAAGAACGGACACATCAAACCAAATTGTCCATACCCACTACGACCAGATGGGTCGTGCTTTCGCTGCTGGCGCATGGGTCACGACCACCGTTCGTGCCTGAATCCGGCCAAAATTCTAAAGTAGCCGCCATAACTGGAATTGAATACGACGACGAAGCAGATCCCTGTGGAGCGTTCAATTTTGTGAGTATTATATTTAAGATGGTAAAAGAACCAATATCTGACGTAGTTTTTTCCCTTTTTGGAGTCGCAAGTCCCAAAAGAGGATGAGGGGATGCACACATGAAATAATTTCAAAATACAAAGGCCTTGGAGGAACAAATATTCGAATTTTGAACAAGATATGTTGTCATATTAAATTTTTAAGTTGTTTAAATAAAGTTGAATTAAACGTTGTACCTGATGGGTGTATGGTTACTCCGGTTATTTTGGGACGTTCCGACGCAAGCCTCTCGGCTGTTAAAGCTGACTCGTCTGAAAGGAAAGATACCACTGGCGCCGACGTTCCTCAAATTTTTCGCATTGACGTTTCTGACAACGAAGTATACACCGATATCGGGCCCAAACTAACTAAACACCAGAGTGACTGCCTAAAGCAACTTATTGATAGCACCTATCTTATCACTGTGGTTTCCATCAAGTTCAGATGTCTCCAGAATCCATCCCTTTCACCGCTTTTTTTACACCAAATGGTCAATATGAGTACCTCAAAATGCCAGAATGCACCCGCGGTATTCCAAAGATTTATTAACACCATCTTTCGAGACCTCATCGATAGTAGGCGAATCATTATATACATGGACGACATTCTTGTGGCCACTGAGGAGTTCGGAGAACACATAGACTTATTAAATTTAGTTTTAGAACGACTTAATTTGGATTAATGTCGATTGTATATGATGAAATTTACTACCTCAGCTATGCCGTTTGGAGATCGGGAATCTTACCTAATAACTCCCATGTGAAGACGATTCAAAACTTCCCTATCCCCACCAAAGCGAAACAGCAGAATTCCTGCATAGGCGTCTTTTCCTACTTCCGTAGGTTCGTGCCACCATTCAACGCATTCAATGAACAATGAAAGACTAGTAAAGAGCCCGGTGTTAGCCGTACATAATCCAGGACTGGAAACAGAGTTGCACTGTGATGCTAGTATTATTAGTTTTGGGGCAGTATTATTGCAGCACCAAGGTGACAACCGGTTTCATCCTATATCATTATTTTCCAAGACGGCCTCGAGTGCCGAATCAAAATATCATAGTTTTGAGCTTGAAACTCTTTCCATAATATATGCGCTACGAATATTTAGGACCTACTTAGAAGGCATCCCATTTACAATAGTTACGGACTGTAATTCGCTGACGCTAACTTTCCAAAGAAAACAATTAAATCATCGAATAGCTAGATGGGAACTCGAATTAGAAAATTACAATTACAAAATAAGGCACAAAAATGGAAAATCTATGGGACATGTTGATGCCCTCAGTAGGAGGCAAATATCCTTTATCATAAACAACGATGACATAGAATTTCAAATTCAGGTTTCTCAAGAGCGGGATAAAGATATTGTAGTGTTGTGGGAGCGGTTGGAAAAAGAGGAGGTAAAAGATTTCGACTTAATAGAAGGATTAGTTTATAGAAGAAAGGCTGACGGTAAAAAGGCGCTTTACGAACCATATGAGATGGAACAGAACATAATACGAGTAATGCATGAGAAAATTGGTCACCAGGCATTTGAGAAAACGTTTTCTAAATTAAGTATATACTATTGGTTCCCCAATATGAGGACGAAAGTAGAGGTGTTTATTAGAAATTGTTTAAAGTGCATAATGTATGCCTCTCCTCCCTGAGCCAGTGAAAGGAATCCATATGTAATTCCGAAGTTTCCGTTGCAATTTGATACGCTGCGCGTCGACCACTTTGGTCCACTGCCTTCCATTAACTCAAAACGTAAGCATATTTTAGTTGCTGTCGATGCTTTTACCAAATTTGTAAAACTTTATCCAACTAACTCAACTAGTACTAAGGAAGTTACTGCTGCTCTCGAGAAATATTTTAATTACTATAGTCGACCAAAGCGAATCAAAAGTGATAGGGAAACGAGCTTCACTTCAGTGGATTTCAGTGATTTCCTAATGAAACGGAATATCACTCCTCAAGCAAATGGGCAAGTGGAACGCATGAATAGGATACTTAAGACTATGCTTGGTAAGATCACTGAGCCAATACAGCATGCCGATTGGTGCAAGAAACTATCCGAAGTGGAATACGCTATTAATAATTCTCCCCATAGCACTTGTAGGGACACCCCTAGTAACAGGTAGTAATGCGGAATGTAGACACAACTGCGGGCAGCAATAAGAAGTTTCTCCCCTCTTACCGGGGCCCATATGTAGTACATAAAGTACTCGGTAATAACAGGTGTTGATGCACAAGAGCGTTTAACGTGTTAAACACAAAACTCACTCATTGCAGTAGCAGTACCCTTTGGGTCGCTGCCTACCTTTCCAACGCAGCAGCAGCGCCAGTTGGGTCGCTGCTAACACTGCACTTTAAATGGGTAGAAATCATCATCAATGCTTTGTACGGTACCGCTAATCGGGAGCATACGTAAAAGTGCGTGCATAAAAAATGGATTTTCGCCACGACAAACATCACACCACCACTTAGTACCGGCTGCAGTTAAATCACGGCACCACCGGTCATTAGAAATTTACTTGTTTTTTCCTACTACTTATTATTTTAGAATACATTTAATTGAAGTACGTTGTACATAACACTTTGTTATTTCTTTGCATAAAAGGGCCAAGGAAAACGCTCCTAGCCCCAACAACAGGTATGTTATACGCGATGTAGACAATTGTCAGCTGACCCAACTGCCTTACGGCGGGGTAATTTGAGGCTCACCGGTTAAGAAGTTGGAGAAAACCGCCGGAAGGATATGCTCTTTGTCAAACTACTGATATTTGAGCAGCAATGTGATCGAGGTCGATCCCTAGTCAGGATTGGCCGAGTTGTAAAGATATAAATTATGTTATGCTAAGAGATAAATATGTTAAGAGATAAAATTTAGAAAATACAACCCTGTACAAATTAGTGAACATAGCCATGTAAGAGCAACCCATAGCCATGTAAGAGCAACCCTGTAAAAATTTCAAAAAAGGAGGAAGATGGTCTCTTCCGGAATAAAAGCTAAAAGCAGCAACAAGTGTCTTTTTAAGTAAAAAAAAAACAAATATGGTGGAATCGACCAAGTAAATAGATAAAAAGTGAACTTTAAAACATTGAGTTTTTATTCCAAATATTTCTTGTTTGTTTCTTAGCACATTGTTAAATTTCAAATTTATCAAAACATTGCTTTTAATTAATGATATAATTATTATAAATTTCCTTGGTGGTTAATGGTATCTTTAAAATGTATAAAATTGTTGAATTACTCAATACACTAATTTCAGCTAATTCTAGAGCCTCTTCTACTGAAGGGCATATTTTCTTTATTTTATTTTTTCTTTATTTAGAGTCAATTCAAAAACAATTTCTGCTTTTTGCTTTAAGAAATTTTCGTTGGGATTCTCAGTACAACCTGCCCCCATATATAAGTCGTTTAAAACTCATTAATCTTCCTACACTTGCTAGTCGTAGAGAAATGTTAGGCGTAGTATTTTTAGTGAAGTTACTGACAGGCTTGATCTATAGCCCATCTCTTCTTGGTGAAATAAAACTAAACTTTCCCTCCCGAATTTCAAGACATTTCCGGCCTCTTTTTCTGAAGCCATGTAAAAGTAATTTTGAGTTAAATGAGCCACTCCGTAGTTTGTGCCAGGATTTTAACACTCATTCCGGTTCTTTTGATACTTCAGACTCACTTTTTTACGTAAAGAAAACTATACTCAATGCTCTCAATAATTGATACAAACATACTTATATATTACTACTCGATCAGCTGATGAGCATTTGTTCTGTAGCTGAACAGTTTTAGATCTCGACACTTAACAAACTTCTGCCTTTCATGACTCGGCGCAGCATATGTACATATATGAAAAAAAAAATTTTTTTTTTTATATATCCGTGCGTCATACGGATGCGCCCCTCGCGTCGGTCGGGCGGGTATGGAGGGAAAAAAACCGTTGGGATTATTATTATTATTATTATAATTCCTTAACAATTCCTATTCTTGCCCATTGAATGGCATATCTTATATTAACAATTTCTTCTTTTATTATACGTAATCGTATTTTATTTTGGAAATTTAAAGCTATCTCATTTGCGATAGTATTGTCGATTTTAATAGAACTTAGTACCTATGTCATTGGTTACTTCAGTTATTTTTTTAAATGCTGTGTTAGAGCATTATTTATAAAAATTTTTTTGTTATTATTAGTTATCAGTTTCTCTAGATTACTATTGATCATGTTTAAATCGTCGTGATCAGGGCTTCCTGCTAAGTATTTCCAGGCAGTGCCGATTAGTTTTCTTTTTGTAGTGGAGTGAATAGAGTAATTATACTTGCGAATTGATTTGTTCAATTATTTCGGAAAGAGTTGAATGAAATCGCTCTACTTGACCGTTTACAGAGCTGGTGTAAGGAGGGGTTTTAAAAATTTCGATTCCGTAATGGTTTTCTAACATATAAGTTATGGGGGATGAGCTTAAGGATTTCTCGTTATCAATAACAATTTTTCGGGAATTCCGAAGGAAGTAAACAAGTCTTGCAAAGGTTCCTTAATGTCTTCAGTCACCCTTGACTTAACAATTTTAGCTTGTGAGTACTTCGAAAATTTGTCTATGGCCCTGTTATTGGTGTGGTAGAGATCGATGTGGACAATTTGTCCAGGATAACTTGGAATAGGTGTGGCTTTTAAAATTATTTTAGGAGGATGTCTTTCATATTTATTTTCTTGATATATCTTGCACTGTTTGGTTATTCTCTTGACTTTAGAAGACATTTGAGGGAAATAAAATTTCTCTAAGATTTGGGATTTATTCTCTATTGGATTCCTGTGTGCTCTTTTATGCTCTTTAATTATTTCCGTTGCCTGTTATGATTCTTGCACTAAATCCTTTACTATTTTCCGTGTGCATCGTATCTTGTACCTGCTGAAATGTATTTTATAAATAGTTTGTATTTAGCTTAGGATATAATCTTCTGTAACTATTGCATTTATAACTGAAGGGTTCAGGTAGCGTTTTAAGTAGTTAATTACTATTTCCTCTGTATATTCGGGCTCTTCGATGATATACCTGTGGTAGGTGGGGAAAGGTATTTTAAACTGGTATGATGAGGTGTCCGCAGTCCTAAGGAATACCTGATTCATGAAAACGACGTTAATAGGGGCGTCTGTGTACTGAATTAGGTTTTGGGGTGAACTCCCGTCGCTATGTTAAGTCGCAGTTAAAGAATTTATTTGTTCCTGCTGTGGAGGTCGGAATAGTCCGTCTGCTACTTCGTTTGTTTTACCGGGTTTATATTTTAATTCGTAATTATACTCTTCAAGAATTGGTTTCCAGCGTTTCATTTTATTGTTGTTGTTTTTATTACTCGGCGCGTATGTAAGTGGTTGATGGTGTGTATATATTTTGACTTTTGCTGAACCGTAAAGGTAATTTCGCAGAGATTTCAATGCCCATATCATGGCGAGCATTTCTATCTCGTTAGCAGCATAATTTTCTCCTGTTTTTTGAAAGAGTCCTAGAAATGAAAGTAATTGGTCTATCTTCCTGAGACAGAACTGCGCCTATTGCGTAATTGGATGCATCAGTTGTGAACTCGAAATCTTTATTTAAATTGGGGTATGTTAGCATAACTTCTCTTGAGATCAAAAAATTTTTAATTTTTTAAACGCAGCGAGTGCTTCGCCCAGTGTAATCTGTTTTTAGGCCAATTGAGTTTTGGACACACGTCCCTCTTTCCCTCTTAAGGGGCTGCCAGGGGTTTAGCGAGCTTTGCATAGTCTTGAACGAAGCGGCGACAACAGCCTGATAGACCTGAAAATGATCAGAGTTCCTTGAGATTCCGTGGAACTGGGAAATTTTGAATTGTCGCGATTTTTGACGGATTTGTTTTTATTGCTTTTGGCGTAACAATGAAACCTAGAAATTATATTTCTTTTTCGAAGAATTTACATTTATATAGTTGCACCTTTATCTTCGCCTTCTCCAGAGTCATGAAAATGTTTGTTAAATGAGCTGCAAGTTCGTTCTCAGATTTGCTAAATATAATAATATCGTCTATATAAACGTAACAACATAGTCCTATATGGTCTCGTAAAATGTAACTAATGTCCTTTGGGAAATTGAAGGGGCGTTTTTTTAAGCCGAATGGTAACCTGGTGAACTCATACTTTCCATTGTTTATGGAAAAAGCAGTCTTTTTTAATGGAATTTGGTGGAAACCGCTATTAAGGTCAAGCACTGAAAAAAAATTATTGCTTCCTAGCTGGGAAAGTACTTCATTTATTTCGAGAATGGGATAACGGTCTGCAATTGTTACTGAGTTTAATTTACGATAGTAAAGGAGTCTGGTTTTTTGTCTACTATCCAAATGGGTGAATTATAAGGTGAGCGGGATAGTCTAATGATTCCATCGTCCAGAAGCTTACTAATTTGCCTCTCGACTTCTGATTTGAGTGACATTGGATATGGATAGCATCGAGAGTAAATTGGGTTGTCGGTTGTTGTCCTGATTTCTGCTTTCACTGCAGTGGTATAAGTTAACTTTTCATCAGGTTCTGCAAAAAGTTTGGATCCTTTTGATTTTCTGTTAAATGTTCTGTCCTAAATTCAGATTTGGATATTTGTTGCTTTATTTTAATTTTTTTTCCATTTTTAATAGTCAAATAATCTCTTGAGGTGTGAATTACTGCTTTTAATTGCTTAAGACTATCGTTGCCAAGAATACCGTGAAATGACTTTCGTGAGGGGAAAATAAAAAATTTCAAGTTTTCGTCATTTAATACAAAAAGATTTAAAAATATATGGGGTATTTTAATTTTCCCTCCGACTGAGTTGGCGTAAAAAGTATTTTCATTTGGTAAGGGATTTCTAGCAAGTGAAGGTTGTATGTAGTTTTTATTAGAGGCAGTGTCTCTTAGAAATTTTAATATCTCTCCGTTACCAGTTTTGCACTGAATGTATGGTAACGTAGAGTGTGTTAGCCTAAAAAATTAACGTCGCAAAATTTTTTTGGTCATCTTGGTCGTATTTTGAATATTGTTCGTAGTAGTCGTCCAAGGATTGGGTTTGTTCGGCGTCTTCGGTGCGTGTGTCGTATCCATATTCGTTGTGTTCATTTTGGTTTGCTTCAGTTGCAGTATCGTCGGGTGTTTGTAAAATGTAATTTATTTATTCATTGAATTTTATTTGGGATATTTTTGATTAATTGAGTCGGCTGGGTTGGGGGTGGACGTTTTGAAATTCCATAGGAGTGGGAGGTTTTCTCGGCGTTGGTGGAGGATTGCTATAAAATTGTTTATTGGTTTGAAAATTTGGCGTATTGGAATATTGAGCTAGTTGGTATTGACGCGATTGATATTGTGGTTGTATGTTATGCTGATGTTGGTATTGAGGTTGGGAGTAGTGAGGTTGCTGGGTATATGTGCACGCTGCGGATAAAACGTTCGGTCAGGATATGGAAATTTGTTTGGTGGAATTGGAGGTTTTTGTTGTAGTTGCATTTCAAATGGTGCAGAAGGTTAGTTCATTTTTCTTGGAAAGCTTTACTGGTTATTTCTATGCACAGCTCTGAAGTTTTGATTCTCCAGTTTTACACACAAGTGCAAGGCTTCGGGTAAGTCGGCTGGTTTCTTCATGCCAAGGAGCTTAGATAGATCACCTGATAATCCCATAACAAAAGTATCGAGCGCTTTGTCGCGGTACGTATGCGTAATAATACGCATAGCTTCTTCGCCTATGTCCATGCATGATATTTTGTTCAATATAATAGATAGGAGGGAATATATAACGTGTTCAAATCCCAATTTAAAGGGGTGTTATAAGACTCCAGTGCAGCATCTGCACTGCCTACAATTTTGTTACGAATGACGTTTAAAATGCCGAAATACTTTAGAGAACATACGCTGGGTTCATAAATTTTGAGGATTCGTTCACGACTTTTTTTCCTGCTGCTGAATTCAGCTGGGTTACCGTTGAATTCACGCAAGGATCTAACAACGTCAGAACCTTTGTCCATATTATATAAGTTATTCCCAGAGACCCAAAATAACTGTTTTTATTTTTTTTGAGGTAGAAAAAGTTGGCCGTAAGTCAATAAATAAATGTTTGTCTTACTTTATAAGAGTTATTCCCAACACAAATTTTTTTTCGTTGGTCATAACTTTTATTTTCGATTTTTTATTTTTACGTTGCCTGGTAAGAGTTATTCCCAACATCAATTTTTTCCCGTTGCTCATAACTTTTATCTTGAACTTTTATTTTTTCCGTTGCCTCGTAAGTGTTATTCCTAACACAAATTTTTTTTCGTTGGTCATAACTTTTATTTTCGATTTTATTATTTTTACGTTGCCTGGTAAGAGTTATTCCCAACATCAATTTTTTCCCGTTGCTCATAACTTTTATCTTGAACTTTTATTGTTTCCGTTGCCTCGTAAGTGTTATTCCTAACACAAATTTTTTTTCGTTGGTCATAACTTTTATTTTCGATTTTTTTATTTTTACGTTGCCTGGTAAGAGTTATTCCCAACATCAATTTTTTTCCGTTGCTCATAACTTTTATCTTGGACTTTTATTTTTTTCCGTTACCTGGCAAGAGTTACTGCCAAGCCAAAAATGTTTACGTTGATCATATATCTCGGTCAATTGCAAGTTGCATTATTTCGCATATTAAAAATGGTCGGCATGAATGTTAGGAGCACCATTATAAATGAAATGTGAAAAGTGCCCATCCCACATGTTTAAAAAATTTTATGCAAAGACATAGTTAAATTTTCTATTAAAATTGTTTCTGTACTTTTGTTCGAAAGAGTTTGCATTTCCGAGGTTCAGGATTCTGGAGGTTTAAAGCCATTACGATCTCTAAAAATATGGATTGAAATATACTAGGTCTTAATTTGTGAATTTTGGTTCAATATACTCATCATGAGTATCATAGATATATACAAGTGAAGCTAATAAAACCGTTATAAAGGGCCCATTCTAGTGACATATGTTTTTGAATTAAAATAATTAATAATAATATATAGATTACAAAAGTTTGCTACTTTTCTTCTTATTGAATAATATTTATTTTAAAATTATAAAGTATTGAGTTTGACAAATAATGTTTTGGCAAGTACTTCATCCGCCAAGTTGTGCATTTTATCGGATAACAAAAGCCGCAGTGCAGAAAATGCTCTCTCAACAGAAACTTGTGTAGCCGGCACAGCTGCGTGTGAGCTGCAGTCGTGAGTCTTTTTAAATTTGTCACGTTGTCTCCAACAAATGTGGCAGAGCAAATCTTACATTTGAACCCAATTTCACATGCACTAAAAAACTCACGAACAAAATTGTTTCGTTTTCGACCCATTTTCTCGCACTGAATATCACTGAATATCAATGAAACGTCTTAAGCGAATTGCTGCATAGTAAGGAAACGGTAAAAGTAGTTTTTTCGAATAGAACTACAAATACGATGAATATTCGTTACGTATTTGTTGTTCCATTGTTCTGTAATCTCATAATATACATATACATATATGGCAATAACCGCCTAAGTCGAGGTAAGACAAAATATAAGATGTTATGAGCAACAAATTGAAAAGAAATCTTGTTGGTTAGGCAACGCAAAACTAAATAACTCAGGTATGCTAAATACACAGACTTTGATTTGTAAACCGTGTTCAAAGTCATCCAAATAATTCTTGTTTAAAAATACTAAGTATGTTTTTATGTTTAGCATTCACCAAGGGACAAAATTATCCTTCGAAAACCTTAGTAGTTGTAAAAATAAAAAATACTAAAATAAAAGTTATGAGCAACGCAAAAAAATTTATGTTGGGAATAACTCTTACCAGGCAACGTAAAAATAATAAAATCGAAAATAAAAGTTATGACCAACGAAAAAAAATTTGTTTTAGGAATAACAATAAAAGTTCAAGATAAAAGTTATGAGCAACGGGAAAAAATTGATGTTGGGAATAACTCTTACCAGGCAACGTAAAAATAAAAAATCGAAAATTAAAGTTATGACCAACGAAAAAAACTTTGTGTTAGGAATAACACTTACGAGGCAACGGAAATAATAAAAGTTCAAGATAAAAGTTATGAGCAACGGAAAAAATTTTGTCTTGAGAATAACTGTTACGTGCAATGCAAAATCAAAAAAGTCACAAATAAAAATTATGAGCGACGCAAAAATGATTATATTATAAATAACACTTATAGGGGAGCAAAACTTGTATTAGTTAGAAATAACTGTTAAGAAAAATAACAAAATCTTATTTCTTCAATTTAAAAGTTATGGACCAATTTTTTTGGATATTCCTTATAACAGTTAGGTCTCTGGTTATTCCTGAAGCGATCGTCAATGGTTTGGTCTAAAATAATTTGTGGTGTGGACTGGAGGATGCCTCTAAGGAAGTTACTTTCGTCGGCAGTTAATATTTCCCACATGAGATCCCTAATTATCCTCCTAACTTCAGGAGTGGCATTTGCCGTTTGGGAGGTGGAAGGAGTGGGAGGCTGCTGAGGTGCTGTTGCTCCTTATATAGGTGCACCACCGCTTGTAAGCAGGGAATGTCGAATTATATTATTTTGTGCCATTTTCTCTTGGCAACTTCTTTTATACTCGTATTTTATTAATTTAATTTAACTTAATATACTCTGGAGGGTCCCCCTTTCGTAGTGAATCGCAGAGATATGATTGGTTCAAAAAGCCTTTTTTATGTTCTTGAATTTAGCACTTAAACAAAAATGTTTTTGTGATGTATCTACGTGGAATTACTTTTTTAATAAATGAAGAAATCTTAATATTAATATTTAAATAAGTATATAATTTTTAAACAATTCCTTAATTTTACTTCACTTCACTGTCTTAAAAAATTTAATTTAATTAAAACTTTAAAAATTTGTATTTTATTTGCCTTTTTTTCTTTACTTTTAACCTCACTTCATAATTTTAATTCTTAAATTTAATTTCTTACTTTACTAATCCCACGCCGTACGAGGCTGCTCCGTTTTGCATTTACTACTCAGGTCCACCGTTGCGCACTCTGCGTGGATGCGTGGCAGAAGCTATCCAATGAGTCCTCTCCAATGAGTTCCAACACTTCTTCAGGGCCTGGTCCTTAACAAGATTGCACTTTTAACACAAGATGTTTCTTTTTTTACAAAAAAAACCGGTTTCCTTTTTACAGGAAGCGCGCGGCACTACTTAAGGGTCTTACTTGTTTTCGAACGAAAACGACTGTGACATTGGGCGCCAGTTAAACTAGATCGTGTTGGTTTAGTAAAAAAATATTTGTTTCTAGCCTGTTAGCCGTCTGTTTTATTAGAACATTAAATTAGGACTGAATACAATTTGTAAATTTACTTGTTTTTATACCTCGAAAAACTTCAATGTCACGTTGCAACATCAGGTGCAGTATACTGGCCTTGATTAAGGGTGTCGGGTGTCCAGACTTGTAGTCTGCAAATTCGGCGAATTCGGCGGATGCGCGTGCAAAAATGGAATATTTCGAATGCAGGTGCACTGCATTAGCGTAAGAAAGAATTTGTGGGAACTTTAAATGATGACGTCAACTTGTACAAGTACGCTCGGGTATAAAAAAGCGAAAAAACGATGATAAATAAAAATTGTCTGCAATCACTTGACTCGTCATAACTTTTACAGTTTTCGTCCGATTTGAGCAAATTTGTTCTTTGTATTTTCCTTATACAATTCTCTTTGAGCGCTCTGTTAAAGTTTATGAATAAAATTTTTTAAAGCTAGAAAAAACGTTATAAAATTGAAGAATTAAAAAAAAAACTTGAAAAATGTCCTTTTTTTAGGATACATATTAACGCTTGTTACACAAATAATACCGATTTAATGGGCAAACATGATATATCTTTGTAAAGAGGAAGTCATTACCTTTAAACGGATATATGTTAAAGGTTAGTGAAATCAATCTATCTAGTTAATTTTGACAATTTGCAAAAAATGCTTCAAAAACATATTTTTGCCATAATTTTGCAAACGCTTCTTAAGAAAAATAAATTAGTGCCATTTTCGGATTCAGCGATCCCAAATTAGCCTAGAAATTACTTTTTTACAGAGGTTTATTCACCAAAGTTAAAATTTGTAAACTAGTGTTATCTACTGGTTACAACACACATACCTATGTATATCAAACCGATCACACTGTGCTACAAAAAAGAATGATGGCGAAATACCTGGGAAGTGATGTTTTTTTTCCTTGTAGGTATTATCGAGTAGAACGAGGCCAATTTTAAAAATTTTTCAAACACCCCGAAAATCTCGACTTAACCTTCCCGATTTTTCGTACTTTTGCACACTATTAGCCCAGATCTTAGCTTATTATCAACCGATTTTTAGTTTAAGAAAGAAGAAACTCAGACCTTTCGAATGATTTATAGATGTCTTAATAAAGCTGAAGAGACTTATTTGGTTTTGCACAACATACTTAAATTTTGTTACCCTTTTTATCCTTTTTTGACTTCGGCGATAATTTCAGAGACTAGTTTATATGAAAACCACATAACAGCCATTCAGGAGCCCTGGGTTTTCAACCAAAAACCTGAGGGACTTACGTGGTGCCAACATCTTATATGACGAAAGCTCGGTTAGAGGGCTTGTCTTATAGTGTCTTCTCACTTTGCTGTAACTAAGCTTGTACAGTTCTGTTGTCAGGACTTGGTGGCAGCGAGGCTGAGCTTCAAGGGCAAAAATGGGTGGAAACATTTTATTATTGCCTCCATTATTATTGCTTTCCATACGACTTTCTGCTGCCGCCACCTTCGGGGAAGGCGACCAGTCTTGTGGAGTATTGCGAAAATCGAAACGTCGGATTGATCCTCTGTTGCGATGCTAATGCCTAGAATAAAATCTGGGGCAGCAGCAAATGCAACGCGAGGGGAGATCGGCTTTTTGAGTAAATGTATACTGTCAAGTAGGTTGAGCATCTTGAATGTGGGCTCTAAGTCAACATTCTTTACGCCCAGGAGAAAGAAAGTGATTGATCTTACTCTTTCTAACTCTCGGTTAGGGTGGTCAGTCCTAAGCTCGAGGGTCCTGAGTGAAGACTCGCTTTCGGCCCACATATATACCCAGTTTCAACTTAGTGAGGGTGCTTTGAGCTCTGCCAGTACGAAACTCAAAAAATGGACTGGTCGTGTTTTAGGGAGGAGCTTGGGAATCAGATCTCGGCGCCACCTAGAATACAATCCACTCATGCCATTGATGAGGCAGTGTGTTTTATAATGACTGCTATACGTGATAGTTTGGATAAGGCCTGTCCCGCTCGAACAATTTTAAACCGCACGCCTGTTCCCAGGTGGAACAAGCAGCTGCAGAAGATGAGAGGTGAATCGAGAAAATATCTAAACGGGCCTCAAAACTAATCTTGAGATGGACTGGAAATAATATCGCTGCACGCAAAGAGAGTATAAGAGGCTAATTCGCTCTGCGAAAAGGGACTATTTTCAAGAATACTGCAGCGGGATTAAAACCTAGGGTGAAACAGCTAGATTGGTAAAATTTCTGAAAAAGGACCAATCCGTAAAGCTAGGTTCGCTTAAGAGGCCTGATGGATCTTTTACAGAGACCAGGACGGAGACTTACACTCTTCTTCTAGAGACTCGTTTTCCTGGAAATCAGGTGATGGTTACGCCCTCTTCTCCCTCGACAGGGGAGAGAGGGAGTGCGAGAACCACCATAAGATATGCTATTGAGTCTTTTGACAGTTTCAAATCGCTCGGTCCAGATGGCATCCCACCTATGTACTAAAAGAAGGTGTCGAGCTCGTGTTGGCGACCTTGAAAAATATTTTCACAGCGTCGCTCTCACTTGCTTATATACCACGATCATGGAGGCCGGTAAATGTCGCCTTTATACTAAAGGTTGGCAAGGACGACTACGCTAGCCCCAGAAGCTACCGACCATGACATCATTCATGCTAAAATGTCTGGAAAGATTAGTAGAGCTACACATTCGTCTTTGCATCAACATTCCTATCAGGCAGCTTTTCAAAATCTGGTTGCCAGAATTGCCGCGGTCGTCGATAGGAAACAGTTCGCCTTGGGCATTTTTGTAGACATTGAGGGTGCTTTTGACAATGATACTTCGATGGCATGTGCACTGCTGCTCTACGGCTTGGGGAGAACCCTTCGCTGGTAAATTGATTTCGTTCAATGATGGCGGGGCTAATTATCAGAATTCAGGCGGAAGGGAATTAATACCTAGAGTGCGGAGTAAATAAGGGTTGTCCTCAGGGCGGGGTGCTTTCCCTTCGGTTCTGGTGCTTGGTAATTGACTCTCTTCTTGTCACTCTTGATGATTTAATTATCTACGCTCAGGCCGGCTTTTTGCAGGAAAGCGCAGACAATACTGAATAAAATTGACACTTGGTGTGACGATAATGGGCTTTTCGCAAACCCAACCAAAACTAGTGTTGCGCTCTTCACCAGGCGGAGAAGGTTGGATGGCCTCACTCCCCTCACACTTTAGGGAGTCTCAATTCAGACTTCTCCCGAAGTGAGGTATCTAGGAGTAATTCTGGATGCAAAATTGTCGTGGAAATCTCATGTTGAGCAGGAGACATCTAAAGCATTGGCAGCTTTCTGGGAGTGTAAACGGGTCTTCGGCAAAACGTGAGGTCTAACACCAAAGGGTATTCTTTGGATATATACCTCTATGATCAGACCCATAATCAGCTATGCTTCAGTGGTATGGTGTAGCAGACTCTCAGTTAATAGCGTGGGAGACCTGCTTGCTAAACTTCAGATAACAATCACCGTGTGCTGAACAGGGGCATTCTCTACAACACCTGGCGCTGCTCATGACGCATTGCTGCACTTACCGTCACTTTGTATATTCACACATGGGGAGGCCTTAAAGGCCACCTGCAGATTTAAAAGAAACGGATGTTGGTATAAAACGGAGTGGGGCGAGGCAGAAATTCCTGGCGGCAGAGTTTTGGACACTTGCGTCTTTTCAATGCAACAGGATAGTACGCCACCTTTTCCTTTGCTGATGAGACTCTTTAACGTTGAGTTCCCTGAGGCTGAATGCTGGTTCAATTCCAACACTGAGCCCGGTCTTACACGTTGTCGAATATTTACTAATGGCTCCAAAACTGACTCTGGGTCTGGATCTGGAGTTTTTATAGAAGATAATGAGGATAAGCTTCACTTTTCTCTTGGGGAATATGAAGTATTTGCAATTCTCAAGGACATGGACTACGTGGTGGAAAATAGGTGGAGGGGGAGGAGTATACATGTCTGCAGCGACAGCCAAGCTGCACTCAAGGTATTGGCCAACCCTCTAACTACTTCCCAACTAGTTCGGCAATGCAAGTCCCGAATAAACTACGTTGGTAAACATAATGAACTTGCTTCACTCTGTGTGCCTGGTCACTCGGGAGTACCTGGTAATGAGACATCTGACCATTTGGCCAGAAGACTTGCTCTTGCTTAACAGGCGAGACTGCATGCAACTTATTGGACTGTTGATCGGTCACTTCACGTGGCATAGTCACCTGACAATCATAGGCGTACATGACAACTCTATATGCCCATCCTGCTTTGAAGAGGAAGAGACGGCTTCTGTGCTTCTTTGCAAGAACTAGGTATGAAGCATTTGGTCGCGACGTGTTGAGAGACGAACAGCTGATCTCTTTGACACCCCAAAATCTGCTAAGATTTATTCGTAAATCCTGCAGATTTAAAACAGATTAAAAGGAACATGAAAACAGTACAATCGACGGCATGTAGTCTGAGTGCTGTTTTCTGCACGCGTTGTTTCGTGTCTGATTACAACAAAAAAAAACCTTGTTTTGATTTAATACCGAGTTCAACGAATGTTTCTTTTCAAATTTTGCAAAAATTCGCAACCAACAAAATTTACCAATAAATAATATTAAATTAAAATATATAGATCAAAAAGGAAAATATCACTCAACTTTAAGTTTTTACTCAATGTTTACGTCTTTATAACTTTCCCTTATTTGTGTTGTTTATCTTTTGTTGTTAAGTTGGATAAAAATTGTTGTAAAGTAAAACTAAAATGTGCGACAAGCGTAATAAATTTTGCTACATTTGTGGCTTATTTACGAAAACATGTCATCGGCGTGATTTTAAAAATAATATTGGTGTTGTAAAAATATATAACAAGATTTTCGAAAGGTTTTAAAGTGCGAGTCGCTGGCACGAGATAGAATTTATGTGTGAATATTACTGCACAACATTAAAAAAATTGAAAGTTCAACAACCAATTACTTTGCTCTTTTCTGTGCCTATGACTTGCTATTTTTGCTAAACAAAGTTTCAAGTCACATTTTTAAATCGCTGAAAAACGTAAAGTATGCGAATATTGTTACGGTTACAAAACCAAAATACTTAAATGCCGAAGTGCCTACAAGAATTGAGTCCATTGATGCTGGTGAACAGAATTTCTTCCTTGTAAATCAAAGTCAATGGAAAGGCACGTGGTTTCAAATTCTGATTTCGCCGATCTCGTGCGTGATTTCCATTTATAGAAACAAGAATCTGAAGTCCTCGGTTCAGAACTAAAGCAGTGGAATTTGGTGGAAAAATATTTTCAAATATTTTCATCGGGTAGAAAAAGCGACCGCACTTTGTTACTTAGAGAAAGTTTTAAAACTGATAGCAATGATGCTCCGTTTCCCTCGCTCCGTGGAACTACCGTTAGGTATTACTTCGCGGAGGGGGAGCGGCCTATTGCCTTTCTATGAATTTCTGCGGAGTTGCTCCGCTTGACGCAGTTTAATTAGAATTTTGTTCGCTAAATTGCAAACAACAGACCAATTTTCTTTGGACTCGAGCATAGTATCTACTAGACTTTTAACCGAAAGCGATTTCCCTAACTTCGTATTCGAGTCATCCCTTTCTATTGCAAACCGCGGACAGACGAAAAAACAGTGTTCGGCGTCTTCGACCACCTGATTTGCACAAAAGGTGCAATAAGGGTCATCGTCGTGTTTGAACCTGTGCAAATAAGACTTGAAACAACCATGTCCCGTAAGAATTTGGGTTAGGTGGAAATCAACTTCGCCATGTCGCCTATCTAGCCATTTCTCCAGACTGGGAATCAACCTAAATGTCCACCGTCCCTTACCAGCTACACTCCACCGCCTCTGTCAACCCCGCAGGCAACTCTGCCTCGCCGCTTCTCTTTCGCCAAAATCTCTATTGGACAGAGCCCTGCCACTACCAGAGCTGCTTCTTCCGACGTTGTTCTGAACGCGCTGCACACCCTGATCGCGCAAAGGCGATATAATGATCTGATCTCGCGTGCGTACGAAGTCTTTTCGAGCGCACTCGACCAAATTGGTGCACCGTACAGAAGTACAGACCGTATCACGCTTGCATATAGCTGCCTGCTTTGTTGCTTAGAGCCTCTTTTATTCACCATGAGTCGTGAAAGCGCCGCTGCAACTTTTTCTGCTTTCTCAACTGCATATTCTAAATGAGGCTTAAATATTAACCTAGCATCGAAAATTATGCCTAAATATTTGAGGGTAGGTTTCGAGACAATTTAATGTCCTCCAACTTTGATTTTGATGACTTCACGAGCTTTTCTGCTACTTATTAATACTGCCTCTGTTTTTTGTTGGGCTAACTGGAGGCCGGAATCTTCGAGCCATGTCTGAACTCGCTTAATTGTTAAGTTTGCTCTTTGCTCCACATCTTTTAGATGCTTGGCCACGATTATTAGAGCTATATCGTCCGCGAAACCGATAATTTTCGCACCCTCGGGTATTTGCAGACGCAGAATGCCATCATACATTATATTCCAGAGTAATGGACCCAGAACAGATCCTTGTGGTACTCCTCCGGAAGTGTTGCATTGCTTGGTGCCTTCGTCTGTTTCATATGTAAGTACTCTATCTTCTAGATAGTTGCTTAATATTTTCCGCATATATATCGGCACTATAAAACCGCGGAGAGCTTCATCTATTTTCTTCCAGCTTGCGGAATTGAACGCATTTTTAATATCTAGCGTGATTACCAGGCAATATTCTTTTGATCCACCTTTCCACCTTTTTCCACTGATTGCTTCTTCTGCTATTATCTTTACCAGCATAGCCGCATCTAAGGTTGATCGCCCTTTTCTAAATCCGAACTGCGCTTCTGAGAGGTTTCCACCTTTTGCAATTTCATTTATCAGCCTGTTGCTAATAATTCGATCAAGCAGTTTACCGGCTGTGTCCAGCATGCAAATTGGACGATACGCTGTAGGGTCCCCTGGGGGTTTCCCAGCCTTAGGTAAGAGTACCAGTCGTTGGCGCTTCCATATTGGTGGAAATATACCGTCTTTTAAACATTCGTTATATGTGAGAACAAGGGCTTCTATGTTGGTATTAGCAACTAGCTTTAAAATGCGATTTGGAACGAGATCTGGACCTGGTGCCTTTTTGTCCTTTAAACTTTTAACGGCCAATAGAACCTCTTCTGCTGTGATCGCAGGTGTCTCATTTATTATAGGGGGAAATTTTTCCCGCTCAAATGGCGGTTGGGTTGGAAATAGAACACTCACTATTGTTTTAAGCTTTTTAGGGCATGTTATCTGCGGTTGAATTGATTTCTGTAGCTTTTTGGCCACGATTTTGTATGCTAAGCCCCAAGGGTCTTTATCTGCGTTGTCACATAAACTTCGAAAGCACTTAATCTTACTAGCTTTTATTGCCTTTTTCAGTGTAGTTCGTTTTTCTTTGTACATATTTTGCTGCTCTGTAAAGTTTACACTACGACTTCTGGCTCTCTGGTAGTTTCGCCTTGCTCTATTGCATTGCCGGCGCAGATCCGCAATGTCCTCGCTCCACCAGTACACTGGTGCTCGCCTGGACGAAACAGACTTTTTTCTCATAGAGGCGTCGCAAGCTTCTTTAATACTATGCATTAAATGATTTGCCGTGTTTATCGCTCCTTGTGGTAGCATTATGTCTGTTATCATTACCTTAAGTGCTTCTTCATCGAGCGTATGCAACTTCCAGCCAACTAATTTCGCCCTTTTGTTGTTTTCTACCCCTACTTTATCTTTTATCGAGAATATTATTGCCTGATGGTCGCTGTGTGTATAATCTTCGCACACTTCCCATGACGCTCTTCGGAAGAGTGTTTTACTTACGAAAGTAAGGTCAATTATGGACCCCCTTCCATCTCTTTGGAAGGTAAGTTTATCGCCTGTGTTTAACAGAGCTAATTCTAACGATGATAGGGCCGTGAGCAGTGCCCTTCCTTTAGCATTTGTCCAACGGCTGCCCCATTCTCGGGCCCATGCATTGAAGTCGCCGGCAATAACGACTGATGATCTGGCTCTTGCGTCGTCAACCAGATTGTCTAGTACGTTTTCAAATTCAGCAAGATTAAAACTAGGTGGTATATAGCAGCTGTATAAAACAATATCCGACACTCGCACGCAGACAAAACCTGTTTCCACCTTTAGTTGCTCAATCACAACTGGCCTTTTGGCGCAGCTCCATACAGCTGATTTTTGGTTTGCGTCGCTAACCCACAGTGGGGCATTTCCAACCTTATACGGTTCGCTTAATATGGCTATGTCAATATTTTTTTCTATTACCGTCTGCCCCAGAAGCTCTTGCGCAGCTTTGCAATGATTTAAATTTAGTTGCAGCAGTTTCATTGTGTTCGGGCTTTTTTTAACGCCTCCAAATAGTAGGGACATTCTCTGCCACCAGTTCTGTGCTTCACTTGGGGTGAGTTTCTTCGTGAGCATATTGCGCATTTCACTTCCTTTTTGCATTCTACTGCTTTGTGATTTGTCTCTCCGCAGTTGAAGCATGCATTCTTTAGATCAAACGCACTCTTGCAATTTCTAGCAAGGTGGCCAAACTCTAGACATTTAAAGCATTTTATTGGCTGGATTTTCAATCGTATTCGGGAGATTACCCACCCTACTCGCACTTTACCCGCGGTTATCAATTTGTTTGCAGCTATAACTGGAAGAACAAGTGTTGCTGTTTTAGTCCCGCAGTAGGCGCTCCTTAAGGACTTCACGCATGTTTCAGCAAACTGTATCCCAACAAACTCTTTCTCTAGCGCGGTATACAGCTCTTGTTTGCTTGTAAGTTCGTCCAGGTCTCTAATTTCTATAGATGTTTCCGCTGTTAGCGTCTGGACCGAGGCTTTATCGCCTAGCGCTGCTTTAACCGCACGTTGTAATTCTTCGGTATGTGCGTCTGTGGGCTTCGCCAGTTGAAGTATGAGATCTCCACCAGCCGTTTTTCGTACTTTTGATATCATACTTCCAACATCTGTCAGTTGTGGGTCGCTTTTTACAGCTTTGAGTACATCTGCATATGTTCCCCCGCAATGACAGTGACATTGTGAAAATGTACCCATTTACATTGTGTAAATGTACCCAAATTATATTCGGCTTTAAATCATTATTATAATGCAGATGATTGGCGATTTTTCATTGATGAATCGTGTAAAAGTATGTACTCTCTAAAAAAAAAAAAAATCGTGCTCCCTTAATGAGGTCTGTAATGTCACCCTTAGGCTTAAAATCTGTGTTATTACACAATGAAAATCTGTTACCATCAGTTCCAATCGCGGAAGGGGTTAACAAGAAAGAAACGTATGAAATGATGGAAAAAATTTTACGGTTGATCGACTATGCCTCGCATAAATGGAAAGTCATCGCTGACTTAAAAGTTTTGTCAAGTCTATTTGGCATGCAAGGTGCCTACACAAGATATCCTATCTATCTTTGTGAATGGAATAGTCGGGCATCCAATCACTATGATCGCAAAGTATGGCCATCTCGAGAGTCACATCAGATAGGCAGGAAAAAGTTTTAAGCCACCCCTTGGTAAAATCTGAGGATGTTATCTTACCACCACTACATTTAAAGTTGGGATACATGAAACAGTTTGTAAATAAATTGGATATTAAAAGCGAAGCTTTTCTTCATCTTAAAACTGTCTTCCCAAATTTAAATGAAGCTAAAATAAAAGCTGGTATTTATTAATTTGCTTTCATACCTAAGTAGTTTTTTTTATTCTTTATTATAATATATGTGTAAGTTATCATGAATAGGTCCTCATCATATTATTGTCAACAGCACATCCGGTTGACTTAACCTTCACTCAGTTCATCCACATCAAATATTCCTCACGAGCCGCAACGTCCGCAGAATAGCGTTCACACAGTTGACGGCGACAAATATTCCACATGAGTCGCAACGTCAGCAGAATTGCGTTCACACAGTTGACGGCAACAAATATTCCACATGTGTCGCAACGTCAGCAGAATTGCGTTCACACGGGTGGTACGCAAGCAGAACAACAGCAGCGCGGCGCGACGCCGTGGGTTAGGAGTAGGCAAACAACTATTGAATAGTTAGTTAGAAAACTCGTTCCAATTCAACCGCAACAGATGCGGATATAAATAAAATTTATAAACACCAAAAGAATTGTTTAATTGGCGCCCAACGTGGGGCCGCGCGAAAGTTATTACAATTATTAATTTAAAAAGTTTAAATGTCGCGAAAGTTGTAATCGACATTAAAGAAAGAAACAAATTACTTCCTACTGTAAAATCATCTGAAAGGTCTTTAACGGAAAGCGGACTTAGTCACTAGGGAACGATTTTCCCTGGGCAGCGCGACAGAAACATA
Organism: Philophylla caesio; assembly: GCA_963971545.1. Taxonomy (NCBI): domain Eukaryota; kingdom Metazoa; phylum Arthropoda; class Insecta; order Diptera; family Tephritidae; genus Philophylla; species Philophylla caesio. The sequence continues at coordinate 40,105,220 of OZ020606.1, read as the reverse complement.
GTCACCAAGGACTTTCACCAGTGAAGCAGTGCAACGGAAGCAAAGCCACCGAGGAACGATTTCCCCTGGACATCATAGCCTACATTCACCAGCAAGAGCCTGAGGACGGGCCAAGCAATACAGCAAATAGCAATAGTTAAGCTTATTATTTAATCAGAAATGGAAAGGTGAGTGAAGTGCTCAATTTTAATATCCGATAGCATCATGAACGCAGAACAGGTGAGCGAACTAGTTAAAGCGGAAGTAAGAACTGCATTAGCAGCACAGAAATTGGAGTTCGATAGGAAACTAGTGACAATCCAAAACCAAGTTACTATTGCCAAGCCCAAAGTAGAAAAATATAGTAAAGTAACAATAAACCCATTGGTAGGATGCGACATTACATTAGACGCAATAAAAACACTACCTGAGTTTCAGGGACACACAGGCACAAATGTGTCATGGTGTGAGGCGGCGTACAATGCCTATGAGATATTCAAAAGATACGATGGCAGCGAACGCCATTACCAGGCCGTAACTATTTTAAGGAACAAGATAAGAGGGGCTGCCGATGCAGTACTCTCATCATTTAGCACCGTGCTTAATTTTAATGCCATTATCGCAAGATTAGACTTTACTTACGCGGACAAGCGTCCACTTTACCTCATAGAACAAGAGTTGTCCACTCTTAGGCAGGGTCCCTTGTCGTGTTTGGAATTTTACGATGAAGTCGAGAAAAAGCTTACATTATTAGCGAACAAAAGCATAATGTCTTACGAGTGTAGCGTAGCAGATGCCATTAATGAAAAATACAGGGCAGATGCCTTGAGGGTATTCATATCCGGCTTAAGAAAGCCCTTGTGCGACATCCTTTTCGCTTCGAGGCCATCAGACATCCCATCTGCTCTTGCCCTGGCGCAAGAGGTAGACGCAAATCACGAACGCTACACATTTGCAGCTAATTTTGCAACGAGGCATAGCGAAGATAATTATAACAAAAAAACTAACAGTAACGCGAATTCAGGTAAAAACGGTCAGAGGTTTAACAATTCTGAGTCCCACACAGGATACAAGAATCCGCACTATTCAGGTAATAAACAGTACACACCCGGACAATCACAGCATTTGACTGAAAATCAAAAGCTAAATAACGGACGGGACAATGATAATCAAAAACGTGTAGAACCAATGGACGTAGATCCATCCATCTCACAATTCAGACGTCTGCCATATAACAGGGATCACAATCCGAACCAAGAAGGACAGTATAGAACCCAGCAGGGTAATCAACAAAAGCGTGCAACGAATTCCGGACGCTATACAGGACGAAAAGTTCAGCGTGTAAACCACTTAAAAGATGAGAGTGATTCATGTAGCGAGGCGACATATGAGGAAGAGGCAGAACAGACGGCAGACGACATTAAATTTGACCAACTAAATTTTTTAGGGGAAGGTCCCTCCTACCTTGGATCTCCAAATCTATAGGAGGGATAGAAATTAAACTCCTCATTGATACCGGGGCGTCGAAAAGTTATATGAAACCGTTGCCGGCGCTCAAAGGGGTTACCCCCATCAAAGAAAAGTGCTACATAAAAATATTCGGAGTAATTGTGGAATTTTTCATTCTGCCAGACAAGGTGCATGCGAACATCGATTTGAAATCAAACGTAATAACCCATGACTTTGGGAAAGAAGAAATCTTCTTCATCACCAGCCAAGATGTCAGCCATCTAAGGCTTCAAGCTGATGCGGTACCAGCCGACGTTAGAGACAGCTTCTTTAAAATGATCAGACGAATCAACGGTGTTTTCGCCGACCCCAACGAATCACTACCGTTTAACACAAAGGTAGTAGCAACAATCCGCACCGAAGATGAGGACCCAATGTACTCTAGGTTATACCCATATCCATTGGGTGTAGCGGATTTTGTTAACAGGGAAATCCAGGAACTGTTAGCTAATGGTATTATCCGACCATCTAGGTCGCCGTTCAATAACCCCATATGGGTAGTTAAAAAAAAGGGTGTAGATGAAGCTGGACAAGCAAAACAAAGGTTAGTTATCGATTTTCGTAAACTCAACGAAAAAACTGTAGGTGACAAATATCCGATACCTGACATTACAGGGATTCTGTCTAATTTGGGAGGAAGCAATATTTTACAACTCTGGACTTAAAATCTGGCTTTCACCAGATTAACTTATCAGAGCGAGATAGGGAAAAAACTGCTTTCTCTATCAAAAACGGGAAATACGAATTTTGCCGGTTGCCCTTCGGGTTAAAAAACGCCCCGAGTATCTTTCAAAGGGCGATAGATGATGTGCTAAGAGAGCACATAGGAAAAAGCTGTTTTGTTTACGTGGATGATGTCATAATTTTTTCACAAGACAAACAACAACATTTGAAGGACGTAGAAGAAATACTTAAAAACTTATTTAATGCCAATATGAGGGTATCAGCTGAAAAGTCAAAATTTTTTAGAACAGAAGTTGAGTATCTAGGATTACTGGTGTCACAGGGAGGGATAAAAACCGGTCCAGACAAAGTTGACGCTATTCGGCAATTTCCTGAGCCTACCACCCTGATGGGGCTTAGACCGTTTTTAGGATTAGCAGGGTACTACAGGTGTTTTATAAAGGACTTTGCTAAAATAGCCAAACCACTATCAACCATAATAAGGGGAGAATACGGTCGAGTGACTGCGTCACAGTCCAAAAAAATCGAAATTGGTTTGACTGATGAACAGAAAAAGACCTTCACTACCCTAAAAGAAATACTGGCGTCCGAGGACGTAACATTAACCTATCCAAACTTCAACAAACCATTCGACTTAACTACCGATGCGTCTTCACACGCTATAGGTGCTGTCCTCTCGCAAGAGGGCAAGCCTATTACCATGATTTCTCGCACCCTATCTGGTAGCGAGGAGCATTATGCCACAAACGAAAGGGAGCTGCTAGCTATCGTTTGGGCATTAAAAACGCTTAGAAATTATCTCTACGGCGTAACAAAATTAAATGTATTCACGGACCACCAACCCCTAACGCAGTCTCGGACAGAAACCCGAACTCGAAAATAAGAGATGGAAGGCCTTCATTGACGAGTGCAATGCTAAGCTCATCTACAAACCGGGTAAAGAAAATGTGGTTGCGGATGCATTATTGAGGCAGCATATAAACGCCTTAGATAGTATGTGTGTTGAAACGATTCACAGCGAAGAATCTTCAACTAATACAATTGAAAGAACCGATAAGCCGGCAAACTGCTTTCGCAATCAGATACTCATAGATGAAGGTGCAGAAACTCATAAAAGAACATTCATCATTTTTGGAAAAAAAACAAGACACCTAATTACATACAAATCATCTGACGATCTGATGAAACTTCTACAGGAATCTGTGAAAGTCGACGTAGTTAACGCAATATACTGCGATTTACACACATTAGCACAGGTGCAACATAAATAAATAGAAATCTTTCCAACGGTAAAGTTTAGGCATACGGAGAAGTTTGTAAACGATATTTCGGACCCAAACGAGCAACAAGAAATAATTGCGGCTGAACATAACCGCGCACATCGCGCAGCTCAAGAGAATGCAAAACAGATACTAGAAGATTATTTTTTTCCAAAATTAGAAAAAAAGGCCAAGCTATTTGCGGCCAATTGTCGCGTATGCTCCCAGGCAAAGTACGACCGCCACCCAAAAAAGCAACTTATTGCTCAAACACCTATACCAACATATTGTGGAGAAGTTCTACACATTGACATACTCTCTACTGGATCAAAATACTTTTTGACTTGCATCGACAAATTTTCAAAGTTTGCAATAGTACAGTCGATAAGGTCTAGGACGATAGTGGATATAAAATCACAGCTCCTACAACTGCTCAACATGTTTTCCGGTACAAAAACCATGTATTGCGACAACGAAAAGTCTTTAAACTCATTTAGCGTCAAAGCGATGCTAAAAAATCATTTAAACATCGAAATCGCGAACGCCCCACCCCTTCATAGTACATCAAACGAACAGGTAGAGCGAATCCACAGCACGCTGATGGAAATATCGCGATGCCTTAAACTTGACAAAAAACTAGAAGATATCGAAGAAATAATCCTTCAAATATAACCACTCTATCCATACGGTGTCTGGAATGAAGCCCATCACTGTCTTTCGCCCAATAAAAGACGACGAACAGATAGCGGCTCGCATAAAAAACGCTCAAGAGAAAGAGTTAACAGCGCACAATAAGAATAGGAGGGATAGAGAATTCGCAGTAGGGGCAAAGTACTAGTCAAAAATAATAGGAGACTAGGCAATAAATTGACTCCTCTATATACTGAAGAAAGTGTTGAGAAGGATTTGGGCACAACAGTGCTTATAAGAGGGAGGAGGGTCCATAAGGACAACCTTCGCTGAAATCAAAACTAAGACTTATTAAAATTAGCCATCTGTAGTTATTAATTAGTTTTAACTTTTTATGCTTTTAGGGTTATCTTAGAATTGGTCATTGCAATGCTAGTATCGGGAACGTCGGGAAGAATAATATACTACTCTAATGCAAAGTACATTCCGGTAGTTGACGGTGACCTCATCATCTGGAAAAACTTCGGACATATTAAACACGTTACTAACTTGACTCTATACGAATTATTAAGAGACGAGACAATTAACGCAACAGACAACTTCCCGCAAACGCATATGAGGAAGTTGTTGGACGCGGACATACAACAGATAAATAGACTAATACAAACGCTAAGTACTCACCACAGGCAGACCAGAAGCCTAAACGCACTAGGGACAGTACTGAAATACATTACTGGAACTCCGGATCACGACGACTTTGACAGGCTGACGAACACAGCAGAACAACTGATCGATTCGCAAGACATACAATTTACCGTTAACATCGAGGTCCAAAAAGAAATCAATAGCCTTACGATTACAGTAAATAAGATGTTGAAGGCAGCTAAGCAAAGGGAATTGGAGTATCACAGACCGTGTTAGAGTAAATGGTACAATATTTTACAACGAAAATGCAACGACGCCTCTGAAGCACCATGGGCCTCCACAATCAACCTAACGCAACACACAGAGATACTGAGTGCCCCTTACCTACACCATGTAAACCAACATTACTTCAAACACATCGAACATCTGCAACGACGTGTTATGCAAGGTCATGTTACAAGTCTGACTGCTATTGTTGCATTATTCATTGTTGGACTGGTCGTCTACGTAATCCGATGCATAGCTGTCACCAGGAAAATAATTTCTATAGCCAGATCAGTAGAGGCAGCAATAAAAACTGCAGCTACGAGGTCCGGGGACGTACCTGTCTTAGAGGGGGAGGAGTTATCATGAATAGGTCCTCATCATATTATTGTCAACAGCACATCCGGTTGACTTAACCTTCACTCAGTTCATACACATCAAATATTCCTCACGAGCCGCAACGTCAGCAGAATTGCGTTCACACAGTTGACGGCGACAAATATTCCACATGAGTCGCAACGTCAGCAGAATTGCGTTCACACAGTTGACGGCAACAAATATTCCACATGAGTCGCAACGTCAGCAGACTGAAATTCAAAAGCTAAATAACGGACGGGACAATGATAATCAAAAACGTGTAGAACCAATGGACGTAGATCCATCCATCTCACAATTCAGACGTCTGCCATATAACAGGGATCACAATCCGAACCAAGAAGGACAGTATAGAACCCAGCAGGGCAATCAACAAAAGCGTGCAACGAATTCCGGACGCTAAACAGGACGAAAAGTTCAGCGTGTAAACCACTTAAAAGATGAGAGTGATTCATGTAGCGAGGCGACATATGAGGAAGAGGCAGAACAGACGGCAGACGACATTAAATTTGACCAACTAAATTTTTTAGGGGAAGGTCCCTCCTACCTTGGATCTCCAAATCTATACGAGGGATAGAAATTAAACTCCTCATTGATACCGGGGCGTCGAAAAGTTATATGAAACCGTTGCCGGCGCTCAAAGGAGTACAGACTGTTAGGGACACCTTTTCAGTAAAATCTATTTATGGGGTTACCCCCATCAAAGAAAAGTGCTACATAAAAATATTCGGAGTAATTGTGGAATTTTTCATTCTGCCAGACAAGGTGCATGCGAACATCGATTTGAAATCAAACGTAATAACCCATGACTTTGGGAAAGAAGAAATCTTCTTCATCACCAGCCAAGATGTCAGCCATCTAAGGCTTCAAGCTGATGCGGTACCAGCCGACGTTAGAGACAGCTTCTTTAAAATGATCAGACGAATCAACGGTGTTTTCGCCGACCCCAACGAATCACTACCGTTTAATACAAAGGTAGTAGCAACAATCCGCACCGAAGATGAGGACCCAGTGTACTCTAGGTTATACCCATATCCATTGGGTGTAGCGGATTTTGTTAACAGGGAAATCCAGGAACTGTTAGCTAATGGTATTATCCGACCATCTAGGTCGCCGTTCAATAACCCCATATGGGTAGTTAAAAAAAAGGGTGTAGATGAAGCTGGACAAGCAAAACAAAGGTTAGTTATCGATTTTCGTAAACTCAACGAAAAAACTGTAGGTGACAAATATCCGATACCTGACATTACAGGGATTCTGTCTAATTTGGGAGGAAGCAATATTTTACAACTCTGGACTTAAAATCTGGCTTTCACCAGATTAACTTATCAGAGCGAGATAGGGAAAAAACTGCTTTCTCTATCAAAAACGGGAAATACGAATTTTGCCGGTTGCCCTTCGGGTTAAAAAACGCCCCGAGTATCTTTCAAAGGGCGATAGATGATGTGCTAAGAGAGCACATAGGAAAAAGCTGTTTTGTTTACGTGGATGATGTCATAATTTTTTCACAAGACAAACAACAACATTTGAAGGACGTAGAAGAAATACTTAAAAACTTATTTAATGCCAATATGAGGGTATCAGCTGAAAAGTCAAAATTTTTTAGAACAGAAGTTGAGTATCTAGGATTACTGGTGTCACAGGGAGGGATAAAAACCGGTCCAGACAAAGTTGACGCTATTCGGCAATTTCCTGAGCCTACCACCCTGATGGGGCTTAGACCGTTTTTAGGATTAGCAGGGTACTACAGGTGTTTTATAAAGGACTTTGCTAAAATAGCCAAACCACTATCAACCATAATAAGGGGAGAATACGGTCGAGTGACTGCGTCACAGTCCAAAAAAATCGAAATTGGTTTGACTGATGAACAGAAAAAGACCTTCACTACCCTAAAAGAAATACTGGCGTCCGAGGACGTAACATTAACCTATCCAAACTTCAACAAACCATTCGACTTAACTACCGATGCGTCTTCACACGCTATAGGTGCTGTCCTCTCGCAAGAGGGCAAGCCTATTACCATGATTTCTCGCACCCTATCTGGTAGCGAGGAGCATTATGCCACAAACGAAAGGGAGCTGCTAGCTATCGTTTGGGCATTAAAAACGCTTAGAAATTATCTCTACGGCGTAACAAAATTAAATGTATTCACGGACCACCAACCCCTAACGTTTGCAGTCTCGGACAGAAACCCGAACTCGAAAATAAGAGATGGAAGGCCTTCATTGACGAGTGCAATGCTAAGCTCATCTACAAACCGGGTAAAGAAAATGTGGTTGCGGATGCATTATTGAGGCAGCATATAAACGCCTTAGATAGTATGTGTGTTGAAACGATTCACAGCGAAGAATCTTCAACTAATACAATTGAAAGAACCGATAAGCCGGCAAACTGCTTTCGCAATCAGATACTCATAGATGAAGGTGCAGAAACTCATAAAAGAACATTCATCATTTTTGGAAAAAAAAACAAGACACCTAATTACAAACAAATCTTCTGACGATCTGATGAAACTTCTACAGGAATCTGTGAAAGTCGACGTAGTTAACGCAATATACTGCGATTTACACACATTAGCACAGGTGCAACATAAATTAATAGAAATCTTTCCAACGGTAAAGTTTAGGCATACGGAGAAGTTTGTAAACGATATTTCGGACCCAAACGAGCAACAAGAAATAATTGCGGCTGAACATAACCGCGCACATCGCGCAGCTCAAGAGAATGCAAAACAGATACTAGAAGATTATTTTTTTCCAAAATTAGAAAAAAAGGCCAAGCTATTTGCGGCCAATTGTCGCGTATGCTCCCAGGCAAAGTACGACCGCCACCCAAAAAAGCAACTTATTGCTCAAACACCTATACCAACATATTGTGGAGAAGTTCTACACATTGACATACTCTCTACTGGATCAAAATACTTTTTGACTTGCATCGACAAATTTTCAAAGTTTGCAATAGTACAGTCGATAAGGTCTAGGACGATAGTGGATATAAAATCACAGCTCCTACAACTGCTCAACATGTTTTCCGGTACAAAAACCATGTATTGCGACAACGAAAAGTCTTTAAACTCATTTAGTGTCAAAGCGATGCTAAAAAATCATTTAAACATCGAAATCGCGAACGCCCCACCCCTTCATAGTACATCAAACGAAAAGGTAGAGCGATTCCACAGCACGCTGATGGAAATATCGCGATGCCTTAAACTTGACAAAAAACTAGAAAATATCGAAGAAATAATCCTTCAAATATAACCACTCTAATCATACGGTGTCTGGAACGAAGCCCATTACTGTCTTTCGCCCAATAAAAGACGACGAACAGATAGCGGCTCGCATAAAAAACGCTCAAGAGAAAGAGTTAACAGCGCACAATAAGAATAGGAGGGATAGAGAAATCGCAGTAGGGGCAAAGTACTAGTCAAAAATAATAGGAGACTAGGCAATAAATTGACTCCTCTATATACTGAAGAAAGTGTTGAGAAGGATTTGGGCACAACAGTGCTTATAAGAGGGAGGAGGGTTCATAAGGACAACCTTCGCTGAAATCAAAACTAAGACTTATTAAAATTAGCCATCTGTAGTTATTAATTAGTTTTAACTTTTTATGCTTTTAGGGTTATCTTAGAATTGGTCATTGCAATGCTAGTATCGGGAACGTCGGGAAGAATAATATACTACTCTAATGCAAAGTACATTCCGGTAGTTGACGGTGACCTCATCATCTGGAAAAACTTCGGACATATTAAACACGTTACTAACTTGACTCTATACGAATTATTAAGAGACGAGACAATTAACGCAACAGACAACTTCCCGCAAACGCATATGAGGAAGTTGTTGGACGCGGACATACAACAGATAAATAGACTAATACAAACGCTAAGTACTCACCACAGGCAGACCAGAAGCCTAAACGCACTAGGGACAGTACTGAAATACATTACTGGAACTCCGGATCACGACGACTTTGACAGGCTGACGAACACAGCAGAACAACTGATCGATTCGCAAGACATACAATTTACCGTTAACATCGAGGTCCAAAAAGAAATCAATAGCCTTACGATTACAGTAAATAAGATGTTGAAGGCAGCTAAGCAAAGGGAATTGGATACAGGCCACCTTTACGATGTACTCACGGCTAGAAACAGAGCAATAATAACATAATTGGATAACATAATTACCTCCATGACTTTCGCGAAAATTGGAACCTTGAACCATATTCTTTAAGACAGTAATGAAATAAATTCCATTATAAAAAATGAGCACTTCACAAACCTAACGGTAACCGATATTATGACCTTAGCTAAGATTAAAATCCTACAATATAATAACGTAATATATTTCCTAATAAGATATCCTATTCCTAAGTCTAGATGTAAGAAAGTTATTATTTTGCCTGTAGCCCACGGCCACGAAATCCTACACCTACAAGAGTTCACCTTAGCTACGTGCCAAAACCACACACTTGCGGTGAGGAACTGCAGCGACACGATACCAATGTTTTGTCTAGCATCATCGGACACGTCATGCGCTTTACAACTTATGACACGCAACACTGCCAACTGTGGTACAACATTTAATAACCTCGCACCCATTGGGCAGGTCAGTGATGGTTTGGTAATCATTAACGACCAACTGGTTGACATAGAGGAGAAGGACGAGGCGCCGATCACGGTCAACGGCACTTATCTTGTCGTCTTCACAGACCGTGTTAGAGTAAATGGTACAATATTTTACAACGAAAATGCAACGACGCCTCTGAAGCACCATGGGCCTCCACAATCAACCAACATTACTTCAAACACATCGAACATCTGCAACGACGTGTTATGCAAGGTCATGTTACAAGTCTGACTGCTATTGTTGCATTATTCATTGTTGGACTGGTCGTCTACGTAATCCGATGCATAGCTGTCACCAGGAAAATAATTTCTATAGCCAGATCAGTAGAGGCAGCAATAAAAACTGCAGCTACGAGGTCCGGGGACGTACCTGTCTTAGAGGGGGAGGAGTTATCATGAATAGGTCCTCATCATATTATTGTCAACAGCACATCCGGTTGACTTAACCTTCACTCAGTTCATCCACATCAAATATTCCTCACGAGCCGCAACGTCAGCAGAATTGCGTTCACACAGTTGACGGCGACAAATATTCCACATGAGTCGCAACGTCAGCAGAATTGCGTTCACACAGTTGACGGCAACAAATATTCCACATGAGTCGCAACGTCAGCAGAATTGCGTTCACACGGGTGGTACGCAAGCAGAACAACAGCAGCGCAGCGCGACGCCGTGGGTTAGAAGTAGGCTAAACAACTATTGAATAGTTAGTTAGAAAGCTCGTTCCAATTCAACCGCAACAGATGCGGATATAAATAAAATTTATAAACGCCAAAATAATTGTTTAATTTATATAGGTATTTTCGTTCGACCTCTAATTCGCAAAATTATGAGCGACGTTAAGTTTATGAACAAGTTAAGCTCTGTTGAGAAACGTGCATAGGAGGGTTTTGTAGCGCTATGTGATAATTTCCTTGGGAACAACAGAAGCGACGACTATATCACGGTTGTAAACGAATTTTAAAGTGCATATGGTGAAATGGGTTGCAACATGTCGATTAAAATAAATTTTTTGCATTCGCATTTGGACTTCTTTTATAATAATAATCTCAAATGGAGGGACAACCATATCCGCCCGACCGACGCCAGGGGCGCATCCGTATGACACACGGATATGTCCCATCTTATTGGATTCCAGTACATGTTATTGGATTGCAGTGCGGTGCGGACGTGTTTTGGTTTGCTCCGCGTTTAAGTTTTATTTCCAATGTTCTTGTGCTTATTTTTATATTGAAGGATTGTGAGATAGTGACTCTATTAAATTGCCATAACATTGTATAACAATGCCGTGTGTTTGTGGCCAGAAAGTGGAGAGAGCGCAAAACAAAAAAATTAATTGCGCTAATTGCAACGAATATTTTCATTTTGCCTGTATTAACATTTTGTCAGCTGATGTTGATTTTTATGCGAATTCTGACAGGCCGTATCTATGTAATGAATAGTGTGATGCTGCTCGGCTACATGCTATGATAATTCCTCTTTATTAAGCAAAGAAATCGGCTCCCAACGAAATGTGACCATCTGCCAACAACAAAAGTCGCCGTTATCAACTTCTCCATCTCAACAGAGTAATAACGATTGCATGATCATTTCAAATATGAGCAATGGATAAACAAAAGGCAAGCAGTGATCAGACAACTATTAATTGTTTGCATAATGAGATTCTTGGTCTTAAAGCAGAGAATTCCCGCATTGTTGCTATGGTTAGCGCACTCTGTGAAGGTAATAAGCATTTATTAGCAAAAACGAAATCGCTTCAATCTGAAATTCAAACACTGCGGGTGAGTGTTCGCAATGAAGAGTTGGTCTCGGCCTCTCAACTGAAATTAAACACCTTCGTGCAGAGAATCGTAATGCAAAAAATAACAACAGCATTATAGGTGCGAAATCTTCTCCCTTTGTCGTTGTTTCTACGCCTCGCTCCCTCACGTTCGCAGCCACTTCCGCCGCTGCTAACACTAACAGAGTCAGCACAATTACTACGCGTGCACTTTCTTGTGACGTTTCTGCGCCTCGTACTTTCGCAGCTCGAATCGTTTTTGCTGGCAAAGTCAACAATGCACATATTACCAACGCTATTACATGCACTGTTACTGTGCCAACTATAAGTGATAGCAGCCTGGCTCTGCCTAAGGTTGTTACCTCCTCTTCGACTAGTGATCCGTTTCAATCGATTGCTGCTTCTGTTTAATCGACCGCTGCTTCTGCTCTCGCCTCTGCTGCTGGTTCGGCTGCACACGCTCATTCCAAAGTACAGTGGGCAACTGTGCAAAGTTAGATTTGCAAAAAGCGAAATAAGTCGCATGAGCCAGTGATCGACACCTATTCCTGCACTGATTTGGATGTCGTTACTACCAAGAAATGGATCCATATGTAATCATTTAAACCAAATGTATCTAAGGAAAACTTTATTGCTTTTGTTGAGAAAATTGCACGTATTGATCGTAACCTTACTACTTGCGTTAAGCTAATTAAAAAGGATGCGGATTCATCTTCATTGAAGTGGGTGAACTTCAATTTGGGCGTTCCCCCATCTTTACTTGATAAAGTTCTGGACCCAGCGCTTTGGCCTGCAAATGTTAATGTGAGGCCCTTAAATTTTTTCATCAGGTCAATCCTCCCAACAATCAAACGTAAACACAGTTGACCATGATTCATCTCATACGAATGATAAAAATACAGTTTTCTCATTATATTACCAAAATGTGAGTGGTATGTGTGCAAAATCAGTTCAATTTTATCGAGAAACATCAATGCATGAATATGATATGGTGGCAATCACAGAAACGTCGCTTAATGATAAGCATTTATCATCCGAGTTTTTTGATGGCCATTATATCATATATCGGAAAGATCGCTGTGCTTCCTCTACTGGTCAAGTAAGGGGGGTGGAGTTTTGCTTGCAGTAAGAGCTGATCTTAGCAGTTCTCTAGTTACATTAAATTCATATGATAGTTTCTTAGAACAAATATGTGTTAAAGTAAAATTTCCAAATTGTAAATCAATATTTTTCATATATTCCGCCAGTAAGTGGTATTGAAATTTATCAAATGCACCTGAACAACGTTATGTGTGTATTGGATAATTTGAAAAACAAAGACGATCAAATTATACTTTTAGGAGATTTTAATTTATGTAACATTTCGTGGTCATATTTTGATAATATCTTAATCCCAATCAATGTTAAATCAGAAATAGATATTTTAGTTTGCAATTCCTTATTTTCCATTGGCCTAAGTCAATTTAATAACAATCTTAATGACAACGGTCGAATGTTAGATTTAGTTTTCGGATTTAATGAGCTTAACTTGTTCTGAATGCCTATCGCCCATATCTGTCAATAGTATTCATCATAAGGCTGTAATTATAAGCTTCAGGTTCTATAACTTTGCTTCTAATAACGTTGTTCTTCATAAAGTTTATGACTATGCCAAGGCCGATATTTGCGCTATTAATGAAGTTTTTAATTCGGTTGATTGGTCCATTTTGAACTCTTTCAATGACCCATGTGATTCGTATGAACTATTCCGCAATAAGCTGCGTTATTGCATTTCCAACTTTGTTCCTTTAAACAATTCAGTTGTACGAGATAAGCCTCCATGGTTCAATTCAAGACTGTGCCATTTAAAAAATCTAAAGAATAAAGCACATAAAATATTTAAGAAAACCAAGTGCGTTGGGGATAATATATGCCTAATTAAATGGAAAAAGGACCATGACTGTCTCCATAACTTCTTATATAACCAGTACATCTCCAATGTGGAACAGGATCTCAAGAGCAATCCAAAGAAATGTTGGGCGTATATTAATAATAAACGTAAAACGAATGGTCTCCCAACTAGCCTTGAATATGAGGGCGTGTTTTCAGAAAATTCCTTGGAAACTTGCAACCTGTTTTCAAAGTTCTTTCCAGTAGTTTATGAGGAATGTCAAGTGATATCTGATACGAGCTCTGCATTTTTTGACTCTATAGTAAGTTCTGGTACAATAACCAACTTTGAAATTTCTTCCGATGACGTAGCCCTGGCAATCTCGAACCTAAAATCAAGTTCTTGTCCAGATCTGGAGGGGCTTGCCCCGGTATTCGTAAAGACCTTTTGCAATGCTATTTATCACCCGTTGTCTTAAACATGGAGTCGACTGTTGACAACACTGTTCAATTACGCCAATATTTAAGTCAGGTGATCGTAACAAAATTACAAACTATAGGCCAATTGTAAAGCAATCCACTTTCGCTAAGTTATGCGATAATATATTAAATGTTAAACTTTTTCAGCACTCTAAAGATCTCTTTAGTCGATTTCAGCATGGATTTCTTCCTGGTAGATCCTCGTGTACTAATCTTTTAATTATCAAGAATCAAATTGTTGAGGCCTTCGAGCAAAAATATCAGCTTGATGTTGTATATACCGACTTCTCCAAAGCTTTTGACAAAGTCAACCAATCAATTCTTTTACATAAGCTTTCTTTGTATGGAATTAGAGGGACCCTATTGAAGTTTTTCGAAAGTTTTTTAGTAGGACGGAAATTCTTAGTTGAAATAGGCCCAACAAAATCCGACATCCTAATCAGTGCATGGTCTGGAATACCACAGGGCACTCATTGTGGACCACTGCTGTTTTTATTGTTTATAAATGACTTACCCCAGCACTTTAATTTTGCTAAATGCTTAATGTTCGCTGACGATGTTAAAGCCTATATGCCGGTAAGTAATTTAAATGACTGCCTTAATCTACAATCGGATCTTGTGGTGTTTCAGCAATGGTGCACTGTTAACAATCTGCTCCTTAACACAAACAAATGCAATGTGGTTTCATACACCAAAACTGCTAGTCTCACTATGTTCCATTAATAATATTATTTTACATCGCATCGATGAAGTGAAGGATCATGGAGTAATTTATGACACGAAACTGATTATATTCTTTCTAAAGCACTTTCTATGCTGGGTTTCATTAGAAGAAACTCAAGTGAATTCAAGGACCCTTGCACGTTAAAGTCTCTCTTTACCTCTTTAGTTAGAAGTCTCCTTGATTATTGTTGTCTTGTATGGAGTCCCTATTACTTATCTCACATTAGTAGAATTGAAAGGGTTTAAAAAAACTTTTACCAGAACGGCTCTATTTAAATTAAATTGGCCTAGCGATTTGCCATCCTATACGTCTGTGTAACAATTATGCTCATCATATAGATTTTAATACCACTTTATCTAGATTTAAATTAAATTTATTTACTGTGTTAAATTAGAAATAGTCTGTAAGGTTACCCTGTAGACTGAAATAAATAAATAAATAAATAAATATGTATATATAAAAAAAAATTTTCATATATGCTGCACCGAGTCATGAAAGGCAGAAGTTTGTTAAGAGTCGAGATCTAAAACTGTTCAGCTACAGAACAAATGCTCATCAGCTGATTCGAATAGTAATATGTATGTATCAATTATTGAGAGCATTGAGTATAGTTTTCTTTACGTAAAAAAGTGAGTCTGAAATATCAAAAGAACCGGAGTGAGTGTTAAAATCCTGACACAAACTACGGAGGGGCTCATTTAACTCAAAATTACTTTTACACGGTTTCAGAAAAAGAGGCCGGAAATGTATTCGAGAGGGAACGTTAAGTTTTATTTCGCCATGAAGAGATGGGCTATAGATCAAGCAAAAAACAGAAATTGTTTTTGGATTGACTCTATTCGGTCGGAATGAACTTGATAGCGCGGGTTCCAAACAACAGATCCATGTTCCAGTATTGACCTCACTAACGATGTGAAAAGATCCTTCGTAATATATGGGTCATTGAATTCTTTTGACCATCGGTTTACAAACGCAAAAACACATTTAGCTTTGTTAACTGTAACATTCATGTGAAGATTAAAATTAAATTTCGGATCAATTGTAATTCCAAGATCAACAAAGTTAAACACTTGTTCGATGTTATGTTTACATAGATATGTCATAAGAAGCTGGTTGAAGAGCCCTGCCTGGTTTATATAATATATATATAATTTTGGCGCGTACACTATATTGATCAGTGTTTGGCCGAGCTTCTCCTACCATTTGTGGTGTGCGTCTTTATATTATACCACAAATGCAGGGACCTACAGTTTTGTGCCGATTCCGAACGGCAGATGTATTTAATGAGAAGCTTTTTCATGGCAGAAATACCCTCGGAGGTTTGCCATTGTATGCCGAGGGGTCACCGCTATTAGAAAAGACTTTTTCTATTATTAAGATTTTGCTTGCCCGCCCTAGCTGAGATTCGAACCTCGAACTCATCGGCATATCAAGTTATAGCACGCACCGCTACCAACTCGACCACAGCGGCTACTAATAAGTGGCATGTTAATTACTTCACACCAGTTAGCCATGCTTTTTAAATCCGCTTGCAGTAAGGACCTTTCTTCAATAGAATGATACGATCTGAAAAGTTTTACATAATCGCACCTCTTCATAGATGATTTAGATATATCATCAACAAAAACAAGATCCAGAATGGTTCCAAAATTGTTTGGAGTTAAATTAATCTAATTTAGACAGAGCTCAACCATATCTTCTAAGAACACATTGCATCTATCCCTTGATGAAATTGGAACGATAAAGTCGTCCATGAAAGTCCATGATATGCCTGGCAAGTACAATCATCGTGTCATGTGCAGTAATCATTGAACTTAAGGATCTAAGTAACGCAATATGTGGGGAATGTACCGATAAGTCAGAATTAGGAGGGATATGGCAAACAGCTAAATAAAAGAAACCATTTCCTACCATAATTCGTATTGCTTTTAATTCGATTGACTTGATGAGGGGGATTTTAACATTTTCGTATGGTATAGAAGAACGAACTGCCAAAAGAACACCCCCACCGATTTTGTCCTTACGGTCATTTCTATATATTTGATACTGATTAAGAAGGATTTCTGAATTAAAAACATGTGGTTTAAGCCAGTCTAAGCCTTTAAAGTATATATCGTTCAATTTAGTATTTAAACCTCTAACGTTTTGATACAATAAGTATAATTTAAAATTAGTTTTTTGGCTCAGTTTCGCGATCAGGAATTAAAGCTAAGTTATTTATTTTATTTTTATTTTTATGTGGCTTATATTCAAACTCGCGAACAAATGCCCCGGTTGGCCGAAAATAATTGTTAAGCAAAGAATCAAAAACTTCAGGTGTACCATCAATTTTAAAAGATGATACGTTACGTTCATATTTAAAGTTAAATCTTCGGATTGCTAAGTTACAAGTCTTAATTTTTGATACAATGTAAAACTCTATATCATCAGAAGAAGTGTCCCTAGCTAATCTTGAAAAGAAAATCGATTTTCTCAAAGGAACTCAACCAGCTTCTTTGCAGAGCAGTCAGTCTCATCCACAGGTGTTACAGTTTTTGAGAGAATAGGAGCAGATTGGGAAGGTGGAAGCGATTGAGGTGGTGATGGACCCACTTCAGGTGAAAATACCTGATCAGAATTTATTTTATTAGAGGAAGAAGCGCGAGTGCAGATAGCCCTGAGGCGGAGGGACAGGAGACAAAAGATTAATTAACCCACATAATCTGGGCCAGTTCAGTAATGAACAAGGCGAACACTTCCACCAAGAAATGGCTACGATCGAAAAACGTTTCAAAGAAAAAAATCAAAATAAATATGATGGCAGAATATTGTTGGTCAATACAACGTGAAACTGACGATGCTGACTTAAGGAAAAAACGAACAAAAAAGGAACTTTTGATCTATATATTTTCTTTTAATAATATTTATTGGTAAATTATGTTCGTTGAACATTTTTGCAAAAGTTTCGTTTTTATAAAAAGTTGATACACTCAGTCAATTTCTGCCGATTTTTGAAAAGAAACATTCGTTAAACTCGGCATTAAATGTACTCTTTGAATCATATCAAATAATTTAGAGAAAAAGAGAAACAAAATTTAAGTTTGTTGCGCAAAAACAAATAAATTTCTTCAGCTTTATTAAGGCATCTATATATCATTCGAAACGCCTGAGTTTCTTCTTTCTTATACTAAAATCGATTGTTAATTAAGATATGGGCTTATAAGTGCGCAAAAGTACGAAAAAACGGGTTTTTAAGGTTAAGTCGAGATTTTGGGAGTGTTTGACAAATTTCAAAATTGGATTCTCCTTCTACTCGATAATACCTACAAGAAAAATAACATCACTTCCCAGGTATTTTGGAGCGTTACACTGTGTTATGTAAGAATTCTCAACGTTCACAACGGAGTGAGATATATAATAAGTCGTGACTCTAAAGAGATGTGAATATCTTCATATCCCTGGACGGACAATAAAAATATATATTGACGTAATCAGCAAATGCATATATTCGTACACAAATACATACAAATGGAGATGTAAATTTTTGGCTCTTTATTGATCCCGGGATTTTCGAAATCTGAAAACAAAATCCCGGGAATCCGGTGTCGTCCCGAAATTCAGCATGTTTTGATTCGTAATTGTTTGTTTGTCAAAATATATATAACGTTTGTAATCGTCGTATTATTGTAGTATTCAAAATATCATTAATATAACAGGGAAGACCAATTTATTGTGATTCATGCTTGTATTTAAAGAAATTAACATCAAATTTGTCAAACTTACAAAGTAATTTATACTTCAAGTACAAATATATATATTTAGTACAGCATCACATGCATATTCATACAGTAAAATTATTATTATTACATTTAGTAACACTTGTTGGTTGGAATGTCGACAAAAAGTTAAAGACTTTATGTGGGTTATACAATTTGGTTTCCCAACCTTCTGATAAATTGTAAGCTTTCTTATAATGGAACACTTGCGATATCCTCGTTAAAACTTGATGCAATTTACGTATCCCTCAGACTTACTGCCTTACCGTTAGTGTTATTAAAATCGCTTTCATAGTAAGGCTCATTTTTTACATCAAGGAGGATAATTTCCAGCTCCTTTATAATGGCAGTAATATTAGAAGGTTCTGAAAGTCATATTTAAAATCATATATATTATTTGGATTAATTAAAAAGTGTACATATCTGACAGAATTGTCCTCTATTTCTTAATCCTTGCAACGATTTTATTAAACATTTTATTACTCAAATTAGATTTCTTCCTTTTTATTTTCTCTAGCATAAAATTTAAAGTGTCACATTTGAAAAAGTCCATGTTGCGAGCACATAACGCTTGAACATTATCTTTGACTGGATGGAGCTGTTCTATCAAATCTATTTGATAGGCGTTGCAAACGAGTAAAGCGAAACCAGTGTTACAAATAATGTTTTGTTTGCCCTTAAAAATGATATATTACTGATAAAAAATGTAAATGGCTATAAAATAAATTTTTTTCCGCCATCCCGGGATTTGAATAGATTAGTCCCGGGGTATTCGGGAGTAAAAAAGACTGGGATCTAGGCTCTTTGAGTCCATCCTGACAATCCTGATATACACTTATACACTCTGATACTCATATGTGAAAAATAGACAAATGGATATTTTTACAATTGTACGGCGTTGCCATATTAAATTAATATCGAAACTATAAAAAGGTATTGCCATACATGGTATTGCCAGATATGTAAGTTAGTAAAACTATTTTTAAAGATAGAAAAACGTAAAAACATAAACAAATAGTTAAATAGTACAAGCGACTCGTTTTAAATTGAAATAATAGCACTTTTAATAACCACTTAAACGGCTTGAAATATATGTTCACTCGGTTTGTTTATAAAAACATAGTTTACATAAGAGTTTTTATTTGATTTTTATTAGAAATTACTTTCATATATGTACATACATACGAGTACATATGTATGTTATGGCAAGTCCATGTGCGACTCTGCTTTTTTCGTTTAAATCCTTCTAATAGTTTTAATTACGTTTACTAAGTCAAATAATTCAACGATAAATGAAATAGATGTTTTAGCTGCTAAAAAATAAAGAAAATGTTAATTATGGATGGATACAAACATTATGGATCGGTATTGTAAGTATGCATGTACAAATGTACATATGTACGTGCATATGCATAGGTAGCCAGTTATTATTTTTCTATTCAGGCCGCTAGCGGGACATTATTGACTGTGTTGGGTGGTTGTTGTTGGTTCTAAGTGGCGTGAGCTCCACTTCCGACTCTTGGTATGTATCACGCGCAAGAGTGTGGCGGTGGTGCGATGAAAGAGTGCACTGGAAACTCCCTTCCAAAGGAGTGAATGTGTGATGACAATGAAGATGCGAAGAGTGGGGTAATTTGTTGTACCGGTTCGCCCAGCGATAATAAAAGGTGCGACAATGGCCATTTCAATGGTGGGTAATTCTCGTCCCTTACGAGCACCAAGTCGATAATTTTTACGTTTTCTCGGGCTGTTCACCATTTCGTTCGCACTTGCAGCTCCCTCAAACATTCAGCCTGCCATTGCTGCCAAAACTGCTGCTATAATGCCTGAATAATTTTAAACCTGTGAAAATGTGCTGGAGTTAAGGCTGCTCGACAATTGTGTGAGGGGTCGGCTGTCGATCATGGCTTGTTTCGGTTTGGCAACACACCGTGTGTAGTACATCGAAGCTTAGAACCGTTGTTCCAACTGTGCGACATATGTAGAATTGCGCTTTCCCATAGTCCCCCAAAGTGAGGTGAGCGTGGGAGAATAAACTTCCAAATAATCTCCTCCTCAACCATGAAAATCTCGATTGCAGCTATGTGTTGAAGCGAGTTGCATGATGCTAGGAATTGTTTGAGCTCATGATTCGCTCCTAAAAAATTTGTCGCATAATCGGAAAAAATCGTATGGCATCTACCGCGACGGGCGATGAAGCGTTTTAAGGCAGCTATGAACGCCATGGTTGTCAAGTCCGGAACTAGCTCAAGATGTACTGCCTTGGTTGTAAAACAAATAAATACGGCAATGTAAGCCTTGACAGGGCCCTTACCTCGTACGTAAGGAAAGGTACAGAATAATCGATTCCCGTTACAGCAAATGGGTGCGATGGCTCGACTCGCTCCCGTGGCAGCGTTGCCACTAGTTGTTCTTGAAGGTGTAGCTTGATGCGATAACATAAGATGCAACGATGTACCACTTGCTTTATTATGCTCCGAGCATTTATGATCCAGAATTTGTCTCTTATGATATTCAACAGAGTTTGACACCCAGCGTGCGAATGACGACGATGAAGGTGTTGGATGATAGTGCGAACGAACGGGTGTGACTTCGGTAGCACAATGGGGTGCTTAGCGTCGAACGGCAGCGATGATTTGTCGATTCTCTCCCCAACGCGAATTATCTGGTTGTGTAGAAAAGGCCAAAGTAGGTTTAAACTAGAATGCGGACTAACTCTCCCATTTTGCAGCGCCTGGTATTCGTCAGGAAATGATAGTTGCTGAAGGTAGCGAGGAATTGGCAATAAAGAGTCGGCTAATTCTGCCGTTGTTATTGCGCCGGGCTCGACTGGTACCTTCCGAAGTTTGTCGTCGAAACGTTTTGCGTAAGCAAATATACGAAGAAGCTTGAAGTAATTATTCACGAATTTGTGATCAGAAATGATGTCCTCAGGTTGTGTTACTAACAGGGTGTGATGTTGCTTACGCTGCTCTGGCATATTACTGATGCCCTTCATTGGGTTGAAAGGCCAGTGATGTTCTTGTGGATGTATAAATTGTGGTCCGTGAAACCACAGCTGGTTGTAGATGAGGTTGGTCACCGTCAGGGTTTTCAGCAGATGATACATGACGCCAAGTGTAGTCTGCTGTAAGCTGCTGTATTCTTGCTACCCTATTAGCTACAAATGTAATCCAACGCGATGGTTCCCCTTGTATCCATGACAGGGCGGTCGTGCAATCAGACCAGCAATATATGTTGCGTGCAATGATGGTGAATGTGGCTACCAATGTTTCCAGTAATTCTGATAACAGAAGCGCGGTGCATAACTCTAATTTGGGCACGGAGGTTTCTTTAGTGGGCGCTACTCTGAACTTGGTAGCGATAGGCGATGACTTCGGTACTCGCATCTGCAAAGGCATGTAATTTGGTGTTAGAATCAAAGTATACAAACCTTGGCAGATGAATTTTTTCGATGAGGGTGTAACCAACTGTTACACATATCAGCCCATTGTGTTTGAATCGTCAGAGGTACACTTTCATCTCAGGTTAGGCGCAGCTCCCACAGTTCTCGCATCATTATTTTACAAGGGAAGATGATGGGGTTTATTAGACGCAGCGGGTCAAAGAAGCTGGCTATTTGCGAGAGTATCGAGCGCTTGCTGGCCTTCAGCAGACGTTTCTCGGTCGGCGTGTATGAAAAAAAGAAACAATCAGTAGCAGGTGACCTCTTTAATCCTAAGGTTTTGATGTAGTCAATAGTTTGAACATCTATTACTGGTTCCCTATCCATTTCTGGTACATCTTCGATGATGCTCTGATTATTTGCTGCAAATTTTCGAAGGGGGAGTCCTCCTTTGGCGAGTAAATCGATGACATCCCTTTTGATTGCCTTGACTTCTTCAATTGTAACACCACGACATAGAATCGTGGCAGCAGCTCCAACAGGGTGGGTGGAAATGTTTTCATAAGGCAATTGATGTAAACATCCCACTGCCAAAAAGGAAGCGCAACTGGTTCCGTAGGTCACTGTCCGCAGCTGATATGTGGTCATCGGCTCGCTTGGAGAATTTCGACATACTATGGATTGCCATTTCGCATCTATTTCATCGACCATAATTTGCATTTTCGTTATGTCGGCCATTAACACATAACGATGTGTGTGAAAACGAAGAAGTATTGTAAATATGTTGTCTTGTAATGTCGGACCAACATGAAGAATGTGGTTGAGGGCAATGCCATTCGCGGTGCGGCAGGAGGCGTCAAACACAACTCGCAGTTTTGTGGTCGAACTGTCCACTTTGATAACGCAGTGGTGCCTGCCTTCGCTGACAGTTCGCTTGGCGAAATCTCAACCATGTGCTGTAAATCGATGTATTCCTGTACGAAGTTCTTGTATACGGCTCCAATCGGATTATTTGTCTGCATTCGTTTCTCTACTGAAAGAAATCGACGCTGAGCGATGTCGCACCATTGCCCTAGTTTGCTCGGGCTTGTGGAAAACGGAAGGCGCACATTGTTGGTCTTGGAGCGCGATGTTGTTGTTTGCGTATAATAGTGTTCGCACTCTTGTTCCCCAGCGGTACGTATTGAGAGAGTGTCTAATGCCGATTGGGATTGAACGATGAGTGATGGAGACGGTGGAGGTAGCGACGACGATGATTTTAGCGATGATGATGTAAGAGGCGAAGGCAAGGGCGATGATGTTATAAGTGATGATATTGAACGCAGCGACGAGGATGACGGCGATGAATATGTTGTTATGGCTCCAGCGAGGACCCAACCCAGTTGTGTTTTTTGTAGAGTTGGTAAGTGCTTGGTTAGTTTTATCTGACCCACTGATAGTATGTCAAAAAACAAGCTAGCTCCGATGAGAATATCAATGGGTCCAGGGTGATTGAAGCTACTGTCGGCAAGGTTGACGTTACTGGGAATACCCCAAGCGTTAATATGAATGCTCTGTAGCGGCTGGTTTGACGAAATTGATGACAATATAGCCGCCTCTAGTACTGAAAAGAAATCAGATTGCAATGATTCAAAATTGACTATTACATTTTGATGTGACATTGTAGTGACAGCTCCAATTCCGCTTATTTCTAAATTTGCCTTAGTTCGAGGGAGCCTGAGTATCTGAGCCATGTGCACTGTTATAAGATTTAACAAAGAAGCTGAATCAAGGAGCGCTCGGGCCGTCATCTTAGTGTTGTTCATGTTGTTCAGCTGTACTAAATCTGTCGCGAGAACGACGTCACTGTGGCGATTGTGACTATGAAGCGTAGTTGATAATGTAGACACATCCTCGTTTGTTTCCTGGTGTTGGGGTCCTGGTATGCTACGATGTAAGAGCGTATGATGGCTGACTTTGCAGTGTTGACATCTTCGTTGTGATGGACAATTGCTTGACGAGTGTTTCTTGCCCAAGCAATTTAGACAGAGATGTTTTCGCTTGGCCAATAAGAAACGCTCCATTGGGTCTAAGGCATGAATTTGTTACAGTTAAACGCGCTGTGTGTCGTTTGCTCGTCGCACAAGTTGCACTTGTTGAGTTAGGTTGAAACGAAGCTGGTATGTAATGATCGGTGATGTGTTGATGGCGATAATGGTGCCTTTTTTGCCGTTGTGTAAGGTGATGGCAGGTTTCGGTTGCCCTCGGTGACGTTAAAACTATGGCAGCGGCGCTCGATAAACCCAGCTAAATCATCCCATGAAGGCAGTTTTTATGACGAAGTAGTATTGATCCATTTCGTGGCAACCTTGTCTTCCCACTTGGTAAACGTTGCTGGTGCGGTGTTTGGGTAGTACACACACACCGACAATACTAACGCCGTATGCGAAGGAGAAGAACGATCAACGAACAAAGTGAAGACAGTGCAACGCAACTGCACTCACACTCACTTGACCAACGAGAATAGACAAATTCGCAACGAATAGGGTTGAAACAGAGCAACGGTGCACGCAATAGCATATAAACGCTCAGATAACCAACGACGCAAACGCAAAGAAACGCGTTAGCAATTAAAGAAAAACGGAGCAACGGCTGTGCACGCTACAGCACATGAACGCTCAAATCACCGACGGTACATACGTAGAAATGACTCAACGAAGGGAGTAAAAAAAACCGAGCAACTAAGGTGCAAGGTAATCGCACACATATGTATGTACACGTATATCGGTAACGACTGGACAACAAGCAACCACGGACACATTAAAGGCAACGAAATTCAGCAATCATAACAACGACGGCACAACGAAGAGGGAAAATCACTCAAATATGCACTTGTTACAAGGAAAAACGGTTGACGACAAAAGTGTGGAGCGAAACACAAAGAATTTTCTAGAATACAATTTTTTCGATAGAATTCTAGGTAGTTTGTGAGAAGACAAGCAAACATTTTTATTGAAGTTGCAAGCAAGCAAAAAGGTACAGGAGAAACCATTACTGCAGAAGTGATAAAATTGGCTAATTTAAATGTAGCGCAATAAAATACGCTTTGCGTAAGTAGCGGAAATAAAGCGCACAAGTTAGAAGCTCTAATGGAAGCGCTAGAGTCAGACGAAATTGAAATGCAGGAGGTGTCATCAGTAGAAACATGGGAGCAGCCATTCAGCCAGCTGCAAGAGTTAGTTTTTAGTTTGGCGAATTCGATAAAGACGTTCGAAACAGTGCTTAAGCCGGCAACAAGGAACGAGAATGTTGGAGACGAGTTAAATATAACCGCATCGGTGGTTGGAGCAGGGACCTCTGAACCCTCACCGCAACGAAATGTACCAACGCAATTTTTGAACACGACTAGTGTTCCAGAAGTCGGAGGGGTTCTTCTGGAATTCTACCCTCTGCGAAAAACGATGACTGCGCAGCAGTTTGTGAAAAAGTAGGGCAACTACAACAGGTATATCGATGGAAAAATGAGACGGTGTAACTTGCAGTTCAAACGGAAGAGCATCGCTAATAATTGTTTGCACGCTCAACAAGTATTTAGATCTTGGTCCGAGTTTGTGCGACTGCTTATGCAAGATTTTCCATACGGAGTAACGGCAGCAGATATTCCTCGCGAGTTGGCATCACGGCGGCGTAAACTTAACGAGACGCTTATAGAATATTTCCACGAGATGCTAACCATAGGATGGCGAGGTTGCGTAGATGAGGAATTAATAAATTCCTACATCATCAATGGCTTGAACGATAGTATACTAACACGTACTTTGGTAGCAATGAATGTGCGATCGTGTAACGATTTAAGGCTGGCAATCGAGAGTCTACGTGGAACGTCTTAGGCTAGTGGGCAATGCATTGCTCAAAATATAAGTTTAACGGATGTCAATGTTTCGGCAGAAGATAAAAGCAAGTGTCTGAAGGGTTATAATTGTAACGGGTATGGCCAATATGCAGCCAAATGCCCTCAGCCACAAAAGAAGCTATGGAGCAGTACATGTTTCAAGGTGGGACATGATGCAAGATGCATTAAAAGCTCTATTCTGTGCACTTGACAAATTAACAAAATATTGATAATTTATCAAGATTTTTATCAAGCAAGAAGCTCATTGTTATTCTGTGACAACCTTGATAAAACTTAAAGCTTCAGACCCCACATGTGTGGTGAACAATATAATGAAACAGAAACAGCTGATTTCTGTTTACTTTATATTATTCCCGAAATGGATTCTTTTACATCATAAGTATTTCACATACTATTCAATTTGTAAAATAATATTTAATTTATTCGAAAACTTTTGATGAAGCTTCTGGAAAGAGACGACTGACTCATGGGCAAATTGATCAATGAGACGACGGCAAACTTCACGTGGCCAACGAAAATTTTGCACAATCGTGTTATCACTCAACGAAAATGGATCACTACCATCTCGTAAACTTCTTAAGTAACGCCCGCGATCTCTTTTTTTTTCGCAATTTTTTGCTTCGTCTAACAATAACAATAAAAGTAAATTATCTTCTTCCATTCTAATAAATAAATTTTCACAACTATGCACAAAATGTAAAACCGATGTTTTATTGTCAAGAGCATTTGACATTTTGACAGTTTATCAAGAAAAGAGCTTTTTACTTTTGACATAGAATAGAAAAATCTTGATAAATTTGGCAATTTTGATAAATAAGCAAGATGTTGAATTTGTCAAGTGCACAGAATAGAGCTGTAAGTGTACAGAACCAAAACACAAAGTTGCTAAAGTTGTCGAAGAAATTGTATTGTAAGGCGTGAAGTATCAAGCTTTGGTTGATACGGATAGCGATCATTCGCTCATAGGAACAACAGCAGCGGTAAATAGTGAACGTAAAATACCAACATTCCTAAGACCACAAGAGATGTGCTGTGTTGACGCGATCGACGACTGATTATTGACTCAGGGTCGATGATGCTGCAGATCAAGAACGCGAAACAGTTCAACATTTACGAAGTTCTGGAAGAAGCCGATAACCCAAGTGTGTTTAAGCTATTGGCTGACTACGGCGATTGTTTCTTAGAAGGAATATAGGTAGGCGATACCAGGTGCCATTCGCAAAGCAGCAAAACCTTTCAACAAGTTTAAAGGAGCTGTTGGACAACGAGGTGATTCGACCTAGCCCATCACCGCACGCAGCGTCAGTAGTACTAGTGACGAAGTCCAACGGAGAGAGTAGAATGAGCGTGGATTATCGAACATTGAATGCGGTAACCATACGTAAACATTTTTCGATGTCAGTGGTTAAGAAGCAGTTATTCTAGTTAAGTGGAGGACGATTCTTCACCACATTAGATATGACCAGCGGGTATTGCCAGATACCGATTGAGGAGGGATGCAAGGAATATACAGCATTCCTAGCGCACGAAGGCTTGTACGCACCCAACGTGATGCCATTCGGTTTAGTAAGCGCACCAATGGTATTTGACGATATTAACACTCAAGTTAAAAAACAAGGTGGTTAGCTATGTCGACGAGTTATTCATAGCCACAGCGACGTCTAAAGAAGATATGGAAGCACCGCGAGAGGTATTGGAAGCGATGAAGAGAGATTTTATATTTTTCGACCTTCGAAATGTCAATTTTTGGCTGATAAAGTTAAATTTCTTGTCCATGAAGTATCGAGCGCGGGTATAGCACCCGGAGAAATAAGGACTATATATATAAAAGAGTTGCCACAGCCAACAAAGATAACTCAGGTAAAGCAATTCCTGGGTTTAACCGGTTTCTTCCGTAAATTTATAGGAAGATATGGCCAGGTAGCAAGTCCATTGACAACGTTGTTGAAGAAGAATGCAATTTGCAAATGGACAACGGCTCAGCACGAAGTATTAACGGAATTGAAAGAAGATATAACCAAGCAACCGGTGCTGCCTTTGTATGACCTCCACAGACAGCACGAGGTACATACGGATGCCTGTCACGTATGACTCTCCGGAATTATATTACAATACGAAGACGATGGAGTAAAACCAGTATTTTTCAATAGCCGACAATACCGCGCAGCAGAAACACGATTTCACAGTCACGAGCTAGAAGTACTTGCGTTAGTCGAAACGCTTACACGCTTAGGCATGTATCTTTTGGCCAAATCATTCGCGGTAATAACTGATTATAACGTTATTATTACCACTTAAGCGATAATGCCACTGCTCTAAAAGCACACATCGGCAAGGTAGTAAAATGCAGCACGTCGATTAAATGAGTCGAGCACTAAGCCTACCTCCAAGCGAATGTCAAACGGTTGCGGAAATTGTATTACCAGTAACCACTGCGGGTAGCAGCGAATGGGTGTTCTCGATGCAGATGCAAGACAGACAGCTTCAAGAAACTGCATCAACGATAAAATCCAGTCCAGCATCAGCAAAGCAAATTCATCAACGAGTTATACAAAGGACTGATATTCCGTAAGGTAAATGGTGAGCGACGTTTAGTAGTGCCACGAGCAACGAGATGGCGAATCACGAAGGCATGTCACGACGATTCAGGACATTTCGGTTCTGAAAAGGCTTTGCAACGTATTCAGCGAGACATCTGGTTTCACTGCATGAGACGGTGCGTGAAGAGCTACATAGCAGCATGTTTGGATTGTTGTGTGTACAAAACCAAAGGAGGCAAACCTGAGCGCCAGATGCACTTGGCCGAAGTTATTCCGATGCCGTTCAGATCCGTGCACTTGGATCATTTGGGACCATTTTCGAAAAGCAAAAAAGTAAATCAGCATATCGTTGTGTTGATATGTGCTCTTGTTATTTCGATGCTACGATGCTTGCTGAATGTAGCAAGAGATTTGACTAAATCGAAATATCCTCACTTAGCGTTTGTGTAATGTACATAGAACAGTTTTCAACATCAAAAAACATTACATAAAAGCATAATTTTCATTTTATGTTGTCGAATTTAGTATAAGTAAGTGTTAAGTTATTTTGAGTTAGATGCGAGGGATGTAATCAAACTTTTGTTAGTGAAATTAGGTTTTACTTTCGTAGTGTGAACGAAGTTTTTCGTAGCAACGGGAGATAAGGTATTCCGTTTTTTTAAACACGAATCCGTAAAATTAACACAGTAGATACGCGGCTGAGACTTTTCTCTGTAAAAAAACGTGCAAATTTGCCGTTCTCAAAGTCAACAATATCTTTATTCAAGAGCTCAAAAAAAGCAAACAACTTTTACATGAAAAGCGAGAACCACTTTCAAAACTAAGATTCGAAGATGTTTACTAACTTTTTCGAAAAATTAAATTAAACGCCAATTATTTGAAAGTATTTTCGTCAACGAGTCACGAATTGCAGGAACCGCTGTGGTCGAGTTGGTAGCGGTGCGTGCTATAACTCGATATGCCGGTGAGTTCGAGGTTCGAATCTCAGTCAGGGCAAGCAAAATCTTAATTATAGAAAAAGTTTTTTCTAATAGCGGTCACCCCTCGGCAGGCAATGGCAAACCTCCGAGGGTACTTCTGCCATGAAAAAGCTTCTCATTAAATACATCTGCCGTTCGGACTCGGCACTAAAACAATAGGTTCCTCCATTTGTGGTATAATATAAAGACGCACACCACAAATGGTAGGAGAAGCTCGGCCAAACACTGAGCCATATAGTGTACGCGCCAAAATTATATTATATTATACATATACATATATAGAAGTATTACGAAAAGTGAACGTTTGGTTTTGGTTTTTTGATGCCCGAGAATTTGTAAAATTTGAAAGAAGACGAATTGGAGAAAAGTGCCATTACTTTCATACAAAAGTACTCGGAATTTTTTGGAGTATATTATCCCAAGGAATATAGTGGACAGTTTTTCCGAAAGCTGCAGTTTATTTAAATTGTTCCTGACTTTGCCCATAGGTTCAGCTAGTGCTGAACGTGCCATGAGCTCTTTGAAAATAGTCAGAGAATATCGTCGAATACTGAACAATTTCTGTATTCTATACATCGAAAGATCAGTAGCAAATTCACTGAATTTGGATTGTGCGATGGAAATTTTTGCTGAACGGAAAGCACGACAAGGATTTGATTCTGTTTTCTGTATTTAATAAAAATTTGTTTGCTTCATAATTTATCACTTAATTTATTTAATGTAACGAACAACTGGACCCCTCTTAGGAAATTGCCGCCTGGGCCTTTTTTTCTTAAATCCGCCACTGAACTGTACCAAATTTTTTTTCTTTTATTTCTACCGAAGATTTGGGCAAATATTCATGTATTTGTATAATTTTATACAATTATAAATCCCACAAGCAAATTTGATAAGTATATGTAACAGGCCATTCAATAAGTCCGTAGGATAAATAAGAAAAATTTTTTTTTGGCAAAATTCGATTATATTGAAAATAGTTGCTTCGAAAGGGATACCCCGATTACAGCGATATTCCAACTTTTCGATACCATTTTTGTAGTACGATTTGTCTTTTTCCTCAAAATAAGCCTCAGTGACGGCAATTACTTCATCATTGGAGCCAAATCTTTTTCCCCGGAGCATTCTTTTGAGACCCGAGCAAATTAAATAGTCACTTGGGGCCAAAGCAATTCGGGTGGGTGGGGAAGCAATTCGTAGCCCAATTCATGCAATTTTGCCACTGCTCTGAATCATCAACACGTTGTTGTTTTTGATCGAATGTAAGCTCGCGCGGCACCCACTTTGTAAAAAGCTTCCGCCAAAACGATTTTGTGGACTTTTTTATGTTTTCCGGAGTAACAGGACAATCGACTCAGCCACCACCCTGATCATATCGGTATACTTTTTGATAGGTCTAACTCTTATCATTCTGGTACTTACAAACATCGGACCAAGTTAATATACCCTTTTCAATAAAAGTTATAACATACACAGTTAGCAAAGCAAGTTTACATTGGGCCATCACCTTTAGAGGCCATTAACTGATTAACATTTAATGCATTTTTTTGTAGAAATTACTAAATGTGTAAAAGTTATAAACTATTGTAAGGTTTTCTAAAAGTATATAAACCTTGTGATTCCGAATTAAGTTATGTATATACATACATATATACACATACATAATTATATTTAAATTGAGAACAAGTGTAAAATGTTTTAAAACAAACAAAATTGTATGCAAATGTAACTTAATAAATTTTTTAAATATATTTTATTTTTTATCAAGTTGGGTGCAACTTTACGCTTACCTTGCGCATTGGGAACATATGGAAGTATATGTATACGTAAGTAAGTATATACATATCCGTATGTTTGTACGCATATTATATTATATGTTTCCTCATACATGTACATACATACATAAGATTACATATTTCCATTTCATTCAAAGTTTGTTATGACATCAACCATTGACGATGGCTGCCTGCGGCTTGATGTTGTAGGTGTGAATTACTGTTTTGGGATTTTAAAATGCAGTTAGGATGCCAAGCAAACCGAACGACTCCCATGGTACAGGTATAGTGTACTCTGGAGTGTCGTGGTCAGCTGTATAGAAAACTTACATATGCACATATCTGTGATGTCAGGTATAAAAATTATAACACCTTTTTTTACATGTTCGTATTTTATTCCCTTATTTAATTTGTTAAAAAATACACATACATTTCGTTGTTAATTATGCCTCTCGCGATACCATCTCTCTTCAATACAGTTTCTATTTTTATGTATTTTCTTAGATCTTTAAAAGACATTTTGTAAAAAACATTGAATTTTCGTTGTTATGTTTATGCCTGGCACCAAAGAGAACAAAATTTGATACGCAATTATTTGTACAAGATTGTTGCAATATGCTTACTCATTTTTTTTCTGTAATATCTTTTGCATTGCTCAAACATACATTCATACATATGTATGTACGTACCCTGCGAGGAGAGAAACTAGTTGCTTTTGTCGTAGCCTTAACCGATAGGTTAGAGCCTTGACTTACCATATATTGGCTTTGGAGCGAAGCGAATTCTCATTTTATTACTTTTTTCTTTATATATTATTTAAAATAATTTATATGTTTTATCATTTTTATTTTTTCGCTTTAAAAATTCGAACCGCCCTGTGGTCGTCATGTCCGTCCGGTCATTTCGGGTAATGCTTTTAGATTTTAACGAAACTTTAATATGTTGTTTTTCGGTAAATTTAAGGAGACACGAATTTTTTCTTTTGGCTGAAAAATTTTTTTCCGCCATTTTTCGAAATTATCGTTTGTACTGTAAAAATCGATTTTTCTCGTTCTTTTCACGAACGGTTTTTTCAAACACGCATAACTTCGACAAATATCAACTGATTTAGGCACTATTTTTTTTTTAATTTTTGTAATTATCTATTCTTTTAAATACAAGCGTCAGAAAATACATGGAAATTTTAATAATGATTTTGTTTAAATATAAACAAAAAATGCAAACAAATTTTTAAAATTTAATTTTTCATAATGCGTTCTTTTAGTTTTTTTTAACAATGTTCGAACCGGACGTTTTGTAATGGAAAGGGCCACTTATGGAAAATTCCACATATTTGAATTTTTCACCTGGTCCAATCAATGTGACATGTGATATTAATAATTTTGAATTAATAGAACAAATAGTTAAGGTAAAAGCTAAGTGTTCAAAAAAAAATTCACAAAAGAATTAATAGCTACAACAAATAAAATTCTTGCAAAATATAATATAATATACATACTTGCTTTACATATATTTGCTCTGGAAATCAATTTTTTGATTTTCTTTCCAACTTTCTCATAATTTTTATAATTTAATAATGTCTTTTGACATTCGCAAAAACAAATTTAATTAATTTAAAATAAAAAATAATGATGTTTTCTTATGTACATAGCTGGGAATGGAAAGAGTTATTTTATTTACTCTAAAAAATTTGCACATTTGCGTTCTTGGGCTGCAGCTGAAAGGAATTGTGAAACTTATATCTTAGTGGTCTTTCGATAATTTCTTTCTAAGAATTTAGCAAAACTTGCTAGTTTGGTCATTTATGTGAAACTTTAAAACTAAATTTAAAGATTTTTTATAATAAAAAAAGGATTACAACCTTTGCTTGGAGTTTCTGGGCAAAGATTTTCTACGTTAAATTATCTTTTGGTATGTGTGCTCGGCATTCATTTTTGGTTAGGGTTTCAACAAAATGGCGTACGCTTCGGCGTCTGTTATAGACAAAGATATGGAGGATGAAGATAAATGCATAAACTCAAATGTAGATTTTAATGTAGATGCGTTACCTAAAAGACGCGAAATGAAAAGAGGAAAAAGAGGTTAGAAAAAAATTTAAAGCTTTTAGCTATAAATCTGATGGGAGGGCCTCCGTTTACAGGGCACGTTAATAAAACGTGTTACTTTTGAAAGTGGAAATGCTTTTATAAATGTGTAAATAAATGCGTCTGTGAATGCAGAGGACTCGTTACAACATTGCATTACAAATGTTGATGGCTCTAATTTTGATAAAACTGTACTTAATGATACTTAGCCAGATGGACAACAGTATGATGTTGTTGGTGTTGCTCAAAGTGGGGGTGGTAGTCCTTATCCCTTCTGATTATATGTAAAGCAATATTTGCAGTTCTGCTTGGCACTGCCAACTCCAATCTCTTTAATAACAAAAAAGCACAAAATTTACTTTTCCTATGGCACAAAATAAAAAGATTTGGTTTCCATGGGGTAAAAGAATTAAAAAGTTCGGGCAGTTCAATGTACAAATTTATTTTTGAAACGACACAAGCGGCAAATGAATGCCTACCGAATTATAAGATATTGGAGGCCAATTTTAGGCCCTTCATACCTAGATCGTTTATTGAAAATTATGGTGTTTTGAGATATATTCCGAAAGAGATTAGTGATGATGAGGTGTTAAAAAATATCAATTCGGAAATAAAAGTTGTATTCGCAGCCAGGATCGATAGGCAGGAATTTATTCCCACGCAGATTTCAAGGTCATGCATTACTTTTCTCCAGATAAGCAATGTTTCAATTGTGGCAGGCTGGGACACACCAAGTTAAGCTGTAAAGCAAAAACCAGATACATTCGGTGCGGTACAGAGGTCGCATGCAATGAATAATGTAGAGACAAAAGATGCATCCTTTGTGGTGATAAGAATCACACGTTCATAAAAACATTCGTCGACCCTACTTGGGAAAAAGAGCGTTGAATTATTGAGGTCATGACGATCAACAAGATTAGTAAAAAATGAGCTTTTGAAACTTACTCTCAGACAATTAGAGGACTATGTGGCAAATTTTCCTGAAATTATTAATATTGAAACGAAAATACAAAATGCGAGTGCGCAAACTTACAAACGGCCCATAAGAATAAGATTTAACGATGTAGCACGAAGCAGCGTTTCGAAAGAAGCGTCGGTTTCAGTTGTTAGGGAGACTACGGCAAAGCGAGACAATGTTGTGCCTTGCTATATATTGGTCCAAAGTGACGGAGATTGAGAAAATCATTAGTCAGCCACAAACACGTTTTAACCTTATGTTCGAAATAGATTTGACATCTTATGAAGCGCTAGCCCGATTAAAAACTACAATATGGAAAAATGGGAAACTGAATTTAAAAATATAAGTTTAGACAAAGGTAGATATATAGTGGATTTTTTTTCAGAGATTAATAAAATACCATAGTAAGAAAAATAAGAACTGCAAGATATAAGCTAGGTATGTCAATCCCGGGATCTCGGATTTTTTAACTCCCGAATATCCCGGCATAAGTCTATTCAAATTCCGGAATTATAGAGAACAGTGAACTTAATAGCCATTTATTTTTTTAATTTTGTATCATTTTTAAAAATGCCTCTTTCAAGGGCGAAACAAAACCTTTAGAGAGATATTAGTCGACAAATAACTCAGCATGATAACTCCCGTAAGGCTTTGTTTTGTCCTTGCCATTATAAATGAGCTAGAGAATATCCCACTCGAGTAGAAAATGAGCCTCACTATGAAAGCGATTTTAATAGAACTAACGACGAGGTGCCTGCGTGGATAAGGCAGGGAGTCTCAAAGATAATTTGCCGTAAGTTTTAACGAGCAGCTCGCAAGTGTCCAATAATCGAAAGGCATACAATTTATCAGAAGGCTTGGTAAAAGAAATTGATAGTTTTTGTAATGAGGCGATAAAGGCTTTGTCCTACAGAGAGCATTTAACTTGTTGTCGACAATCCAACCAACAAGTGTTGAGGCGCAGCAGTGCTTCTCCACTGCAAAATTTAAATGCAACAAATTTAGGTCCAGGTTTAAGGATAACACACTTAAGGCTTTCATTTATTTGAGATTGCGTTTTGATCAAAATAAGTTATGGAAATGAAGTAGGTGATGTTTTTAATTTTTACTTTTTTAAATATTGGTCTCAAACAGTGATTAAAAATAATTTTATTTTATGTACATAGGTGCATTTGCTTCTGTACCAAATAACATATGTATTTATATTTGTTCTTGAAGAATACATTATTTTGTATGTGTCTAATTTTACGTTTATTACCTTTTTTCTTGAAAGGACCAATAAATACATACATGAATTACAACAAATCGTTTTACTTTGTTATATTTATATTATTTTGTATACTTCTATAATACAACGATTTCGTAAATTTCGGGATCCTGGATTTCGTTTTCAGATCTCGAAAATCCCATTGTTTTCTAAAAGGTTTATATTAAAATCTCCACAGATCAAAACATGTTTATATCTTACCGACAATTCTGGCATTTTTATAAAAAGCTGAGTGAGATCAACAGATTTGTGAGGGTTATAAACACAAACAACTAAGCACTTTTTGACGCTGTCACTAAACTCAACGAAAATACTTTCAACTACATCATTGCCACTTGAATTCCATACAACTTTGCAGATAATCTTTTTTTTATAATAAATGGCCAGACCACCCACTCTGTGACCTGATTTTGTATCATTTCTTTTAACTGAAAAGTTGCAGAGTTGTCAAAATGAGATTTAAACCAAGTCTCTGTTACATAAACCACATCAATATCTACATTATAAAAAATTATGTTTAGGTAGTCTAGTTTGTCTATAGTTAGACTACGCGTATTAAAGTGACAAACATTAAAACCCTTATGGTGATCGCATACAAATTTCAATGACGTCCTAAGATTGTTATTGTTAGTGTGTACATATGTTAAAGTTATTAACCATTAGGGTGATAATGGAATCACTAAATTACATGACGCAGGATATCCGGTTGTCGCAATCGTTTCCGATATGGGTTCCGGAAAGCAAGCCATTTGGAAGCAATTAAATGTTTCATGTGGTATGAGAATTTAACTGGAAATATAATTTATGATTTTATGAGAAAGATTTATTTATATATATATTATTTAAACGTGGTTCGCGCATCCAGTAACAGGCGACAAAGTATTTGTGTTTGCGGATGTTCCGCATTTACTCAAACTGTTGCGTAATCAACGGATTTTTATATAAAGGTAGTCTCTTGACGACTAAAACTCTTGCACAGCTGCTGACATATACTTCAGTGTCTGATGCATGTATAGTGCATAAACTGTCGGAGTTGCATTTAACAGTGCATCATGCAGGCAGACAGAAAATGAAGTTGGCAGCGCAATTGTTTTCGCACACCACTGCTAGTGCAATTCGAAGGTGCTATACTTTGGGACTCGACATACATATATGTATATGCGACTGGAAACTGCGAATTTATTGAAATTATTAACGATTGGTTTAACGTCTTTAACAGAAAGCTGTCAAACTTTCAATCAATCGCTACCAAAAAACCATTTGAAATGAATGCACTTTTACCATTTCAACGAGGCATTTAAATAAGTACATTCTGACATTTTGGTTAAATCAAGACATATTGGAGCACTTTGGGGAATGCGCGCAAAGGGTGGATTATTTGATAATCCGAGCCCAATGCAGTTCAAATACATACATGTTGCGAAGATATCTGCTAGGTAAATAAGTTTGTTTATTTCCAGAAGCATAAAGATTACCTTATTGAATTAAAAGCGCGTAATACGTCAGCATTTGTTACTAAAGGTAATGTGGAAACCGACGAAACCGAGTGTCTTCGCCACAGTGACACTTCATTGGAAAGCCTGAAAAACTTTCTTACTGAAGATGAGGTGGTTTCGGCGTATTTTTCATATTCTTTTGACGAAACAACAGATGGCCATTTTGGCTGTCTTCACGAGGATGTGTTAGAATTTATTGCTATATAATACGTAAACTAAAATTAAACGAATACGTGTGCAATGAACCCACATTTACATGGGTTGACACCGTCTCCAAAGGCGCACTGGTTAAGCGACATTCAACAATGTCAACGGAAACGAGATATACGGAGGTTCATCAATAACTAAAAATCTACTTGCGTGCAGTGAAAACGTGTTAATAGCTGTAGACATAAAAAGACTTTTTCAAATGCCGAATGCATTTCCGCGTAAAGTATTTAAACAAATGCATGAAGAAAAAAAGACTAGCAAACAAATTCTAAAATAAACTATACACTGAGATTCTAATGAAACTTTTATATTTATGTAACTTTACAGAAACCCTAATTTACCTAGCTAGCCGAAAACTGTATACAATTTTTTAACCCTTGGTTTTTGTCGATCACAAGGAAATAAAAGTGGGTTTTCTCGTAAGAGTTTCCACTATAATTATGTAGTTTTATATAAATTTTCAGTTCAAAAAATTATTCCCCAAAAAATATATATAGGCAATACAAAATTAATCCTAAACAATTAAAAGCTTTTTTCTTGGCTTAATTATAAATATTAATAATGATATTGACAAATTATAAACTTTTCAATATTTGAAAATGTTTTATAATTTATCAAGAACACAGAATCATAAATAAATGTGAAAATTTCTTTGTTTGGATGTTTGTTACGGCCCAACAAATTCAAATAAAATTTAGCAGGTTATAACCTATTTTGAAACATAGGATATTTATTTTATAAAAAAGCTCTCATACGAGGAGGACGTATTTTTGCGGTGCTCTTAGTTAGTTGCGTTTAATTTTGGTAGTCTTTCAAAATTTTCCTAAAATTGCTGATTTGCCGACGTTCGTGTGTGCTGCGAGTTGTTCCTGCGATTTTTCAGTGCTACTGATCCACCTGCAACGTGCAGGGCTTGTTTCACCTGACAAAAAAATATAAATAATTCATCAACGCGCAAAAATCCAACAAGAAAACCTACATACCCCAATACTCGCTCAACGCCTGAATTAGCTGCATTTGATAGGATGGAGATAAACTTGGAAGAGCAGAGAGTCTTAATCATCAACCAGCTGACTGAGGTTATGAAAACATTGAAAGAGAGAGTTATGCAGTAGATTGGTGAGTTGGCTGCCGAAGCCGCAAATTTGAAGCGGCAAGGTAAATGCACCACGATCTAAGTATCCGGACATCTGTGCTTTTTTCAGGGTAATAAATACATCATGACATTTCGTAAACGCTATATTATTAAAAAATATGTATACTCATACATACAACAGAATTATTCGCGGTTTGGTTAATAGCAGGAAAAAAAGCGTCAAAGTAAACAAATGTTTAGTGTCCAGAAATGGGTGCGTTTACCCTATAAAAAACCAGTTTCACCAGTGTGACGCAGCAAACACAGCTAATTCTGTCAAAATCACAAAGAGAGGAATAGCGGTGTAGCGGTGGGCGCAACCCACGATTTAGAAAATACAGAGGTTGCGCCTTCCGCAAACCGCTATTCACTCTCAGCAAATTTGACAGAATCAGCTGTGTATGCTACGTCACAGAACGCGGTTAGTTTTGTTTGTACATATGTTTGTAAGCATACAATTGTTTGTGCTTAAATTCAATGCTTAAAAGAAATTTTATTTAAAATAAAGTTATTAAACTTGAAGTGCGCAATGTTAAGTGTTAAATAACAGAGTCTATCAATGATACGGGGCTATAAAACTTGCTAAAAATTATGTGAAGGTGTAGCTGCGCACTTGGTTGCAAGTTAAGCTTCATGTGTTTCCTAATGTTTCTCTGCAGAGTTTTTATAAAGGTTTCCAATTAAAGACAGAGCATAAATGAAGTTATTTGAAAGTGCCGAAATTGGTAAAAACCATAGCTGTTAAATTATGATTACGATTAGTAATCGGTTAGATTATTTTCAAAAAAGAATTGTAATTATTATTTAATTGTGCCTTTCAAATATTGGGATTACGTAATGATTACGATTACAAATAATCAAAAAATAATCAGGATTACTCTAGATTACTGAAAAGAATCAAAAAGAATCAAAAAGAATCAAAATAAATAATTGATTATATTCAGGATTCTTTTTGATTATTTTTGATTCTTTTTGATTCTTTTTGATTATTTTCAATCCAAAATACCAAACAACTTTTCTCTTTAAATTTTAAGACATTTTTTTATTAAAATTTTTTAAATTGTTTTTTGTATAATCTGAGTCTCAGATTCTAAGATACATGCATTTATATGTAAGTATATATGTATATACATATATTATATTATTATAAATATTATATTATAAATTATGATATTTTTGCTATTATTAATAGCAATTCAGCCATTCAATATAATCAGCCCCATCGTGAAAGTTCCCAGTTCTGATCATCAGAATAAGCTTCAATGAGCGTAGTTGATATTTACACCTTTATGAAAACCAACAATGCTGAAGCGAGTAGTGTTAGAATTCAAATTAAAAAAAGCAAAAAGAGAAAAGTTGCTTGTGGTTTTGGATTGAAAAGAATCAAAAAGAATCAAAAAGAATCGCTGAAAAGAATCAATTATTTATTTTGATTATTTTTGATTCTTTTTGATTCTTTTTAGTAATCTAGAGTAATCATGATTATTTTTTGATTATTTGTAATCGTAATCATTACGTAATCTAGTTGGGACCAAGATAATCGTAATGTAATCAATTATTTCACTCTCAAATACAAAGTAATCAGATTACTAATGATTACGATTAGTAATCAAAACTTAACAGGTTTGGTAAAAACTTTAAAATTTAGAAATCCTAGCAGAACCTAAACTCACATTTTTGTTTGCAATTTCTTCCGATTCTCAGTAAAACCATGTTCGTGACGTTGCACGCGTTTTGCTTCACATCATTTTTCGTCGGGAAGGCGCAATCTTCTATTCTATCGTTCTTGGCCGCAATCTTTGTTTCGCTCAATCGTGCAGTTTCCACTGATTTAATAATCAACGGGATCCCCCAAACGGCTAGTGAGAATTTGCCTGAACTTTTTGCCAAGATCTGTGGTGTAGTGCAGCACAAGCATCCGCCTTTGCGTGATGATTTTCGAACACGAAATGCAAAAGGAAATATACAAAAAGCAGCAATAATTCCCCCGAAATCAGCTATTAAAGTATGTTGCTATTTTCTGCTAAGCGAATAAGAGAGTACTAGCGCTCTCTGACGTTGAGATGGCGGGATATGGATCGATCCAAGGCGAACTCATAAAAGGTAGTGTTAATCAATCAGCTGATTGGTGGTTGGTTGTTAAGGTCAATTGTTTAGTTGCAAATAATAAATTGTTCCCTTAACTACAGGAAATTTCAAGATATGGTTCACTATAACTTTTTGCGGTGAATGTAATAGTTTAAAAACTATTTCGCGAAAGTTAAATACAAAGCAAAAAAAGTTTGACACCAAAGGGTTGCATTTTTAGAATCGCTACTACCTTACATCAATACGCATTGGATCGATCTCTTTACATCTCTGAGCTGAGGCGAAAGAGACAATTTGTGTCAGCATTCTCCATCCGTGGAAAAATTTTCGTGCGGCTAAAGGCAATGAAGAGCCTAAGCAAGTGAGCAGTAGATCCGAGGTTAATGCTCTTATCAGCACTCAAGCGCAATAGCAAACACTTAACCACATTAAAAGTATGTTAGTCTTAGTTTTTTACTCTATATTTTCTCCATCTTGTGGAATCTCAGAAATTATGTACATATGTTATATTAAGTTTTTCTCTTTCTTTCCAAGTCTACTTATCTTCATCTACTTTATGTTTACTTTTCTGTTTCTCACCTACAAAAAATGTCTATCGCTCTCTGTTCATAAATATTTCTATAACTTTCGCCTATTTTCCTATTATACACTACATTCTTATCTACTTTTATTTGTTGCAATCGTATACCTTTAAGTTTTTATGTTTTCATATCGCACCCTAAAACAAAAACCGTCACAACTCAAAACTTTTAAAAATCGCTTTTATCTCATAAACCTATTCCCAGAATACTTCCCTCATGCTCCGAAAATTTCTTCATCGTAACTATCTTATTTACTGGAAAAGTACGTTTAAATATTACAACCATTTTGACATAAAATTTTTTAATTCTCTTGGATATTAAAAAAAAAAAATTTAAATCCTTTTTCCACATAAACTAATTCACGGAATGCTTCCCCAACTGCTCCAGAAATTTTTCGTAGTTACTATCTTCGTTTACTGGAAAAGTATGATTATAAAAATATCATCATTATTGTAGAGACTGTTTGTTTTGCCTCTCCTGAACATTTGAGATTTTTTGAGATGTGACTGTTTTTGGTTTAGGGTGCGATTTGTTCAATCATGATGCAATAATGAAAGGTGATGTACCTTGTGACAGCGCCAGTTTGAACGCCCTTAGCTCAATGTTGTATTTAAGAAATATGAGAGAAACGGGAAGAAATGAAGTTCGTTTTGGGTAAAAATAATCATTAGAAAAGATTTTACCATAAGCTTTAATTACAACAATTTAAATTTTATAAAGTATGTACATATGTACATATGTACTCGTATGTACATTATTATATTATAACCCAACGGAAACCCACTTTCCCGCCCAACCGGCACGAGGGGCTCAATCCGCATAACGTACGGATGTTTTTTAAATATACAAATCTTAGGTGCCGAGTCGTGACAGAAAAAAGTTTGTTAAGCGTCGAGATCCCAAGCTGCTCAGCTACAGAATAAGAATTCATCAGCCGAATACAAAGTTAGAGAAATGCAAAGTAAGAAAATTGGATCGTTAGCTGTTATTAAGAGAGGATAGAATAGTTCTTTTAATTATAAAAAGTGAGTCCGATACATCAAAGGTGCTGGAATGATTGTTAAAGTCTTGGCATAAACCCCGAAACGGTTCATTCAACTCAAAGTTAGTTCTGCATAGTTTCAAGAAAAGTGGTTTAAAGTTTCTCGTTGCACGGGAGGGTACATTAAAATTAATTTGCTCTAGAAGAAATGGACTTGAGATCCATCCATTGACTAACTTTACGAGAAATATTATACCTAACATTTCTCTGCGACTCGAAAGAGTAGGAAGATTAATAAGTTTTAGACGACTAGTGTAAGGGGGAAGATTGTATGGCGAATCCCATCGAAGATTTCTCAAAGCAAAAAGTAAGAATTGTTTTTGTATTGACTCTAGTTGGTCTGAGTGGACCTGATAACGAGGATTCCAAACTATGGAACCATACTCCAGTATTGGTCTTACTAATGAAGTAAAAAGTGTTTTAGTTATATACGGGTCGCGGAATTCCTTTGACCAACGCTTTACAAAAGCCAGTACACCCCTTGCTTTATTAACTGTGGAACTAATATGAAAATTAAAATTGAGTTTACAATCCATACCAACACCCAGGTCAACAAAACTGTTTACATGTTCTAGGACGTAGTTATTTATTTTGTAGGAGGCCGGCTGAATGGTTCGTCGAGAAAAGCACATGAATTTACATTTGTTAAGGTTAAGCGGCATATAATTAATACTGCACCAATTGACTATGCTGTCCAAATCTTGCTGTAGCAAGGATCTTTCTTCAGCCGAGGCATAAGTCTTAAAAAGTTTAACATCATCCGCGTACATCAATATTTTAGAATACTTTACTACTGTAGAAATGTCGTTT
This sequence comes from Philophylla caesio, assembly GCA_963971545.1. NCBI lineage: Eukaryota > Metazoa > Arthropoda > Insecta > Diptera > Tephritidae > Philophylla > Philophylla caesio. The sequence continues at coordinate 40,062,397 of OZ020606.1, read as the reverse complement.
ATGAATAGCAGGAACAGAATCGGTCCGAGGTGGCTGCCCTGAGGAACTCCCGAGGAAACATCGATGATCCCAGAATGAAAATTTTTAAAAACTACCTTTTGCGTCCTACCGGAGAGATAAGAAGACATCCAACAGAGGATACCAGGTTGAAAACCAAGCAGATCTAGTTTACGGATGAGTAAAGAGTGACATACTTTGTCAAATGCTTTACTAAAATCAGTATATATAACATCAGTATCAATGCATTCCCTAAACCCATTTGAAACATGGGTGGTAAATTCAAGTAAATTTGTAATGGTCGATTTGCCCTTACAGAAGCCATGTTGGCAATTTGCTATTATTGAGGAAATCGGATAAGTCATTTGATTGGTAACAATAGCTTCAAACAACTTCGGGATAGAAGAGAGTTTAGCTATACCACGATAGTTTTCAATAGAAGACCTGCTTCCAGATTTATGAAGGGGGATTATGTAAGACTGTTTCCATATTGACGGAAAAACTCCTTGCTGGAGGGACAAATTAAACAAGTTCGATAATGGCAGGTACAGGTGCTTTGCACATTTTTTTAGGAAACATGTCGGGATCATATCAGGGCCGTACTTGAATGATTCTTTTAAAGATATTAAATAATGAAAAACATCATCTGATGATATGACTGGAATATTAATAGAGTTATTGGGGCTCAGCTTGTATGGATAGGAAATACAGTTATATTTAAATTGAGTGGTGTAGTTAGATTTAAAGAACTGGGCAAATAGATTGGCAATAATCTCGTTATCACATGACACAGTACTTTGATATTTCATTGCGGAAGGGAATGCATTTACTCTGCGCTTAGAATTAACGAAACCATAGAAAGCTTTCGGGTCGTGGATAATGTTCATTTTCATTTTATTCAAGTATTTTTCATAACAATTTTTATTTAATTCTAGATATTTATGTCGCAAGACTGAATAATTAAGATAATCCACATGACGACCAGTACTTTTATATATTTTAAAAGAACGCGATTTTTTATTTTTTAAAGTTCTCAAGTCTTTAGTGAACCATAAAGGGGCTGATTCATCACGAATACAAGAACCTTTAGGTACATGTTTAAGAAATAAGTTGTATAAAGTATTGTTGAAGTCCAAAACATTACGCTCAATATCGCCATTGTAGTAAGGCCAAGTTATTTTAGATAAGTCATAGTTTAATTTTTTAAAATTAGCTTTTCTAAAATCGAAGCTGTCATTAGAATTAAAAGCTTTCGATCCAGAAACCCGCTCTCCGTCTATGATCTCGTATGACAATTCAATTGCAGGATGATATACATCCTCAGGCAAAACCAATGGATCACATCGATTTAAGGAGGCCCTGTACATGTTGTCAACAAAAACCAAATCCAAGACCCTCCCCAACTTGTTTTGTAGGGTATTAACCTGGTTCAGACAAAGTTCAGTCATCCCCTCCAGAAAGGCGTTGTTAATGGAAGGTACGATATGACCATCAATCATATTCCAAGAAATGTTTGGGAGATTAAAATCACCCAACACAATCAATGAGTCGGGAGGCCTAAGCATTGAGTCCACAATCCCAAGTAAAGAAATATGATCACTATATACCGACAAGTCAGACTGAGGAGGTATATAGCAGAGGGCTAAATAAATATAAGACTTGCTTAATTGCACTCGTATGCACTTAAATTCAGTAGACTCAATGATAGGGACGTTAACCACTTCAGATGGTAATGAAGAATGGACAGCAAAAAGAACACCTCCACCGATCCTGCACTCTCGATCATTTCTGTAAATATGATATTCACTGCAAAGAATCTCCGAATCAAAAACGTGAGGTTTAAGCCAAGTTTCAGTAAAAGCTATAATGTTAAAATTACAGTGATAACTCTTCAAAAGCAAGTCAGTTAGTTTTGTATTCAAGCCTCTAACATTTTGGTAATATATATCAAGTTTAGTTTTTATCAGTTTTTTGACTCCGGATTAGGATTAGAGATTTTTGCTAAGTTTTTATTATTTATGTTGGGTTTAAACTCGAATTCGCGAACAAAAGCCCCAGTCGGCCAAAAAGAGCTATTTAAAAGTATATTAAAGTTTTCGGAAGTTACATCGATTTTAAATGAAGAAATGTTTCTCTTGTAATTAAAGTTAAATTTCCTGATAGTTATGTCATCAGTCTTAACCTTAGATGAAATGTGAAACTTGATATCCTCAACTGTGGTATCACTGGAAAATCTTGATAAAAAAATAGATTTTCTCTGAGGAACCACAACCAGCCCCCTAGCAGGCGCCACAGAAACCCCAGCAGAATTTTTGCTTTCGCTGCTTTCCTTTTGAACTGATCTCTGTGCAGCAGCTTTAGAAGTAGAAGGTTCAACAGCCTGAGGACAAGGCGAGGAGAAACTAATCAACTCCCCTGAGGGAGAAGAAATAATTGTCGTCGGAATAGGATTTGGCTCAGCTTCGTCAGACGGACTCTCAATACGTTTCCGTTTACTATTACGGCTAATAGGAATACTCGTATTCTCTAAGCATTTAAAAGAATTAAATACGTTTTCGTAGAGTTTGAATTTTTCGGTAAGAACATTTAGCTCCTTACCAATCTCAGAGAAACCGTTCCTACACTGCCTAAAAAATTTAAAAAGATCAACTTCAGTTGACCTACATTTCAGACAAGACCAGCGGACACCCTTACCATCATCAATCAAATCTAACACTCTACCTGTCAAACCAGCACACTTCATGTGGGCAAGCCCATCGCAAAGCCAGCAAGACACAAAGCGTTCAGACCCACTCTTAACTTGGCAGTTAGGATAATTACAAGACATGGTATATTATTTAGGAGAAAATTAATTAGAATTAAAATTACAATTTATAGGACTAGCAGAAGAAAGGATCTAACAGTGGTAAGCAGTTTAGCAAAAAAAGCAGTTTAGCAAAAAAAGCAGTATAGAAGTCGGTAAGGCAGTTAGAACAGTTTGGGATACACAGTTTTATTGACACTTAACAAATCACGCAAACAGCTGTGAAAGCTAAAAGGAGTAACAAAGAAGAGTGCGCGCACAAACAGCAACAGCCGCAAATGCAAAAACAAAACAATTGGCAACAACAACTGTACTACAAGAAAAATTATGACTCGGCACACAACACAACAAAGATTTAAATGAGATTTTTTATAAGTTAAAGATTATTAAATGAATATTGCACCAAATCACTTTATACTTAGCTTGAAGTGCACAAAATTGATTTAATCACAATTTAATGAAATTTCTTTTGATTAATTTGATATTAAAATTGTTTTATAACAATATTTTTAAGAGAGCAAAGTAAACACAACCACACAGCTTGACGTTTGCGAAAATGTGTATATACATACAAGTCTATTGAGTTCCTCAAAATGTTTTTGAATTTGTAACAGGATAATGTGGCCCCATAAACTATTGTCAATTTTTGCTTACGCTTCGAAGATTATATGTATAAAACAACAACATTTTTATTTTTAATACTTTATTCATAAAACATGAAAATCGTATGTATACAATAGAACTGTTTTGTTGACAAAATTAAAAAAACAGCTTTAATTTTTAGTGAATTAAAACCATATTTACTCATGTAAGAGTAGGTTCATAGGCTATAAAACTGCGTACTCAAAAAATCCTTTGGATTATTCTAAATTTTGTATAAAGTTTGATATTTTTATCTTAACGAGGAGTAATGCCCACACATGTACATAGGTATGTATGTATAAGCATTTAACAAATTTTTTTTTGAATTTGTCCATTCTCATACATACATACATTATTATGGATATGTCGCAAAAAATGGGATAATGAACAACTAAATATGTATGCATAAGACGCTTTAGTGGCTTTCCTCTTTTAGGTGGGTTTGCTATACGAAAAATTCGACATACATATGTTACATGTGCATAAAGTTCCACGACTCGGCACACATAGGGCACACCAAGGCGAATTCATTACAGGTGGTGTTGATAGAGCAACACTAACAACCACAAGAAATTTGTTTTTGCTTTTGGTGGGTAATTGTCAAAATCATTTGAAAGACAAAATCGAGGCGAATTCAATTTATAAAATAAGAAACACAAATATTTTACAAAATGTTTATATTAAGTTGCGGTTAACGTTTTAATTTTAATATTCTGGTTTATATACAGACATATGGAAATAAAACGAGGGGCAGGACTTTGTGAAACTAAAATCATTAGAGCTCCTACGTTACGTAGTTAAAAATATGAAAGGTCTGATACATAAACCACATTGAAATGCCGGACCTTTGTTCATTTAACTTTTTGTGGTGCGTGCTTTATTGGGAACATTGATTGTTAATTAAAGTAGTGGAAAACATAAGCTTCTGAAGCAAATTTTAATGGATTTGCTTGCTCACTATCAGTGGGATAGTGAATAGTTTTTGGAAATGGCAGTGGATAAGTGCATGTTGAAATATCCACAAGGAAAAAAAATGCAAAAGCAAAAAACAAAAATTACGTTTTTTGCTTGTTATATATAATTTGAACTTGTTAAATTTTGAGGAATATAACATATGATAGTAGCTAGATTTTAAATAATTAAATATTGTAAGTTTTCCTGTATCTATAAATAATATAGCAAAATCTACATATTTTAAAAATATTTAAATGATTTGGATGGAGATTTAGATTATCCTACGATTTCAATTATTGGAATGAAGTTTTGTTGCATTAACTAAACTAAATTAGTTGCTTTTAATAAATTCATAATTTTAAACTATTTGTTATATCTTTAACAACTGTTCGTATGTACAAATAAACATGCGTGGTGATTATTAAAATAAATTAACTTAAATAACTAATTACTGGGTTTTTTTCAATGAATAGGAAGCATATATTGTCCACGTTATATAATCCAGTTCGACGTAGTGCACTTCTGATGTGACAGAGCTGTCTTAGACGATACATATTGCGGGCCTGGACTAGCAGGACGTTATAATATATATTTAATATGTTTTGATGCAGTATTCGCCAGTTGGTTATTAAAAAGGCTTGGCTGAAGTTAAAAGTATAAAGCACTTGCACAGTCCCATGGTGCTGTTAGACATCTCTTTTGCCTAAAGTTATTTTAAGAAATGTGCATATGCATATCTAGAGCTAACCTTGTGTGCATTTGAATAAAATTTGTATACAAGCTCCACTATATTTTTTCTACAAAATTCTACTACGTGTACATTCATTCAAAGGAATTTGAGGAAACAGCATTCTCTAAAATATCGAGCTTGACGTGTATGCATATTACAAAGTATTTTGCAAATTTTCCCTTTTGCCAACGTACAAAATTTAGGAATGCAAAAACTGATCATTGATATTTTTTGCTTCCAAATGCTTTACATCATTCGCAGAAATTCCTATTTAAACTTGCATGCCTCACATCACACATTTGCCCAAATTCTCTAATTTTTATTTCAAATTTCAAAAAATGTAAGCATTTTATATGAGAAAAAAAAAACAATAACAATATAAACAAAACAATTTATTTGACAATCGCCCACCAATGACCTCCTTGATCACTTCCACCTTAAATGAATTCGCCTTGGGGCACACTTTCATTTGGAACTTACTTGCACCGGTTTGTGTTTGGTCGCTGTACGCAGCAGTTAGAACAAACAAACCTCAAAGATCGAGTTGCTTCACAAAACCTGCGTTAAGTGGATTTATTAAGAAAAAAAATCACAACAACTTTCATGCATCAAACCGCTGCACTATGTCGGAGCAGAAAAACACGTACGTCGCAAAGATCGAGCTGCACTTGGCCGAGAAGTTCAAATAAAATTGTTGCTCCTGTTTTCAGAACTGCATTCCATAGATCTAACAAATGAAAAAATATAATATTTTTATACAAAAAATTTAAATTTTTCAAAAAAAACTTACCCAAATTCTCGCATTCAAAAAGTCAATTCTCAACGAATAGAAAGAAATCACAATGCCAAGACAATCAATGATGCCTTCTCTAAGTTAGACACCTGGCGAATTCATAAAAGGTGATGTTAATCAATCAGCTGATTGGTGGTTGGATGTCAAAAGCAACTGTTTAGTTGCAAATAATAAATTGTTCCGTTTAACCAAAAGAAATTTTAAGATATGGTTCACAATAACTTTTTGCGGTGACTATAATAGTGTAAAAATTATTTCGCAAAAGTCAAATACAAAGGAGATAAAGTTTGACAATAACCCACCGTCAGCCGACAGGTCTATGTACAGTCCCAACTCCACCTGGGGGTTGCTTCTGTCTGTAGGCACTGCCGGAAGTGCGGCTATACTCTCCACGTTGGGGGCGGCTGGAAACAGGATGTAGTCACGGTCATGTCTCTGGCTATACTCCTGGCTAGTGGTAGCCGGGCGGGGAGAAGAAAACTCCCGAGTTGATGGTGCTCCTTAGTGGTCTGTTTTGGAAATGACTTCGAACTATGGTTCCTTGCATTCCTCGAATGGCCCACTGAGATGCAACCACCTCCTCACAAATTACCCCAACTCCAAGACGGAACAGCATACGTCGAGGGATGCATGACCAGGGGGGTGCCTGGCCGCTAGTATGCGAACTCTGGATACCTGTCGACCTCCAGTTTCATATAGACTTACCGCGGGATCGGGATTACCGCGGTGGACATTCCCCTTTCCCGCTCACTCGTGGGAATAAAAATGTTTAATACAAATCAAAAAAATTTAGATGAGCCTGATGATGCTCAGAAATCATCACTTCCGGACCCGGCCTGCACGGCGGTGGTCTGTTCGGCAAACACTGCAGCCAGTGGGCTGCCCTCAACCTCCTCCGACGGAGCCATTGGGCACGTTGCAGGAGAGACTAGCGCGAAGATCTCGGAGGCCAGTGGGCCTTCACTCTCCACCTCCCCTGGAGAACCGCTGTTTGTCGGACCTTCGTCCAGTGCTTTGTCTGCTCGGCAGGAGTTTGCCTCGGCATCTGACTCCGAGTCATGCAGCACGATGACACCAGACACCATCAGCGTCTGCTCTGAAATCTCAGGGCTTACGGAAGTCGGCAACTTGGTGCAGCGAGTCAGTCTGGACTCAACTTCCGGCTTCGTTCTATTCAACTCCAAGGAGAGGAGAATTTTTAAGCGCGCCCTAGATAATGGCAAATCTAGGGAAGAAGCCATTAAACTTGCCAAATCTAATTCGACAACCACAGCGGAGTTGAAACGTGTTCGCTCCGAAGAGCAGTCTCCTCAGGACAATGCCAAGAAGAGGCCAAGACCGGCTCATACGGAGCCTAAAAAAGCCACCTTCAGCCGGGTGGTGGGTAGTGTGGAACTAGGATTTGTTCCGGTTGACCCTGTCAACAAATCTCTTACGGCAGAGCAACTGGCAATGCTACAGGAGGCGATAATTGACGTCGCGATTGAGTACTCGAAGGACGACATAAAGCCGGAGTTCGAAAGGTGCGTCCCCCGGGCTGGGTGGCTTCTTGTCGTCTGCTCGAATCCTCTGACAGCGACGTGGTTAAGGTCGAACGTCATGAACATCAAGACCAAGTGTGGTCTTGATATCAATCTTGTGACGGAAAATGAATTTCCTAGGACACATGTGGTCCGAGGATACTTCCCACAGAGTATCCAGCTAGGCAATGATAAAATTCTGGCAACAATCGCTGCTCAGAATTCAATCTCGACAACTAGCTGGAAAGTCTCTAACAGGCTGACAAATGGTCAGTTAGTTCATTTGGTGCTCCTAATTGATCACGCGTCAATGACGAAACTAGTGGCCATGAAACACAGGATTGCGTATAGATTTGGCCACATAAAACTCCACCTGAGGTCACCTACGCAGACCAAAGAGCCAAAGGAGGAGGGAACGCTCATTGGGGCCCTGGCGGAGGCCAATTTGGACTTGCGCCCCTCTACCAGCACTGCCACTGGGCAGGAAGGTGGTGGGAGTGAGACCAAACCTAGCACGGTAGCCGCCGGGTCCGCTAAGGCGCTTTCTCTGACCCCGGTACCTCCAACGACAGCTGACCTCTCAAGGGGTCATAGCTACCTTCAGAGCGGTAGTCAAAGCCAAGCAACTGTGCTGGCGATGGCGGCAGCTCCGGGGGTGGTCCCGATCTTGAGGGAAGAGCAACTGCCAACAACTTCGACCGGCACCAACATACAAAAGGTTGCCGCAGGGCCAAAATGCAGTAGGCCGGCTCTTACCAAAGAAGCTAGGAACAAAGGGTCCCGACGAGACAAGAAGAAGAGTCTCGTCAGTCAATCGCTACAAAGGAAGCAATGAGCACCATAAGGGTGCTTCAAGCTAATCTGCATCATGCCAAGGGGGCATCTGCCACACTTTGCAGATTAGCCAGCGAACGCAGTTTCGCTGTTGGCCTGCTCCAGGAGCCCTGGCATACTGGAGGCCAAGTAAGAGGGCTGAGTCAATCAGGTAGGTTGGTGTATGACCGGGTGGGAGGTCTGCCCCGTGCCGCCCTCCTGTTCATTGACAACATTAATCTCACACCTCTTACTCCTTTCATTTCCAGAGATCTAGGAGCTGCTGTCGTCGAAGTGTCGACGGTAGGCGGTATGCAAGAAATTGTCATCGCATCCGCCTACTTTCCAGGTGACATCCCCACCATTCCTCCCGCGGAAGTTCAGCAGCTTGTCAAATTTTGCCAACAAACGAATCGACAATTCATCATTGGTTGCGATGCCAACGCCCACCATGTGTTGTGGGGCAGCACCGACATAAATGAAAGGGGTGAGTACCTTCTAGAATATCTTATGCAAAACAATATAGAATTCGCAAATAGGGGGTGCAAACCTACTTTTATTACTGCTGCCAGAGAAGAGGTACTAGATCTCACTCTCTGCAGCAGATCTATTAGTGATTCTCTCGGAGACTGGCAGGTGTCGGACGAGGCATCGCTCTCGGATCACCAGCACATAAGGTTCGAAATCCTAGGACGATCACAACTCCAGGACCTAACCTTCTCACCCAGGAAAACAAACTGGGACCTTTATAAAAATCTAGTGAGGGCAAGAGCAGACTCATTACTAACCTCAATTAACTCAATCGAGGAAATGGAGTATGCGGCGAGAGTGCTCAATAATGTTCTGCTGGAATCCTTCCACGACAGTACGGCTCCCAGTTCCATCTTGATGAAACGCAAGGTTCCCTGGTGGAGCGCGGAGCTGGATGCTAAACGCAAGCTTGTCAGGAGGCTTTTCAACGGAGCAAAAAGATCACGTCAGTGGGACGAGTACAGGGCTGCTCTCACTGAGTACAATAAACTCATAAGGCGATCCAAAAGAGAATCGTGGAGACAGAAATGTGAATCAATCGAGACACTGCCAGAGGCCTCCCGTTTACATAAAATTATATCAAAGGAGCCTTCCAATGGGATAGGACTCCTTAGGAGGCAAGATGGCACCTTCACCAATAACAACAGAGAAACTCTGGAATACCTGCTCGAAGTGCATTTCCCCGGCTCCTCGATGGAGCTGAGCCCGTCCACTGCAAACTCTTCGGAACACGTGATCCCCAGAGTGAGAAGCATGGCCAGGTCTGGCTCCATTTTTGACAGGGACAAGGTACTTTGGGCAATAGAATCCTTCGAACCCTTTAAAGCGGCAGGGGGCGATGGAATCTATCCGGCTCTGGTTCAGAGATGTATTGATCATGTCATTGACCCGCTGATCTGTTTATTTAGGGCCAGTTATTCTTGGGAATACATACCGTATACTTGGAGGAAGGTATCCGTTGTGTTTATCCCTAAGACAGGCAATCGGCCGTCTGACTCACCTAAATCATACCGGCCGATCAGTTTGACTTCCTTCATTCTTAAGACAGTCGAAAGACTGCTAGATCTTCACATAAGACACAATCTGAGGTTCTCAACTCCCATACATAAGACTCAGTTTGCTTACGTCAAAGGGAAGTCGACGGATTCCGCTCTGCAGTGTCTGGTCGGTAAGATCGAAAGGGCCTTGGAATTCAGGGAGATTGCTCTGTGCGCCTTCCTGGACATCGAGGGAGCTTTTGATAATACTGCCTATAGATCCATCTCGAGGGCTTTGGTCCGAAGAGGTGTTGATTTATCAACTGTTGGGTGGATTGACGCTATGCTGCATGAGCGTGACATAACCACATCCTTGGGCAAAAGTGCTCTAAATTTTAGAGCTAATAAAGGATGCCCACAAGGGGGTGTTCTTTCCCCCTTACTTTGGTCTCTAGTAGTAGACGACCTCCTAACTAAACTACAAGAAAACGGATTTGATGCTATTGGATACGCAGATGACCTAGTCATCATTGTCACGGGAAAATTCGGCAGCACGGTGTCAGACGTTATGTGTTCAGCTTTGCGCGTGGTGACAAGCTGGTGTGCCACTGAGGGCCTTAATGTGAACCCGCTAAAAACTGTTCTCGTTCCGTTTACAAGAAGGTATAAACCGAATCTGGGTTCGGTAACCCTTGGAGACACTGTGCTTGAATACTCCGACGAAGTCAAATATCTAGGAGTAATCCTCGATAAGAGACTAAGCTGGAATTCCCACCTAGACAACACTCTAAGGAAAGCTACCCGAGCCATGTGGGCCTGCAGGAAACTTTTTGGTCGGACATGGGGTCTAAATTCCAAGTTGATTGGATGGCTCTACCACACGGTGGTCCGTCCGATTCTAACCTATGCCTCCGTAGTCTGGTGGCCAAAAACCTTACAAAAAACCACCGTTACTCGCCTTAACAAGCTCCAAAGGCTGGCGCTGCTCTCGGTCTCAGGATCAATAAGAACTTGTCCAACCGCGGCTCTGGAGTCACTTTTAGGGTGGACTCCTCTACATATTCATGTTCAATCAGTCGCGGCCACGAGGATCCTGCAAATGCAAATAACTAATGAAGCTCAGTATAGGAGCTCACAACACAGTTGTATTCTGGATAAAATCCCAGGTTTGGATTCAAGCATGCTTACTGACTCCATGCAAAAAGAAATCTGTTTTGGTCGAATCTTCCAGGTCAAAATACCGGATCGGGAAGTCTGGTCAAACGGACCTCCTCAACTAGATCCAAGATATATACATTGGTATACAGACGGCTCTAGGATGGAGGGAAGAACAGGTGCAGGTGTCTATGGTCCCGGCACTAAAATTTCGATTGCAATGGGCACATGGCCTACTGTGTTTCAGGCAGAGGTTCTAGCAATCGCAACGTGCGCCAGATTAATCCTTGAAAAGGGGTTGAAAGGCGCTTTTTTAATCATATTCTCAGACAGCCAGGCGGCTATAAAATCTCTATCCAATAGGGTTATCAGTTCCAGGCTCGTCAAAGAGTGCTATGACACTCTTCAGCTCCTGGCAACGAAAAACAAGGTAATACTATGCTGGGTACCAGGACACTGCGGGATTGAAGGCAACGAGACCGCTGATGAACTGGCCAGAAAAGGCTCCTTGTCTGTCTTTATGGGACCGGAACCTTTTTGCGGACTTAGTTGGTCCTCTTCAAAATCTTTAATCACTAAGTGGGTGGGCTCTGAACGCACTAGGTATTGGACTGAGACAGGAGGCCTCAGACAGGCCAAATTACTTGGGTATCCTTTTTCCAGAAAGGACATAATTAATCTAAATAGAGGCAATATAAGATTGCTTACCGGTTATCTGACCAGTCACAACAATCTACGCGTCCATATGCACCGGATTGGACTCGCCACCGAAACGGACTGCCGTCTATGTCTCGAAGAGGAGGAGACATCGGAACACATTCTGTGCGTTTGTCCGGCTTTGGCCAGACTGAGAGTTAGATACTTCAACTCAGCAATAGTCGAGTCTCTCAACATTAGGAACTCGTGTACCAAGTTATTATTGGCTTTTATTAGAGAAGCTGACAGTATCTTGGGCTGTCAGGGCTAGGAACTAACTGCAGGGATACAAAAGATCTTTTAGGTCGCAGTGTCCCTTGATCCTACTTTACCCTATAAATTAACTAACTAACTAACTAACCCACCAAAGCGTTGCATATTTAGAATCGCTACCACTTTACATGAATTCGCTTTGGTTTCACATGAAGAACTTTATTTACTTCTGATATTTAATTTTTTTTTAATTTGACAAAGGAGCAACACAGTTTCAAGATGGCCGTTTTAGAACGAGAAGTTGCCAACGTACAACACCTATAATTATTGCATCATGATGTTCAATGAGCTTTGGGGTTGCCTATTCTCATGCTGAGTGTTCGATATAAACCTCAGTAGGAATTCTTCTTCCAGCATTGATGAGAACCATAAGATTTTGATAGATGTTATTTGTAAACGGTCTGATGATCTTAATGTGGTGCATTTTAATGCACGAAGCCTTAGCAGTCATAAGCTGGACTATGTTAGGAGTATCTTTGGAGAGTCCGGCGTTGATGTTATGTGTGTCTTAATTCTTAATTCTGATGTCTCGGACTTTTACTAAGGCATTGCTAACTATAAACTTGTGCGTTGCGATCGAACATCCAAGATAGGGGAAGATGTTGCAATTTATTACAGATTTACCCTGAAAATGAGACTTTTAGCAGCATCACAAAACTTCAACTCTGCGTGATGTTTGGATAAAATAAACAGGTCGTTTAAGTTTCGTATGTCTGACTGTTTTGTAGACGGGGGCAGTAGTTAATGAATGACTTATACTTTCAATATTTACCACGTCATGACACCTACAATAACTACCTTCTTCCGAGCTGCAATCAGGCAGTGCAGGATGAGGCTAAACCTGCGCTTAACCAACTTGGCCCAGATATATTCGCACTACAACTATGTGGCGGTTTAGGCCGAGTCAAAAAAACTTCGTCAGCCCTCTATCCACAGAGAAAACAAGACCATATATTTTGCTTAGAATAGTTATCTGGAAAAATCCAAAAGCATTATCATTGCTCATAAAAATCTGCCATTTTTCTGCGCCACAATCAAGAGCTAAAAAGAGTTATTCGATTCAGATCGGCAGCTCGTATCTATATTTACAATATCAGATCGAAGAAGTTGCATAAAAGTAAGTAATTTTTTCTAAAACCTCGATTGAGCTCAAATGGCTCGAAGGATCATCTCGCGATAGTTGGCACAAATCGCAGAATCACCCTTCTTGTGAATTAATTCAAGTACTCTGCAGACCGAATTGTGGTTAACAACTGGTATATATGAACGTCCTACCAGCTTTTCGCCAGCCGGCTTGTAAAAACACAGTAGGAATACCGTCTGTTCCGAGCGGTCACCATACCTACATAGTTTAAGTGGAGGAATTTGGTGAAAATCTCTTAACGCGCCACCATAGTTTTCATTCAAAAAAAACGAATAATATACTTGAATCAAGCGTTTATCTCTCCATCTGGAATTGCGGAATCAAACATAAGTGCATATGTTTGTATGTATGAGTGTTTCCATAGAATGATTTGCAGGAAAAGGAAATACAAGTATATACATACATACATAAAGACGGTCTTCCATGTGTAATATGGTTTCATAAAAAGCAAATATATCGAGCAACATATCTTGACACAAAAGCGCCTTCAATTTGGCTAACTGGACAAACATTTTGAAGACTTTGGAGCTTATAGAGCTATCTAAAAGTATCGTTGGCTAGTCAGGAGTTACTTTCCTGATCGCATAATGCGTTACGGCATGGGGGGAGGAAGACATTCCAGTACATTAAGGTGCAAGTTTGAAATGTATATAAAATCTTATTAATTTTTGATAAGTTTGTTTATTTGATAGTGCTGAGCATTTTCTTTCATATACATCTTCGTTATATAAAAAAATGTTTACCATCGTCCAAAAAAAGTAAAACTTACACTAAACGTCAGCGTGAATTAGAATTAAATGGTGAGGACACATTTCAAAACGATTGGTAGTGCGTAATCAGCACTACTTTATTATGGAGATTGCATTATTTTTTATTTTTCTGTCAAAGATTACATATGGCAATGCTCAAATATACTTGGTAATTTCTCTGCGAAGCATTTTATTTGCGATAACTTATTTATATCTTACCTCAAAGTAAATTAAAAATATCATCTTGCATTAAAAACAAATAAAACTAGTATGTAACCACCGATAATCGGCTGTGCTTGACTCAACGATTTTCCGTTTTTCTTAAGAATAATTATAATCTTTTTCTAAACAGAAAACAATATCAAAATTTGTATATCTTTCCTCGCAAATATCCCAGAAACTAACAAACCGATTTTCTATTGATTTCAATTTTGTGCTAATGAGCATAACCAGACCTTTCATTTGATATTTATTTAATCTCTGTAGCTATTGTAGTTAATCAAGCTAAGCGGCGCTTATGTGTACATATATACATAGAATCTAATTCATAGATAGAAGATGCATTCAAAATTACATTAAATTTTCATTTAAAAAAAGTTCTCTGAAAATGTGTGCGTGAATGTGTATAATGGAAAACTTACGCTCCGCGAGCGTAAAGGCCATGCCACATAAAACTTCTGCTTCGCTTTACGTCAGAGTTTAGCTTTGACAGCAGAGATGAATACATGCAATTATACGAAATTTCCCACATAGGCAACACCGTCGCCAAAGCGAAGCGAAATCTTGGGCAACTCTCATCTTTTCGCTGACTTTGACAGTTCGTTCTAACCATTTTTTTTTATTTCTGACATTTGTCTGTAAACGGTCGATGTATAATTAAAAAATTTCCCACAAAAACAAGGTAAATATAAAATTTAACTAAAATAAATGCTTAAATATAAATTTTTTTTATTTAGGAGTTTCTGGTACGTGTATTTTATTGTATATAAATATATGTATGTATATACATATGTATGTGATGATTTACTAAAGGCTTTTTCTTTTATAATAGAGGAGCATTGCATTGCATTTTCCGCCTTGATATGTTTTTTAAACATAATAAGGCTCGTGAAGTAAAAGAACTATTAACAAAACTTCCATAATGTCCATATTTATGCCGAATGTATGTAAATATGTTTATAAAGTTCCGTGCGATTTTCACAACTAACAAAAAACAAACGAAAAGTATGTATTGTCAAAGTTTTATTGTGGCATACCTTTTGCGTTTTTCGCTTTTCTGACAAAGTTACAAATGTCACGTAAAGCGAAGCAAGTCCTATGTGGCATGGCCTTAACTGATAAAATATTAGAAAATCTAAGTGTGCATGATTTTCAAAAATGTCACTGTGAGCGTTCATGCTGTCACGCGCCCATCTCTAGTTTAGTTATAAAAGGTTTCATAATATAGACGTAAGTAGTTCGTTGATAAATGCAACAGGTACTTTAACTTACCGGAGTAGAAACTATCCATACTGTGCAAGTCATCCTCATCAATGTCTTCTTCATCATCAACGTATACAGATTCGTCAATTTCCTCATTGTCTGACGTTTCTGTATTATCTATTGAGTTTGATGGAACAATTATTGTTGTGGAATGATTCAAAATATCTGAAAAAAAACACACAGCTTTAAAGTGATTTTAACAATATTTATATAGAACTACGGAACAGCGACTAACAATTTTGAAATATGCGGTTCTAATAGAAAAATTGTTTTTCAGATAACGGCATTGAAGGCAGGAATGCATTGATTTCTCTTCGAATTGTGCTCCTGTTGCACTAATTTTCGAAAAAGGTACTTTTCTTCTACAATTAACGTTTTACATGCATGAGACACACACAATCATACATATGTATTTATGTACATACTAGAGATGTAGTTCCACTACCATATACGACGAGGTAAGAGGTCTTGTGTGCCCTAATGCATCACAGCAGATTGGATCCAAGGCCGTTGCAACCGCCAAGTGGTGTATCCAAACCGTCCGTTCGGCCCAATGTACGAGCAGATTGGAACCTCGGCCTTTCCGACTGCTTAAGGCCTTCCGTAGAAACACAAACTCAGGCGTGGTTGCGGATTGGAACCTAAGCGGTTCCAACCGTCAAACTACGCAACGAGGAAAAAAAAATTATAACAAAAATAAATAATTTAATAAGTGTTTTTCATACATAAATGCAGCCTAGGAATTAATGCATCACAGCGGATTGGAACCCAGGCCGTTCCAACCGCCAAGTAGAGCATCCACAACGTCCGCTGGACCCAATAAACGAGCAGATCGGAATCTCGGACTTACCGACTGCTCAAGGTCTTTCAGCCGAAACACGCACACTCAGGCGTCGACGCGGATTGGAACCCAGCGCGTTCCAACCGCCAAAGCTTCCAACGGGGGAAATATAATATTATATTCCATACAGTAATAAACAAGTATTTTTCAGTCATAGACATAGCAAAGGATTGAAAAATCTGGGGCGGATTGGAACCCAGGGCGTCAAGAGCTACGACGCAATCCTGGTCATCTTCCTGTTGGTAACTTTCAACTAATACGTTTACCTACATGGAATCATGGAATATTAAATAGCTTAAAGGGGACGAGGCTGCGGCCCAAGACAGATTACAATAGACTTAGAACGTACGATCGAGTTTAGTGCTCAAACCACCTCCTGACGGAATACCTGACGGTGGTACCGGGGGGTTCGGTACATTAAAGTAGGAGGTTTAGTGCTGGTTAAAGTCCCACACTGACGGGGTACAGGCTTTCGATGCTTCCTCCTCGTAAAAAAATAAAAAAGAAAAAAAAACATATTAGAGATGTAAATTTTGGGCATTTGTTGTAAATCATGTATGAAAATCGCGAATGCTGCTCATTTGATATAAACAATTATTTAAGATACCATTTGGTTTTCTGCCATTATTTAAAATAATCTTCGTCATACGCGGACATTTACTCCAAAACTGGACTAACTGGAAATGGGCGCAGTAATCGACATGCTTAGCGTACACATAGTCCGCATGCTAAACTATGGAAGATCTTCAGGAGCTTGAATAGAAAGCAGGGAAGCTACTGACGATCGGGATCGACGACCGACAAATGTATGATATCATACAGGTTCGGTAGCATTCGAGTTCATGTACACAAGGCACATGCTTCCAAAATATTTTGAGGACATTTATTTTTTATTTATTTATTTATTTACGGTCTACAGAACATTATTTTTACAGACTAATTAGGACTACTTAAAAATTAGTTAATTGAATAGCAAAAACAAATTCATTTTAAACTTATTTATATTCACAGCAAAATCAATATTTTTTGAATAGGTGTTACAAAGCCTGATACATCTAGCAATTGGTTCATTATCTCTATAATTAGAAAATTGCAGTTCACTTTTAAACAATCGATTATTCCTTGGGTTTCGTGGTGGAATATATAATTTCAATAAACTTGCAAGGCACGTACAGTTAATACGGTTTGATTGTATATAACATTTTTTAGAGAATATCAAGGAATAATCAATATAGAAATCACTTCAATTTCAAGGTAATCTTCATAGCTGTTGTGGTCGCGGTTTGCTTTCCTACCATATTTTTATAACTCTCCTTAATTTTGAAGTAGTTTCAATTAACCTCACCCCTATTCTAAACTTTTTTAGCTTTTTCCTTTCAAACAGACCTTTAATATGGAAAATAGTAATTTACAGCACTTTTCTGTAAATAAAACTAATGCATTTGGTCACACAGCGACATTTCAATTACTGCCCGTATTAAAATGATGCGAAAATAACTATAATTGTTTCAATGGAATTAGGATAAAAATTTACTGAATCTAACGGGACTTATATATTGATTATTCCTTGATATTCGGGATGTTAATTGATAAATCTCAAAAATGTACAATACAATCATGTCCTCAATTTTGGAAGCAGAGAACATTAATTGATTGCTATAATAGTGCCCCTAATTAAGTGAATCACAGTGTAAGTCTAAACTTGCATTTTACTTTTAATAATTACATTAAAGTTTGCATCACTTTTGAAGCATTCGGGTCGAAATAGAATGCTGGAAATAACTAGGTTATTTCAATTACACAGTTATAAAAAAATTTCAAATAAAAAACTAAATTTTGGATCTACAGTGCCGTTAAAAATTACGTCACCTTAACATGTTCACCATATAACTTACTATTCTTTTGTTTGTTGAAAGTTCATTATTTTTTGTATAAATAATAGAATTAGAATTTTTTGAGTACGCATTTTTGTAGTCCATTACATTTTAGTCATAACGTGACGTGAACGTGGGTTCAAATTACCGTTTTCTTTTGATATTTTTTTAACAGACGCTCTTCCGCATTTACTTTCATATAACGCAATAGAAAAATGAGCAACACAGTCACCAAACAAATTGCCAAAAATCAACAATAATTTGTAACTACTCCCAACTTGCACTTCAAAAAGGAAATAACGTACTTCAGTATATTTTTTTACGAGAAGGAAGCATCGAAAGCCTGTACCCCGTCAGTGTGGGACTTAAACCTGCACTAAACCTCCTACTGTCATGTACCGATACCGGTGATTTGAGCACTAAGCTCGATCGTACGTTTTAGATCCATTGTAATCAGTCTTGGGCCGCAGTCTCACCCTCTTTATACAATTTTTAAACAAAGACATATGCATGCGACGAACATATCCATAAAAATATATATATTATTTTATAACGTTACCAGAAAGAAAACTACACATGTTGTGCATCTGTAGTTCTTGGTGGTTGGAACGGCCTATATTTCAATATGCCCCGACGCCTTAGAATCTTGGTTCCTTTGCTGCATCTATGTCTGAAAAATATTAATATTTATATTTATATTATGTTTTCTCTTTGCGTATTTTTGGTTGGAACGTCCTAGGTTATAATCCGCGTCGACACCTGTGTGTGTTTCGGCGCCGCTGTAAAGCCTTAAGCACTCGGAAAGTCCGAGATTCCGATCTGCCCGTTCGTTGGGCCAAACGAGCGATCTAAGAGCATCCCATTGGCAGTTGGAATGGCCTAGGTTCCAATCCGCTGTGTCACTGTGTTAGGCTACCATTTTTGTGTGCCCGTTTGAAGAAAGATATTAGTCAAAATTAGCGCAGTCGGAAAGGCCGATATTCCGATCTACCACTTACTACGTATCATATGGTACTACTACTCCTTCGTCTCTCTTCTCTTCTTAGAGTATTCATCTTCGATGAAATAATGCCATTAGCTAGGTTCCATTCATCTTTGCCTACTAACGTGTAATTACGATTGCTTCCGGATAAAGCTTTTCGCGAAATGCTGCTTGTAGTATGGTCCTTTCGTTGTTAAAGCGTGGACATATTAAAAAAATATTTTCCGCATCGTCTACTATTCCGATACCACATTAATCGCAGTAGGGGTCGATATCGGGTTGAATCTATGGAGATACGACTTAAAGCTTCTATGACCGCTTTAAAATTTCGTCGTGGAAAAATCTACTTCGCGGTTGCTTTTTTGAATTCAGATCTCTATATCTGGAATACGTCGGTGTGTCCACCGTCCGTTTATCACGCGCTTCCATTTATTTTGCAACTCTACTAGGTTTATTTCTTTAGTTTCCGTCCTTGTGAAGATATAAACAGACTCCTTAGCTAGTATGCCCAGTGGGAAATCCCAGCAATTACCAGTAGCGCGATTCACTAACTCTTAACAATTTAATATGTTGAATTGTTAGCTAACAATGTTTGCTGTTTGCAATAACGAATGTGCCATTCACTAACTTATGCTTAACCACACTGAACAGCTGATTTTTCTTCTTTATTCAAATTAACAAAAAGTGGCACCTCTGCTTTACGAAATGTCAGAAAAGCATAAAGAGGAATGAGAAAAAAACAAACTAATTTCATCGCGCCAATAGTCTTCGAGTACATATTTCAACAAAAGGGAAGTTTTTGGATATATTTATTTAATTTTAACAAAATACTGCTTATAAATCTTTCGCTTTTGTTTTAGAATGGCATCAACGAGAGCATCTGCAGCCAAACGGAGTCGGGCGTCGACAGAGCAACTCCATGCGTTACTCGACTTTTTGACGGAGCTAACCACCGGCAAATTTCAGCGTCTCCATGGGAAATTGGAGAATGAAATGAAGTGGGCGGAAATGGCAGATAAGCTAAACGCCATTGGAGGTGCAGAAAAGTCCGGCGAACAATGGCGCACGGTAAGTAATAACCCCATTATTCTGTTTGAATGTACCCACAATAACCGGTGCTGCACGGGCAGAATGGGAATAGTGAAAAACTGAACCGAGAATGTATAAAGGAGTGTATCGATTTATTAAGAATGTGTTATGTACTTATATTGTTTGTGAAAATAAATATTATTTTTCTTGTATATATGCAAGCACATATTGCGAACACAATCCCATATATTGCCACTGCCCACAGACGATCTTTGTGTGTACGTATACATATGTGTATTGATCGAGAGGTAGATTTCTAATTATGCTTTTTGTCTAATATAGGTCTGGCGCGATTAAAAAAGTAGCACCAGTGTCCGAGTGGGCGACCGGAGAAGGGCAACAGGCCCTTAAAGCAATCACCCTTAACGCAGCTGGAGGAGCTTGCCAATGGAATATTAATTGTATATAATAATGCGTTTATTTCACTAATATACTTATATACATATAAATGTACTTATGTACATTTAACATTCATTGGTTTAAATAGTAAATCATAGGCTAAATAAAATATATACGTTTTTAGTAAAACAGTCATGCTAATTTAAACGGTTTAGTTAAAAGTTGGAACTACAAATTTATAAAAAAAATAATAAAACATATGTAAGTATATGAACATAAATTAATTATCGCGTTTCTAACAACACAAAACTAAATGCCGCTAGCTTAACAACACAGCTGATTTTGCAATAACGTATGTTGTTAAAAAAAGAGTTACTGAATAGCAGTATTGTTAACTTCTGTTGTTAAGCTGATTTGGCAACTTCGAGGGTTGTGAAAAAAGTTACTGAATCGCACTACAGAGGTGCTTCATCGGACACAGTTTTGAATGCACTGCATACCCTGAGTGCACTCAGGTGATAATTTGACTTTATGTCCCGGAAATACGACGATTGACATACCGCATCGAACCACACCGGGCCCCATACATGATTTGACTTCTGGATAAAGAGATCATTGTAGTTGCCGTCTTGTCTCTGGCGTATTCAAGGTGCATTTTAAACGTCAATCTTCTCTCGAATATTATACCCACGTAATTTATTGCAGGCTTAGTGGACACAGAGTAGCCGTTAACTCTGAAAGTTATATCCTCCACAATTTTCCTACTTGAAATGAGAACTGACTCTGTCTTGTTCCGCTAGTGTGAGCCCGTCTTTGTCGAGCCATGGCTGGATTTTCTCCACTGTAGCGTTAGCTGTTTCGGATACTGGTTGAAGGTGTTGGGCTGTTATCAGCACCGCAATGTCGTCGGCAAAGCCAATCACCTTCACTTTAGTATATGTATATATGTATGTATGTAAATTCTTAAAATTTTCAAATAAAATATTGTTATATATGAATTTCAAATTTGAATAATTCATACTGTTAATACGGTTTTTTGCGCTGTACCAATAGTAATATAAATTAGCGCTTACAACATACATACTACATACATATACATACATACTACCAGAGAACGTATAACAATGAGAAGGTGCATTTCGTATACGATATGTGGATTGAAAAATAAATTTCTGAAACGCGCGCGCTAGGGAATCTAGTCATTGTACAAAGATTTAGGAGAATAATTTCGTTAAATTTCTGTAAACTGGCATTCTTCTGCTCAAATTTAATGTGAGAAATGTTGCACAATTATGTATACAAAAATCTGCTGTTTTGCCGACGGCATTACGCATGCGTGTATTGTATGAAAATATGGATAAATTTTTTTTATTTAAATAGAATTGTTATTTTATATTGATTTTTTAGAGTTATGAACCTCATTGGTACTTTTAAGGTACTGAAAACAAAATTACCAAGAGATTGAATTGATTAAATTTGTTTTTCTATTTTACTTCCAAATATGGATTATGTAACAATTTAATCTACAATTATTGTTCTTGCACACACTTGTTACACGAAAATGTGAAATTATTTTGTGCCTTTTAATTTATTTTCAAATAATTCACTGAAGTTTTTGAGTCAGTATTTAAGTTAAACTTTTTAAAATTTTTAAATAACATTTTAATAAAGAAAATTTTCAACCTGTGTTGGTTTCATATTTTAATTGATTTCTCGCGTTTGTCTCCTTGGCAAAGATAGTATTTATGTACTTTGTTCTCTGCCATACATATCTGTGTTTACAGTATTTCCCTCTTACAAGCGTCATAAAAAAGTATCTCCCGGCACTAATAATCGAAGAAATTTATTTATAAATTTATACTTTGGTATAAAAATATAACCACCGGATTGCATATAGGCCGCATTTAATAACAATGCAAATTGAACCATTAATTAAAAAGGAACTCTCGCCAAGAATAAAATTGATGCAAGAAATCTTTAAACGTTTATAAACAATAAATACTGTATACAAATTGGCAAAATCCAAATTTTCTCAGCAAACTGCTTAAAATACCAATTATGTAAGATCGATTGACAACAGGAAGCTCTGTGGTGTGATGAATAGAGTTAAAGCAATAATCGAACGTTTTTGTTTTGGCACGAGTTCGACGCCAGCAGCCACAGGCTTTCTAAATTTGGTGGTTTATTTGTCTTTTTAAATTTTTGTCTTCATGCAAAAGAAGAAGAAGAATAAGGAAGGACTCGATCCGCACAGTTTTGTTCAACTCGCGCAAATTAACTTTTTGCTTGCGACGATAGACAAGACCACTTTAAGGGGAAAGGGGTTTATGCTCTTTGTTGTCGATCTTCAACTAGCGAAGAGAATTTCAGACTGAAAAAATTTGTGTAGACAATGCAAGTGTGGGAAGGGAAAGAGGTTTAAGCACTTTGCTGCCAATTTTCATTTCGACATAAGCGGATGGTCAAATTAAAGATTTTATAATTTTTGTGGTCTTCGCGAACAATATTGGTTTGTGGACGGCACATGAGTGTAGCGGGGCAAGTGTGTAAGGTGCGCGCAAATTGTGAATGAAGCCAATTTATTACAATTATTTTACGTTCTCTGTTCAGTGTTTGGCCGAGCTTCCCCGAACGGCAGTGGTATTATATAAGAAGCTTTTCAATGCAGAAATTTCATCGGAGGTTTGCCATTGCCTGCCGAAAGACAAACGCTACTAGAAAAAACCTTGTTTTTGGACTTGTAATTATACTTGCTCTGACTAAGATTCGATTCTCAGTGGCATAGCGAGTTATAGCACACTCGACCACAGCAGCCGAACACCGCGTAATAATTGATAATCACCCTTATTTTGCCATTTTGAATCCTAAATCAATCGAGATATAAATACTCGTTTTGTAAGGCACTAAAGAAGTTTAAACCTCCAGTGGTTATGGATATGCCAATTAGGGATAAAAGTGGTACTTTGTCTAGTAGCGACTAAGAGAAAGCCCCTCGTAGAAGAATGTCAAGCAGATTGGCCTATAAAAGTTAATGAACAGAAGTGTAAACACATTACATTTTTATTCAGCCCGCAAGTATGTCCGGCAATAAAATTAAACAATGTTTATAAAAACAAACCAATGAACAATATATTTCAATTCACTTGGACAGGAGGAAAACATAAATATATCATCTAAAATTACACAAATGAAGTTGAAGACAAATAGCTTAAACTCATATAAAATACAGTCAACATGTCTTACGGACGTGTGGTATTCAACTGAGCGGTGCGACCTTTGCAACAAACATTGACACAATCAAAAACGCTAACAGCAGCGTGGTACATACATACGTACGCAAGAAAATAGATCTTAGTATTCCAATGGTTAAAGCTGAAGTCGAACGCAGTTGGGAAAAGACTTAAATTTAACGTCGTTACTACCCAAATCCTCTGGAAAATGCCTTGTGCAACATAACAAATATATTTCGTCAGTAAAGAAAACATCTATCAACTTTCTGAAGAGCGACGTTGGACCAACAAGTTGTGATGTGCTGAAGCGATACTTTTATGTATTAATCGATACTCGGTAACGCCTTAAATGGTGTCTCCACGGCAAGTGAATCACGTGTTTCACTATTTGAATTACGAATGGCAAATCACTTAATTTTACAGTACACAGAAAAAGTACCAGTAATTGGAAAGAAATAAGCGAAAGGGCGCTAAGTTATAAGGCGAAAAGTTATCGGAATTACGTGGTTGTCGGAAAACAGCCATACATATATTATTGGAAATGGCGCAGGAGTTAAAAAAAACAAGGATATTTGTTCCTTAGTGGCGGAGATTAAGAACAAAATGCATAACTTGTCTTTAAAGAACATTTGGAACTACAAATTTAAACAACCTTAAACATTAAGTTTCTGCAATCCATCTTTGCAACTATTAAACTTAACATCCTTAACTTAACTTAAATATTTATCTTCCACAGAAAGGAGAGAAAAATAATAGGGCCAACAGGCGGTTCACCTTCAAACTAGAATCTGACTGCATAAATAGTACTCGTATGTATTTAAATCAGTTACTCAATTATAAATTTACAAATTAAAATTAATTTTTTTGAAGATATAAACTCCCAGTCGTTGTGCTTATTACATCACCATCAATCCCCGTAATTTCACCGCGTCCATCACCACCCATTGAAATAATTTCACCACTGCCTTCACCGTCCATTTCTCTACCGTCCCCACTGCCATCACCACCATTTCTGTAAGCTATAAGGG
Organism: Philophylla caesio; assembly: GCA_963971545.1. Taxonomy (NCBI): domain Eukaryota; kingdom Metazoa; phylum Arthropoda; class Insecta; order Diptera; family Tephritidae; genus Philophylla; species Philophylla caesio. The sequence goes on along the minus strand of OZ020606.1, from coordinate 40,037,755 downwards.
TGTAATACAGAAAGTATATAGAATATAGTTTCAGTGCTGCTTGATATGAAATGATATCAGTGAATTAAATTTAAATTTAAAATGTAAGTCTTTTTCACAATACCTTCATTTTATAATTTTTTGTTATACAAATGTTTGTTCATTTTTCTGTTGGCCTAGTAAATGTTAATATTTTACAATTTTATTGAGCTCAAGGCCAGTTTATGGAAGATTTTTTTGTGAAAAAACAACAACAGTTTTTAATGGTTGAAATTACAGTACTATTTCGGAAATCACCACATTTCCTCATCAGACTTCTTTTTGATTATTAAATTAAATTAATTTTTTAATTTAATTTTTCATAACCACTTCTCCCAGGCTTTGAACCCGGGAGCTCGGAGTTGCAGCAAAGCCTGTGAGAAGTGGTTATGAAAAATTAAATTAAAAATTAATTTAATTTAATAATCAAAAAGAAGTCTGATGAGGAAATGTGGTTTTTTCCGAAATAGTACTATAACTTCAACCATTAAAAACTGTTGTTGTTTTTTCACAAAAAAATCTTCCATAAACTGGCCTTGAGCTCAATAAAATTGTAAAAATATTAACATTTACTAGGCCAACGGAAAAATTAACAAACATTGTATACAAGGACGAGCACGCCTTAAAAATGTATTAGAATATAAAGTAAAAATACATTATACAGAATTTGCAAACAAAATAGGTAGCGTAGCACAATAGGTAGCGTATTGGCTCTGCAACTCCGAGCTCCCGGGTTCAAAGCCTGAGAGAAGTGGTTATGAAAAATTAAATGAAAAATTAATTTAATTTAATAATCAAAAATAAGTCTGATGAGGAAATGTGGTTATTTCCGAAATAGTACTATAACTTCAACCATTAAAAACTGTTGTTGTTTTTTCACAAAAAAATCGTCCATAAACTGGCCATGAGCTCAATAAAATTTTAAAATATTAATTTTTTGTTATATTAGAGAAAATAGTGTAATAAATGTATTAAAGATTACAAAAAATTAGTGTCCATTGTCCACTACTCTGAAAGATTTTGATAATCTTTTGTTGGCGGCTTTGCGAAATATGTAAGTGATACGGTTTCAATAAATTATCACTTAACCGAAATGCCGAGTCCCCAACTATAAAAACCGGAACATCGACACCCGAAATAGCTTTTTTTAAATCGCTTAAAAGAACACATTCATCTTATCGTTGTTTTAGTGAAGATGTTTGGAATATTTGGTAACCTCTGCAACGTCCTGGGCTGCCGCAACTAACGTATATAAAACGGCATCGGGAAGTAACAAAACATTTAATTTAGTAACTATTGTAAACTATGAGTGCTTTTACCTGCCGTCCACCAATGCTAGCAGCACGATTGAATACCATCCCCATCTTCTTTGAATGGGTGAATCTCAATATGACAACCATCTATGAACGATTTAATTTAGTAAAAATCCAAACAATATTTACTGTAAAAATGAAGCTTACCAAGGGCTCCCATGCATTAGGGAAATCCGAGTGTTTCGAACCCTTGCACCAAGCCTTTAATTTTTTCTTCTGTTAACGGAAAGTTTTTTTTTTTTAATATATTGGAGACAATACGCTCCTAGAGCTATAGAAACTCATTTTTCCAATGGTATCGCTTCGCTCATATTTGTATCACTTTTTCTTAAATCTGACAGTAGTTCAATAAGTTTATAAAAGAGTTTACGGCTAATTCTGATGCTACTACATCACCTTGCTGACAATATCTCTCAAAGAAGGATTTAGTACCTACGTTCGAGTGCATCTCGCAAATACTTACTTGCTTCCATATTAATATTCATTCGGAGGCAAGTTATCCTTCAGAGTATACAAAAGACGCAATTACTCCAAAAGCAACAACTGATTTTCCTGGAGATGCTGTAATACTGCAGAACATACTTTTGCCTCTTCGTTCACTCTAGCTGTAACCAACAACCTCTTCAACATAATTATTTTATTCGCAATTTTAAATTTAGAATCCATTCTACCTTTTAATTAATTTTGCTTGTTTATGTTTTTGGTTCGTTTTTAAGGCTGACTATTTGTTTTGACAGCTATTTTCGATAACTTAGCGAATACCAATACCCTCGATACTCGGTACCGAAATGTTTAGATTTCTAAACAATATGGAGTAAAATCAGCTCAGGGGAACCTCACGTATCAAAATCCGCATGCAGTTGTTGATAGAGCCTTTAAAATGGTTAATGTAATAAATGTAGACATTGTGCGGAGAGAGGGCTTTTCTAAAACTTCTTACAAATGTCTCCTAACACCTGTTCAGAAATATGGATATTATGTATCTATATTCAATGTTTTTTTTTTATAAATTTGCGAAGCAAAAATTCAGTAAGTGAAAATACCGTTTATACCCAAATAATATGGAGAATTTGATTTTTTAAACAAAAATATAGTTTTATCCATAGCAATTTTAACGATATCCATGTATGCCTAATAGTTATTTAATATTACTTAAAATAATATTATTATCGTTTATATTTACTAAAACACGACGCCATTTCCAAAATAAACGACTAATATTCAATAACAATTCAGGACGTTAAAAAAGTAAACAGTCGACTAAGTATATACGTTTTTACGAATAACAATTTTTTTTATTTATTGAAATAATTTTTGTGCGATATGTCGTATTTCTCCAGTGACCGGACACTTTTTCTAGTGAGCGAACATCAACGATTCATTGATCGGACACTTGAGTTTTTTAATAAAAGTATGATATTTTAGAATAACAATTGACAATTTTATTAAGCTCGCGATCAGTTTATGGAAGATTTTATTTGAAAAACAACAGTTTTTTAATGGTAGAAGTTACAGTAATATTTCGGAAATCGCCACATTTCCTCATCAGACCTCTTTTTATTTAATTAGTTATCAGGGCCGTAGCCAGGATTAACTCATTGGGGTGCTCAAAGTACAGGGGCTTTATATTTACAAAATTAAATAAAATAACCATCGTAAGAAGAGTTTATTAAATATTATTAATAAATAGAATTGCAAAAAACAACAACCACCATAACCAGAAGTATGATGAGTAGTTTTGGTGATATCCGAAATAGCTGCTATAACTTCTACAATTAAAACTGTTGTTGTTTTTTCCAAATAAAATTTTCCATAAAGTGGCCTCGAGTTCAATAAAATTTATTTAAGACTAACAATATTTTTTATTAAAAATTAATAATAGATATATGTATTTTACATTATTGAAAAAAAAAATTGATGGTTCGGCTTCTCTCATGGACAAACCCGATTCCCGTTTTAAAAATAGTGTAAGCCACTTCCGCCTCGGTCTATCTTTTTTAAATTAAGTTTTTCTACCCCTGTCTTTGATTATTTTTATACCCGAGTGTACTTGTGCAAAAGGGTATATTAACTTTAAGATATATATAGACACATATGTACCAAAATTATCAGAATGAAAAGAGGAATCTATGTAGATCTGACTGTCTATCCGTCCGTCCGTCTGTCCGTGGACACTATAAATTGAGTAAAAATTAAGATTGCTTAATAAAACTTAATAAATAAATATCAACATTGCAGCCTCTTTTCCACGATCTTGGATAGTGGACTTAGGAATTCCGTAAATAATGACTGATTTTCGGAGGCTTAAACCATTGTTCGGTATATCTGCTAAGGCCTCTCCATATTTCCCTTATCTGGGACTGGCTTTTTAGTGCCAGTTTGCTTATTATTCGTCCTAAAAATTGCTTAAATTAAAAATAACTTATAGAATATTGAAACAACGACCCTTTCAAATACTAGAATAAGTAGATTTCTAGTAACCGGGCACCATATCCGGACACTGGAATTCATTTCCATTACATTAAATTCAACTTTTTAAGAATATGATTTTTCTTTAAGTAAAATTGTGTTACCTTTTATTTGTACACCATTTATCAGCAAAACTATAAAATATCCAACACATTACCACACATATTTACTCATGATTCTTACCTCTAAAAAAATCGATATGTCACTAGCAAAAAAATAATGTATTCGCACTTTGCGTAGGTGCACCAACTAAATACTCTCAAATAGAGTCAGCGTCGCAATTATTAGAAAATGACACTTGTTAAGCCGTTATAAATGGACGCCTGTTCCTATTGAATTTTAGTTTACCAAATTAGCTGATTGTATATTGATCGGCGGAAATCCTCGGACTGAACTCTCCGTGAGGGTGCCGACTGGTAATGAGTACTACAGAGCAATCCCGTACGATGTTGGGAAGATACTCAGCTAAGCTCGGGAATCAGTGATATGTGCTTAAGCCTCCTGATAGCTCTGTCACATGGAAATGGTTCTTGGGCGTGGTCTTGAGGTAGGGGCTGGATCAAAGTGTCATGCGTACCGTGCTGATGATCAGCCTGGCTGGGGGCCCCCAAATAGCCCAGTCTCGTACGGCACCCTCTGGAAACCAGGCCGCACCCGGTTGTATTCAGGCCTTACCCCAGGCAACGCGGATCTCTGCCCAGGGTGGACTAAGCCCTTCACCGTCACTCGTGGGACTTAACAATGGAGAGTAAAACAACAAACAAAAACAGCGAGACCAGCACTCGTAAAAAGTCGGAAGGGCAGTCGCCCAAGAAAAATGAGGCCCGCGCAATGCAGGGGCCTTCGACTAGCCATGATGGAGCTAAGCCAAGAGGGGATAGCAAACTTCTGGCGCTGCCGAAGTCTGAACACCCCATCAAACGCAAAGGAGACGGGAAGTTTCCGAGAAACACTCCTGGCACTCGAAAAGGCGGTCATGGTATGCAGCCTGCTACCAGGGAGAAAGCCAAAACCAGCTGTCGGGCTTCTCGGGCGCCACCTGATACTCCTACGGTGTTCACAAGGCCAAATGACAGGCCAACTTGTGCGTCAGCAAATGCAAAACATCGGAAGGCTGCTATTAGTATTCTGAAAAGGTCCAATGCATCAGATGATATCTGCAATCGCGCGCTGCCAGATGATCGATCAGAGATGTTGGCAGAGATTGAGTTGGCAAAGACCATCGTGCCGAACTTCCAGCCAGCCGCTCCAGCGGAGCAGAAGGCATCAACTAAGCGCAACAGATCGCTGGAGGTTGCGCAAAACCCATCAAAGAAGGTTAGAATACCAATACTTTCGATGCTCGGTACCGAAATGTTTAGATTTCTAATAAGAACGCACAACAGCAAAAAAATATGGAGTAAAATCAGCTCAGGGGAACCTCACGTATCAAAATCCGAATGCAGTTGTTGATAGAGCCTTTAAAATGGTTAATGTAATAAATGTAGACATTTTGCGGAGAGAGAGCTGTTAACACCTGTTCAGAAATACGGATATTATGTATCTATATTCAATGTTTTTTTTTTTATAAATTTGCGAAGCAAAAATTCAGTAAGTGAAAATACCGTTTATACCCAAATAATATGGAGAATTTGATTTTTTAAACAAAAATATAGTTTTATCCATAGCAATTTTAACGATATCCATGTATGCCTAATAGTTATTTAATATTACTTAAAATAATATTATTATTGTTTATATTTACTAAAACACGACGCCATTTCCAAAATAAACGACTAATATTCAATAACAATTCAGGACGTTAAAAAAGTAAACAGTCGACTAAGTATATCAGTTTTTACGAATAACAATTTTTTTTATTTATTGAAATAATTTTTGTGCGATATGTCGTATTTCTCCAGTGACCGGACACTTTTTCTAGTGAGCGAACATCAACGATTCATTGATCGGACACTTGAGTTTTTTAATAAAAGTATGATATTTTAGAATAACAATTGACAATTTTATTAAGCTCGCGATCAGTTTATGGAAGATTTTATTTGAAAAACAACAGTTTTTTAATGGTAGAAGTTACAGTAATATTTCGGAAATCGCCACATTTCCTCATCAGACTTCTTTTATTTCATTAGTAATCAGGGCCGTAGCCAGGATTAACTCATTGGGGTGCTCAAAGTACAGGGGCTTTATATTTACAAAATTAAATAAAATAACCATCGTAAGAAAAGTTTATTAAATATTATTAATAAATAGAATTGCAAAAAACAACAACCACATAACCAGAAGTATGATGAGTAGTTTTGGTGATATCCGAAAAAGCTGCTATAACTTCTACAATTAAAACTGTTGTTGTTTTTTCCAAATAAAATTTTCCATAAAGTGGCCTCGAGTTCAATAAAATTTATTTAAGAATAACAATATTTTTTATTAAAAATTAATAATAGATATATTTCATATTGAGATATGGCAACGCCAATGTAAAACAGTTTTCATTTAGCTTTAAGCATTATCATTTTCCTTTACACTTTTTTGTATTTAGTCGCTTTGTAACAATTAAACGATTTGCATTAAACAGACAACGTGTCGTTTACTTTATCTCTTGGTGTACCTAACATGGTTATGGGCCCAGAGACACGTGTGTGATCGATGGACTGATCGAAATTGCGACATATTTATTCAACTCGTAAAGATAAAGCTAAAAAGTTTTTCATCGAAATGAGCTCGGCAGGTTTGCTGCAAATTGACAAGTTAGATGGGCAGAACTACGATAGTTGGTGTGTGCAAATGAAGAGCATTCTTATTCACACCAATTATGGAAAGTCGTCAGTGGAAAATTTGTAAAAACTGATGCAGTCGCTAACAAATGGGATGAACTCGACGAGAAGGCATTAGCTACTTTGACACTTGGCGTAAAGTCGTCGCAGCTTATGCATATACGAAGGTGCAAATCATCAATGGAGGCATGGAAAGCTCTTGAGAATTTATATAAAGCGGTGCGTAAGGTATTTTTATACAAGACGCTGATCAACATGCAAATGGATGAAGGCGGTGAGATCCCTAGACACCTGAACGAATTTAGCAACGTAGCAGACAAATTAGCAGAAATTGACATCGCTTTGCCTGATGAGTTGTTGGTGGTAATGCTGTTATCCAGCTTACCTAAAAGTTATGATAGCTTCGTAATTGCTATGGAAACAAGGGATAAACTACCGTCGTTTAGTTTTGTGACCTCTAAAATTATAGAAGAAGGTGAACGTAAACGTGAGAGATCAAAGGAAAGACGTGTATAGAGAGCACAAATCATTTACAATGTTGGCAGCTGCAAATACTTCGCTCTTTAACCTTTCCTCGTGGTGCGTAGACAGTGGAGCTACAGCGCACATGTGTAGTGATCGCGAATCAAACTTGATGGAGGTAATTATATGTATGCAGAGGGAAGAGGTGAAGTGGATTTAAAAACAAATGAAGGTGACATTTTATTAAAAAATGTTTTATTTGTGCCTGAAATGGGTGGTAATTTCATTTCTGTAAGCAAAGCCGTAGACAAGGGGTTATTTGTGAAGTTTTCACAATCGATGGCTGTTATTTATGAAAAGGATGGAGAAGTAATACTAAGGGCGAGACAAATTTGTGGTTTATTTGTTATAAATACTGATAGCAATAATTGATTTAACGTGGGTACTAATGAATGCGAGAAATGGCATGCACGATACGGTCAATTAAACTACGGAAGTTTGCAAGAACTTGCATCGAAAAAGATGGTTCGTGGTTTTGAAAATGTTAAATTTATTAGAGATATAGCATGCACAACGTGCATAAAACGTAAAATACATATGTACAAAGCCTTTTCCACAGAAAGCTACTGACCGCGCCAGAGATTTGCTTGAGGTGATTCACACGGACGTTTGTGGTCCCATCAGAACTACCTCATTGGGAGGTGCAAGGTACTTCGTTACCTTTATCGACGACAGGTCTCGTAGAACATTTATTTATTTCATTAAGAGCAAAGATAAAGTTTTTGACAAATTTGTTACATTCAAAAATTTTGTAGAGCGGCAAACAAATAGGAAGATAAAGATAGTAAGAAGCGATAACGGGCTTGAGTTTGTTAATAGAAGTTTTGATGAGTTATATAGGCATTGCGGTATAATAAGACAGCTCACGGTTCCATACTCCCCACAACAGAATGGAGTGGCGGAGAGGATGAATAGAACGATTGTCGAAATGGCAAGATCGATGATGACGTATGCGAATTCTCCCGAAATGTTATGGGCAGAAGCGACTGCTACAGCAGTGTATATTAGAAACCGATCGCCGACAAGAGCATTAGATGGAATCACGCCATATGAAGTATGGACTGGTCGTAAGCCCTCGATAGAGCATTTAAGAGTATTTGGATCGACAGCAGTTTGCTTAGACAAGACTCAAAAAAATAAACTATTAGCGAAGGGAAGAGAATAAGAGATGGTAGGCTATTCACTTACATCTAAAGCATACCGTTTGTATGACCCACAGAGTAGAAGAATTATTGAAGCTCGCGATGTGTTGTTTGCCGAGTTGGTAAAATGCGAAGAGACTTGTGCGCCAGATTCCATTGAGATTACCCCACAAACTCTTTTGATTGATAAAACGATTAATGAAAATGAAAATGATGAAAACTTAAGCCTAGAACCCAGGCAAAAACGTGGTCGTGAAGACGATTATTTAGAAGAAATTGACAATGAAAATGCGAATAACGAAACTATGTTAGAGGAGGAGCAAAACATACAATTTGGGCCTGGTAGACCGAAGTATGTTCGAACAGGTATGCCAGGAAGACCAAAGAAAATGCGAAACGTATTGAATGTTATGAAAAATTCTCCGAATATTGAAATTCCACAAACACTCGCTGAAGCATTACAGAGTAAGTACGCTAAAGAGTGGGAAAATGCGATGTAAAAAGAGTACGGAGCATAGATAAAAAACGAGACGTGGAGTCTTGAGAGTTTGCCCAAAGGGCAACGAGCGATTGGCAGTAGATGGGTGTTCAGCGTAAAGCGCAACGAAGACGGAAGCGTAGAAAGGTTTAAGTGCAGATTGGTTGCTAAAGGTTGCAATCAACAGTTTGGCGTTAATTATACAGAGACAACAATCCGTATGGTTCTGGCATTGGCAGTGGAGTGGAAACTCTTTGCTCAACAAATGGACGTGTGTACTGCTTATTTAAACAGCGATCTTAATGATATTATGTATATGCGACAACCAGAAGGTTTTGTTGATAAAGAGAACCCTGAAAATGTGCTGCGGTTGAAGAAAGCAACTTACGGTCTGAAGCAGTCGGGCCGCGAATGGAACGCAAAGTTAGACGGCGTACTTAAAACGCCGTTAGACGGCGTACTTAAAACGATTGGTTACGAATCTTGTATAAACGAACCTTGTCTCTATAAGAGAAATGTAAAAGGTAATATTTCGCTCATCGCTGTATACGTTGATGACCTTATCATAGCATGCAAAACGATGACAGAGCTAGATAAAGTTAAGAAGCAAATCTCGAATAATTTTGAATGTGTTGACAAAGGTGAGCTACGATATTTTCTGGGTATCAAGGTTGAGCGGCAAGGGAGTATTGGCCAAATATATATCAGTCAATCTCCGTACATCAAAGATATCTTGAAACGTCATGGTATGCAACAGTGCAGGCCAGCAGCGACGCCTCTTGATGCAGGTTTTACTGTAGGGTGCAGAAATGAATCATGTCAGCGAGTCGAACCAGTAGAATATCAATCAATGATTGGGGAATTTATGTACTTGGCTTTATGTACGCGTCCGGATATAATGCATTCGGTTTGCAAATTGGCTCAACGCAATTCAGATCCACATGTTGAGCATTATTCCGGAATAAAACATATATTAAGGTATTTAGCAGCTACCAAAGATCTACGCTTATGCTATAGCGCTTGTGGAAAATCTGTTGAAGGGTTCGTGGATGCCGACTGGGGCAACGATTTAATTGACCGAAAATCTTTTTCGGGAAACGCGTTTTTTCTCGGTAGCAGTGCATTCGCATGGCAGTCAAAAAAACAACAAACGGTGGCGCTCAGTAGTACTGAAGCCGAATACGTTGCATTAGCAGATGGAGTAAAAGAAGCGTTGTTCTTTCGAAATCTATTAAAAGAGATTGGTTGTGAACAGCTTGCGCCAACTACTATATATGGCGATAATTTAAGTGCGCAAAATTTATCTAAAAATCCTATGTTTCACTGTAGAAGTAAACATATAGACATAAAGCACCACTTTATTAGAGATGTAATAAAAAGTAATGATATTATTGTTAAATATACTCTAACTAATGAAATGGTTGCTGATGTTATGACAAAAAATTTATGTAAGAACAAACATATGAAATTTACAAAATGTTTAGGTTTAGAATAATAAAGTTAGTAAAAAAAACATTTGCGTTGAGGGGGAGTATTGAGATATGGCAACGCCAATGTAAAACAGTTTTCATTTAGCTTTAAGCATTATCATTTTGCTTTTTGTATTTAGTCGCTTTGTAACAATTCAACGATTTGCATTAAACAGACAACGTGTCTTTTACTTTATCTCTTGGTGTACCTAACATTTTACATTATTGAAAAAAAAAATTGATGGTTCGGCTTCTCTCATGCACAAACCCGATTCACGTTTTAAAAATAGTGTAAGCCACTTCCGCCTCGGTCCACCTTTTTTAAATTAAGTTTTTCTACCCCTGTCTTTGATTATTTTTAAACCCGAGTGTACTTGTGCAAAAGGGTATATTAACTTTAAGATATATATAGACACATATATACCAAAATTATCAGAATGAAAAGAGGAGTCTATGTAGATCTGACTGTCTATCCGTCCGTCCGTCTGTCCGTGGACACTATAAATTGAGTAAAAATTAAGATTGCTTAATAAAACTTAATAAATAAATATCAACATTGCAGCCTCTTTTCCATTTGTTACATATGATTGGGAACCCAACTTGTAGGGAAACGCGGGTACCTTTCTTTGCAGACGATCTTGGATAGTGGACTTAGGAATTCCGTAAATAATGACTGATTTTCGGAGGCTTAAAGCATTGTTCGGTATATCTGCTAAGGCCTCTCCATATTTCCCTTATCTGGGACTGGCTTTTTAGTGCCAGTTTGCCTATTATTCGTTCTAAAAATTGCTTAAATTAAAAATAACTTATAGAATATTGAAACAACGACTCCTTCGAATACTGGAATAAGTAGATTTCTAGTAACAGGGCACCATGTCCGGACACTGGAATTCATTTCCATTACATTAAATTCAACCTTTTAAGAATATGATTTTTCTTTAAGTAAAATTGTATTACCTTTTATTTGTACACCATTTATCAGCAAAACTAGAAAATATCCAACACATTACCACACATATTTACTCATGATTCTTACCTCTAAAAAAATCTATATGTCACTAGCAAAAAAATTATTTATTCGCACTGTGCGTAGGTGCACCAACTAAATACTCTCAAATAGAGTCAGCGTCGCAATTATTAGAAAATGACACTTGTTAAGCCGTTATAAATGGACGCCTGTTCCTATTGAATTTTAGTTTACCAAATTAGCTGATTGGCGGAAATCCTCGGACTGAACTCTCCGTGAGGTTGCCGACTGGTAATGAGTACTACAGAGCAATCCCGTACGATGTTGGGAAGATACTCAGCTAAACTCAGGAATCAGTGCTATGTGCTTAAGCCTCCTGATAGCTCTGTCACATGGAAATGGTTCTTGAGCGTGGTCTTGAGGTAGGGGCTGGATCATAGTGTCATGCGTACCGTGCTGATGATCAGCCTGGCTGGGGGCCCGCAAATAGCCTAGTCTCGTACGGCACCCTCTGGAAACCAGGCCGCACCCGGTTGTATTCAGGCCTTTCCCCAGGCAACGCGGATCTCTGCCCAGGGTGGACTAAGCCCTTCACCGCCACTCGTGGGACTTAACAATGGAGAGTAAAACAACAAACAAAAACAGCGAGACCAGCACTCGTAAAAAGTCGGAAGGGCAGTCGCCCAAGAAAAATGAGGCCCGTGCAATGCAGGGTCCTTCGACTAGCCATGATGGAGCTAAGCCAAGAGGGGATAGCAAACTTCTGCCGCTGCCGAAGTCTGAACACCCCATCAAACGCAAAGGAGACGGGAAGTTTCCGAGAAACACTCCTGGCACTCGAAAAGGCGGTCATGGTATGCAGCCTGCTACCAGGGAGAAAGCCAAAACCAGCTGTCGGGCTTCTCGGGCGCCACCTGATACTCCTACGGTGTTCACAAGGCCAAATGACAGGCCAACTTGTGCGTCAGCAAATGCAAAACATCGGAAGGCTGCTATTAGTATTCTGAAAAGGTCCAATGCATCAGATGATATCTGCAATCGCGCGCTGCCAGATGATCGATCAGAGATGTTGGCAGAGATTGAGTTGGCAAAGACCATCGTGCCGAACTTCCAGCCAGCCGCTCCAGCGGAGCAGAAGGCATCAACTAAGCGCAACAGATCGCTGGAGGTTGCGCAAAACCCATCAAAGAAGGTTAGAATACCAATACTTTCGATGCTCGGTACCGAAATGTTTAGATTTCTAATAAGAACGCACAACAGCAAAAAAATATGGAGTAAAATCAGCTCAGGGGAACCTCACGTATCAAAATCCGAATGCAGTTGTTGATAGAGCCTTTAAAATGGTTAATGTAATAAATGTAGACATTTTGCGGAGAGAGAGCTGTTAACACCTGTTCAGAAATACGGATATTATGTATCTATATTCAATGTTTTTTTTTTTATAAATTTGCGAAGCAAAAATTCAGTAAGTGAAAATACCGTTTATACCCAAATAATATGGAGAATTTGATTTTTTAAACAAAAATATAGTTTTATCCATAGCAATTTTAACGATATCCATGTATGCCTAATAGTTATTTAATATTACTTAAAATAATATTATTATTGTTTATATTTACTAAAACACGACGCCATTTCCAAAATAAACGACTAATATTCAATAACAATTCAGGACGTTAAAAAAGTAAACAGTCGACTAAGTATATCAGTTTTTACGAATAACAATTTTTTTTATTTATTGAAATAATTTTTGTGCGATATGTCGTATTTCTCCAGTGACCGGACACTTTTTCTAGTGAGCGAACATCAACGATTCATTGATCGGACACTTGAGTTTTTTAATAAAAGTATGATATTTTAGAATAACAATTGACAATTTTATTAAGCTCGCGATCAGTTTATGGAAGATTTTATTTGAAAAACAACAGTTTTTTAATGGTAGAAGTTACAGTAATATTTCGGAAATCGCCACATTTCCTCATCAGACTTCTTTTATTTCATTAGTAATCAGGGCCGTAGCCAGGATTAACTCATTGGGGTGCTCAAAGTACAGGGGCTTTATATTTACAAAATTAAATAAAATAACCATCGTAAGAAAAGTTTATTAAATATTATTAATAAATAGAATTGCAAAAAACAACAACCACATAACCAGAAGTATGATGAGTAGTTTTGGTGATATCCGAAAAAGCTGCTATAACTTCTACAATTAAAACTGTTGTTGTTTTTTCCAAATAAAATTTTCCATAAAGTGGCCTCGAGTTCAATAAAATTTATTTAAGAATAACAATATTTTTTATTAAAAATTAATAATAGATATATTTCATATTGAGATATGGCAACGCCAATGTAAAACAGTTTTCATTTAGCTTTAAGCATTATCATTTTCCTTTACACTTTTTTGTATTTAGTCGCTTTGTAACAATTAAACGATTTGCATTAAACAGACAACGTGTCGTTTACTTTATCTCTTGGTGTACCTAACATGGTTATGGGCCCAGAGACACGTGTGTGATCGATGGACTGATCGAAATTGCGACATATTTATTCAACTCGTAAAGATAAAGCTAAAAAGTTTTTCATCGAAATGAGCTCGGCAGGTTTGCTGCAAATTGACAAGTTAGATGGGCAGAACTACGATAGTTGGTGTGTGCAAATGAAGAGCATTCTTATTCACACCAATTATGGAAAGTCGTCAGTGGAAAATTTGTAAAAACTGATGCAGTCGCTAACAAATGGGATGAACTCGACGAGAAGGCATTAGCTACTTTGACACTTGGCGTAAAGTCGTCGCAGCTTATGCATATACGAAGGTGCAAATCATCAATGGAGGCATGGAAAGCTCTTGAGAATTTATATAAAGCGGTGCGTAAGGTATTTTTATACAAGACGCTGATCAACATGCAAATGGATGAAGGCGGTGAGATCCCTAGACACCTGAACGAATTTAGCAACGTAGCAGACAAATTAGCAGAAATTGACATCGCTTTGCCTGATGAGTTGTTGGTGGTAATGCTGTTATCCAGCTTACCTAAAAGTTATGATAGCTTCGTAATTGCTATGGAAACAAGGGATAAACTACCGTCGTTTAGTTTTGTGACCTCTAAAATTATAGAAGAAGGTGAACGTAAACGTGAGAGATCAAAGGAAAGACGTGTATAGAGAGCACAAATCATTTACAATGTTGGCAGCTGCAAATACTTCGCTCTTTAACCTTTCCTCGTGGTGCGTAGACAGTGGAGCTACAGCGCACATGTGTAGTGATCGCGAATCAAACTTGATGGAGGTAATTATATGTATGCAGAGGGAAGAGGTGAAGTGGATTTAAAAACAAATGAAGGTGACATTTTATTAAAAAATGTTTTATTTGTGCCTGAAATGGGTGGTAATTTCATTTCTGTAAGCAAAGCCGTAGACAAGGGGTTATTTGTGAAGTTTTCACAATCGATGGCTGTTATTTATGAAAAGGATGGAGAAGTAATACTAAGGGCGAGACAAATTTGTGGTTTATTTGTTATAAATACTGATAGCAATAATTGATTTAACGTGGGTACTAATGAATGCGAGAAATGGCATGCACGATACGGTCAATTAAACTACGGAAGTTTGCAAGAACTTGCATCGAAAAAGATGGTTCGTGGTTTTGAAAATGTTAAATTTATTAGAGATATAGCATGCACAACGTGCATAAAACGTAAAATACATATGTACAAAGCCTTTTCCACAGAAAGCTACTGACCGCGCCAGAGATTTGCTTGAGGTGATTCACACGGACGTTTGTGGTCCCATCAGAACTACCTCATTGGGAGGTGCAAGGTACTTCGTTACCTTTATCGACGACAGGTCTCGTAGAACATTTATTTATTTCATTAAGAGCAAAGATAAAGTTTTTGACAAATTTGTTACATTCAAAAATTTTGTAGAGCGGCAAACAAATAGGAAGATAAAGATAGTAAGAAGCGATAACGGGCTTGAGTTTGTTAATAGAAGTTTTGATGAGTTATATAGGCATTGCGGTATAATAAGACAGCTCACGGTTCCATACTCCCCACAACAGAATGGAGTGGCGGAGAGGATGAATAGAACGATTGTCGAAATGGCAAGATCGATGATGACGTATGCGAATTCTCCCGAAATGTTATGGGCAGAAGCGACTGCTACAGCAGTGTATATTAGAAACCGATCGCCGACAAGAGCATTAGATGGAATCACGCCATATGAAGTATGGACTGGTCGTAAGCCCTCGATAGAGCATTTAAGAGTATTTGGATCGACAGCAGTTTGCTTAGACAAGACTCAAAAAAATAAACTATTAGCGAAGGGAAGAGAATAAGAGATGGTAGGCTATTCACTTACATCTAAAGCATACCGTTTGTATGACCCACAGAGTAGAAGAATTATTGAAGCTCGCGATGTGTTGTTTGCCGAGTTGGTAAAATGCGAAGAGACTTGTGCGCCAGATTCCATTGAGATTACCCCACAAACTCTTTTGATTGATAAAACGATTAATGAAAATGAAAATGATGAAAACTTAAGCCTAGAACCCAGGCAAAAACGTGGTCGTGAAGACGATTATTTAGAAGAAATTGACAATGAAAATGCGAATAACGAAACTATGTTAGAGGAGGAGCAAAACATACAATTTGGGCCTGGTAGACCGAAGTATGTTCGAACAGGTATGCCAGGAAGACCAAAGAAAATGCGAAACGTATTGAATGTTATGAAAAATTCTCCGAATATTGAAATTCCACAAACACTCGCTGAAGCACTACAGAGTAAGTACCCTAAAGAGTGGGAAAATGCGATGGAAAAAGAGTACGGAGCATTGATAAAAAACGAGACGTGGAGTCTTGAGAGTTTGCCCAAAGGGCAACGAGCGATTGGCAGTAGATGGGTGTTCAGCGTAAAGCGCAACGAAGACGGAAGCGTAGAAAGGTTTAAGTGCAGATTGGTTGCTAAAGTTTGCAATCAACAGTTTGGCGTTAATTATACAGAGACAACAATCCGTATGGTTCTGGCATTGGCAGTGGAGTGGAAACTCTTTGCTCATCAAATGGACGTGTGTACTGCTTATTTAAACAGCGATCTTAATGATATTGTGTATATGCGACAACCAGAAGGTTTTGTTGATAAAGAGAACCCTGAAAATGTGCTGCGGTTGAAGAAAGCAACTTACGGTCTGAAGCAGTCGGGCCGCGAATGGAACGCAAAGTAAGACGGCGTACTTAAAACGCCGTTAGACGGCGTACTTAAAACGATTGGTTACGAATCTTGTATAAACGAACCTTGTCTCTATAAGAGAAATGTAAAAGGTAATATTTCGCTCATCGCTGTATACGTTGATGACCTTATCATAGCATGCAAAACGATGACAGAGCTAGATAAAGTTAAGAAGCAAATCTCGAATAATTTTGAATGTGTTGACAAAGGTGAGCTACGATATTTTCTGGGTATCAAGGTTGAGCGGCAAGGGAGTATTGGCCAAATATATATCAGTCAATCTCCGTACATCAAAGATATCTTGAAACGTCATGGTATGCAACAGTGCAGGCCAGCAGCGACGCCTCTTGATGCAGGTTTTACTGTAGGGTGCAGAAATGAATCATGTCAGCGAGTCGAACCAGTAGAATATCAATCAATGATTGGGGAATTTATGTACTTGGCTTTATGTACGCGTCCGGATATAATGCATTCGGTTTGCAAATTGGCTCAACGCAATTCAGATCCACATGTTGAGCATTATTCCGGAATAAAACATATATTAAGGTATTTAGCAGCTACCAAAGATCTACGCTTATGCTATAGCGCTTGTGGAAAATCTGTTGAAGGGTTCGTGGATGCCGACTGGGGCAACGATTTAATTGACCGAAAATCTTTTTCGGGAAACGCGTTTTTTCTCGGTAGCAGTGCATTCGCATGGCAGTCAAAAAAACAACAAACGGTGGCGCTCAGTAGTACTGAAGCCGAATACGTTGCATTAGCAGATGGAGTAAAAGAAGCGTTGTTCTTTCGAAATCTATTAAAAGAGATTGGTTGTGAACAGCTTGCGCCAACTACTATATATGGCGATAATTTAAGTGCGCAAAATTTATCTAAAAATCCTATGTTTCACTGTAGAAGTAAACATATAGACATAAAGCACCACTTTATTAGAGATGTAATAAAAAGTAATGATATTATTGTTAAATATACTCTAACTAATGAAATGGTTGCTGATGTTATGACAAAAAATTTATGTAAGAACAAACATATGAAATTTACAAAATGTTTAGGTTTAGAATAATAAAGTTAGTAAAAAAAACATTTGCGTTGAGGGGGAGTATTGAGATATGGCAACGCCAATGTAAAACAGTTTTCATTTAGCTTTAAGCATTATCATTTTGCTTTTTGTATTTAGTCGCTTTGTAACAATTCAACGATTTGCATTAAACAGACAACGTGTCTTTTACTTTATCTCTTGGTGTACCTAACATTTTACATTATTGAAAAAAAAAATTGATGGTTCGGCTTCTCTCATGCACAAACCCGATTCACGTTTTAAAAATAGTGTAAGCCACTTCCGCCTCGGTCCACCTTTTTTAAATTAAGTTTTTCTACCCCTGTCTTTGATTATTTTTAAACCCGAGTGTACTTGTGCAAAAGGGTATATTAACTTTAAGATATATATAGACACATATATACCAAAATTATCAGAATGAAAAGAGGAGTCTATGTAGATCTGACTGTCTATCCGTCCGTCCGTCTGTCCGTGGACACTATAAATTGAGTAAAAATTAAGATTGCTTAATAAAACTTAATAAATAAATATCAACATTGCAGCCTCTTTTCCATTTGTTACATATGATTGGGAACCCAACTTGTAGGGAAACGCGGGTACCTTTCTTTGCAGACGATCTTGGATAGTGGACTTAGGAATTCCGTAAATAATGACTGATTTTCGGAGGCTTAAAGCATTGTTCGGTATATCTGCTAAGGCCTCTCCATATTTCCCTTATCTGGGACTGGCTTTTTAGTGCCAGTTTGCCTATTATTCGTTCTAAAAATTGCTTAAATTAAAAATAACTTATAGAATATTGAAACAACGACTCCTTCGAATACTGGAATAAGTAGATTTCTAGTAACAGGGCACCATGTCCGGACACTGGAATTCATTTCCATTACATTAAATTCAACCTTTTAAGAATATGATTTTTCTTTAAGTAAAATTGTATTACCTTTTATTTGTACACCATTTATCAGCAAAACTAGAAAATATCCAACACATTACCACACATATTTACTCATGATTCTTACCTCTAAAAAAATCTATATGTCACTAGCAAAAAAATTATTTATTCGCACTGTGCGTAGGTGCACCAACTAAATACTCTCAAATAGAGTCAGCGTCGCAATTATTAGAAAATGACACTTGTTAAGCCGTTATAAATGGACGCCTGTTCCTATTGAATTTTAGTTTACCAAATTAGCTGATTGGCGGAAATCCTCGGACTGAACTCTCCGTGAGGTTGCCGACTGGTAATGAGTACTACAGAGCAATCCCGTACGATGTTGGGAAGATACTCAGCTAAACTCAGGAATCAGTGCTATGTGCTTAAGCCTCCTGATAGCTCTGTCACATGGAAATGGTTCTTGAGCGTGGTCTTGAGGTAGGGGCTGGATCATAGTGTCATGCGTACCGTGCTGATGATCAGCCTGGCTGGGGGCCCGCAAATAGCCTAGTCTCGTACGGCACCCTCTGGAAACCAGGCCGCACCCGGTTGTATTCAGGCCTTTCCCCAGGCAACGCGGATCTCTGCCCAGGGTGGACTAAGCCCTTCACCGCCACTCGTGGGACTTAACAATGGAGAGTAAAACAACAAACAAAAACAGCGAGACCAGCACTCGTAAAAAGTCGGAAGGGCAGTCGCCCAAGAAAAATGAGGCCCGTGCAATGCAGGGTCCTTCGACTAGCCATGATGGAGCTAAGCCAAGAGGGGATAGCAAACTTCTGCCGCTGCCGAAGTCTGAACACCCCATCAAACGCAAAGGAGACGGGAAGTTTCCGAGAAACACTCCTGGCACTCGAAAAGGCGGTCATGGTATGCAGCCTGCTACCAGGGAGAAAGCCAAAACCAGCTGTCGGGCTTCTCGGGCGCCACTTTATACTCCTACGGTGTTCACAAGGCCAAATGACAGGCCAACTTGTGCGTCAGCAAATGCAAGACATCGGAAGGCTGCTATTAGTATTCTGAAAAGGTCCAATGCATCAGATGATATCTGCAATCGCGCGCTGCCAGATGATCGATCAGAGATGTTGGCAGAGATTGAGTTGGCAAAGACCATCGTGCCGAACTTCCAGCCAGCCGCTCCAGCGGAGCAGAAGGCATCAACTAAGCGCAACAGATCGCTGGAGGTTGTGCAAAACCCATCAAAGAAGGTTAGAGTTCATGGCCCATCCTTTGCGGAAGTCGCAAAGGAAAGTATAGTACTGGGCGTCGTAGATGAGAACCAGAGAGACCAACCGGTACTGCGGACGGCGTACTTTAAGCCAATCCTGGACCACCTCCATCTTGCAAAGATGCGGCATGGTTTCAGGGTAATGTAAAGGTTGTGGCTTGTGACGATGTCAGATCCGCCGAACTTTACAAGAAGGCAGTAGCCAGCTTAGGGGAAGTCTATCCGGGATCGAAGTTCCGGGCAAAAGATTTTAAGGACATCCCATCCAGGCCTAGGGCGAGGGTATGACTGCCAGCAAAACCCGCCGAGCCGGGTAATTGGTAACTGGAAGGTGCTAAAGCGACGCGTCAAGGGGTACTGATGCTAAACGGGTAGAGTCTACTCGAATGACGTTAATGCGGTGCGCAGTATTGAAGTGGAGGTGGACCAGAGCACTGGGGATGAAGAGGACGCAGGGCCGAGCGACATCAATCCATTGGATGATCTGTTCCTGGGTTATGCTTCCTCGGTTTCGTCACTTTGCATTGGTATCACCTTCCGCAAATACACGGAGGATGAGCTCATGTTAAGCGATGAAGGAGATGAGGCCAACATAACAGTGGTGAAGAGGGATAGGGGATGCGATCCAGATGGTCCGTGTCATCCAGATAAACCTGCACCACTGTAAAGCAGCATCCGCTGCACTGCAGCTCCAGTTAGCGAATAAGGTGGCAGCAGACATCGCCCTAATCCAGGAGCCTTGGATTATTGGGCATAGAATTTGTGGCCTAAAGGCTGCTGAGTACACACTGTTAACTACAAACATCGAAAGAATCAGATATTTTGTTACGTTGTATTATTTGGTTCCCCCCAAGAATACAGAAAACAAATATTCAGAAACACATTTTTTCAGAAAACATTAGTCAGAACCCCTTTTTTCAGAAAGCCAAAATTCAGAAGTCAAAACTCAGAAGTCAAAATTCAGAAGTCAAAATTCAGACGTAAAAATTCCGAAGTAAAAATTCCGAAGTAAAAATTCAGAAGTCAAAATTGAGAAAGTAATCAGACGGCAGAAAAAACATTAAAATTTGCGCAAAATTTAATGTTTTTTCTGCCGTCTGATTACTTTCTCAATTTTGACTTCTGAATTTTTACTTCGGAATTTTTACTTCTACATTCTTTTTTTCAGCCGTCTGATAGCTTTCTAAAAACGCATTGTTCATATTTAGTAGTATAAGTTACTAACTCCTCATTTCAATCCATTGTTGATCACTGAAATTTTTATTTTCTTATCATTAATTTTCGTGGTTACGCTTATTGCAATTTTTCATGCTCATATTAATATCTGTACATATGTACATTCTCGCGTACACAAATATGTTTATAAGCATTTTCTTGTTTTCAATATTAGCAATGCATAAAACCTGTTTGCAATTGTTCTCTTATCACTTGTGTTCATACATAAGTATGTGGGTATGTATATACGCTAGCATAACCAGCTATTATCATGAATGGGATGTAGGTACCACGTTTTGATACAAAAATTATTAAAGAATGGAAAAGATGATGACAAAGCTTTGTAGATTTTTTTCCAATTCGTCTTCACATTATTCTCACCTAGTCTGTTTCATCCATTTCGAGTGCTATTACTGTTGCAAATTATTGTCAAAATCGCATTAAAACGTTGCGAAGCCCTAATTTAGTATATCAATATTATAAAATAATTTGTTACCACGTATTATCAGAATGGAGTGCATTTTAAGCCATAAGAACAAACATGAAAAAATTTTCTTTGATGGGTACGAATAAACATTCGACTGGTCGCGTGACGAAACAGATTATTATTTCTGTAGCGAGTAAGAACTCAGTTATATGTATGTATATCATGAAATTCGAATGGCTTTTTGACTTCCATGAATATTTTTTAGTAAAAAACGTGAATCGAAGTGTGGTGCTAGATTAATTCGATATAACTATGTATATGGAGGCAGGTGAAAATAACGTGAAGGTAACAGGCATACATTTACATGCACCAGATGCTAGAAAAGTGGAAGTTTATAGATTGACAAAAAACCTAAAACGAAAGGCTGCTGAAGAGCCTAGCACCTCAAAAGATATTGTGGGACAAATTACATCAAATGCAAATGAAGCGATTAAGCCGATTCTCCCTCCAGTCGAACAAATGATGCGCACCGTCAGGCGAACACGTGCTATAAATTTGGTCCCGAAAAATCCAAATAACCTTAAAGAATTAGTTCTTAAAAATGAATTTACCAAAACAATGGAGGGAAAAGAATTTTTGCTGTATGACAGTGGACCAAACGATCAGAGGCTAATCATTTTTTCCACCGAAGAAAATTTGAAATTTTTAGCAAATTGCTCTTCGATTCATATGGACGGCACGTTTTCTGTTGTTCCTTCACTTTTTTCCCAATTATACACTTTACATGCCAAGTACTGCATTTATATAGATTTGATTCCACTTCTCGATTCTATAGAATTTTTTTTATATATAGTTGGTTTAAATGGTTTAATAGTTCCTTTGGTTTATGTACTAGCGTGTAACAAAAAACAAGAAACATATAACATCATTTTTAAGACCATACTAGAAAAAGAATGTTCCTTTAAACCAAAATATGTTATGCAGGATTTCGAAAAAGCGGCGATCAATTCTGTAAAAAGTTCATTTCCCGAAGCATCCGTTCATGGTTGTTTTTTTCTTTTTGCCAAAAATGTTTGGAGGGATATCCAATCTTTAGGGCTTCAAATACAATACCAAACCTGTGCCATTTTTGCGATGAATTTGAAATATTTATTGGCGCTTGCTTTTGTACCTGAAGCGAAAGTAATAGAGGCATTCGGATTGATATCCGAACTGGAATTTTACAAAGATGACGAAGAAAAGGAATATAATTCCGAAATCCAAAACTTGTTAAGTTATTTCGAAGTAACTTATATTGGATTGCCACTTCACGGAACACAGCAACGTAGAAAAAAAGCATTGTTTCCAATTGAGCTGTGGAACATGTATAACATAACCAAACTGGGTGAAGCACGAACAAATAATTCAGTTGAAGGTTGGCACAACGCCATTCGAAGTGCGTTTGGAACACACCCCAACATATTTAATTTTATAAATAAAATAAAAAACGAACAGGTCTTAACTGACACAAAACTTCAGCAATTTTCAGCTGGAGGTGAACCATGTCGAAAACGCAAAAAGAAGTATAAAGATTTCGACTATCGTTTGAGTAGTATTGTCGCTTCATTTGAAAACGATAAACGGGAAAGTGATTTAATTAGCTTTATGCTTGCCATTGCACATAATTTAAAATTCTAAGTTGTACTATTTTTTATACATACATATGTATATATGTACAATGTATATATCTTGACAAAAAATAAAAGTTTGTGAATTTTTCATTCATTTTTCTGTTAAGTGTTTTCTGAATTTTTTATTCTGATTTTTTGTTTCTGAAAAGTGATTTCTGAATTTTTCATTCTGATTTGTTGTTTCTGAAAAAAGTTTCCTGAATTTTTCATTCTGACTTTTTGTTTCTGAAAAGTTTTTTCTGACTTTTTCATTCTGACTTTTTGTTTCTGAAAAGTGTTTTCTGAATAAATTTTTCTGAAAAACAGAATTTCTGAATTTTTTCTTTCTGAATTTATGGGGGGCACCGTATTATTTATACCTGGCACGGTGCCGCTGTGGTCGAGTGGGTAGCGGTGCGTGCTATAATTCGATATGCCGCTGAGTTCGAGGTCCGAATCTCAACCAGCGCAAGTAAAATCTTATTCATAGAGTTTTCTTGTGACCGCCCTTCGGCAGACAATGGCAAACCTCCGAAGGTATTTCTGCAATGAAAAGCTTCTCATAAAATACATCTGCCGTTTGGAGTCGGTACAAAACTGTAGGTCCCTCCTTTTTTGGTACAACATAAAGAAGCACACCACTAATGGTGGGAGAAGCTCGGCCAAACACTGAGCTATATTGTGTGAGCGCCAAATTAATAAAAAAATAATGACACCTGTTTATCGGATTTTTCATTTTGCTGTCATGTAACTGCCTAAATATGTATCTTTCCTGGGTCATTAATCAATGACAATTCTGACAGTCAAATTAGCCCTGTGCTGTGCGATACTCGTATTCGCGACATAAGTTATACCTACATTAGTATACGAGTATATATAAGTATGTATCGATCGATTATATTGATGTAAATAATGTGTTCGACCTATGGGGAAGTGCTTTAAGTGTCGGATTCTAAATGATAGATCTGTATCCTTAGCTACTGAATGCTTCCTACGACGTATGGGACCTTCAAGTTCATATGCACGTAATTCGGGACTTGGGTTGTCTGCCTGTGCAACCGGTTTTGCAAGAGCCGTCGTATGTCTAAAATCTTTTTGCGGTTTATCAGACCACTCCTTTGAAATTAGCGCCTACGATTTAGCTAAATTGAAAACCTACATATGTATGTAATACATACTAGGGACGACTCTTTTCAATCACAAAAAAAACAGAAAACATAAAACTTGGCAATCATTCAAAGTTATTTATACTTCAAGTAAAAATATGCATACATATTTGGTACAAGAACATTTAAAATAGAAAGGGAAGCACTACCCAACGCAAAAAGAGCATTGTCACTGTATTCCGTCATCTACGCCAAACTAGTGTCTATCAAACTGCATCTGCGACGTGTTTTGGGTCATAGCATCTTAACATTTAATGAGCTCATTGAATCAATACTCAACATCAGGCCATTGTGTGCAATTTCGGTTGATAACATTGATCCTCCTACTTCAAGCGCATTTTTTTTATTGGTGAAACATAAGCTTGTATACCAGAACCTTCCCTCCTGGACGTTAATCTGCTGTGTTTACCTCATTAACAAGCATTTTTTTAAGCAATGGTACACAGAGAATCTTACGTCGCTCCAAGGGCGCGACAAATGGCAAAGTCATTTCACCGTCACATTTATAAATTTTTTTGAACTGTCGAAATAATTTCTTAAAGTTAGAGCAGTTATGTCTTACTCCAAAAACAATTTCATGTGCTAGAAGGAGCGAGACAGTTTTTTTTAACAAAGTAGGGCATGAACTTAATCAGCATTTCAACGTAAGTAGGCTGTGACAAGAAAAAATTTAAAAAACGAAAATTTAATTCAAACATTTCAGATTGTTACTTCGTGCCACAACCACTAAGGATCGCTGCTGAAATTTTTTTTAGCAAGTTATTTTTTTTTAATTCCCAGCCAGGATTAGTTTTACTATATACATACATATGTATATTAATTATATATTTTCTATTTTTCAAATTTTTGCTTTGCTGTGCTGTGCCACAATTAATAAAACTCGCTGCGCCTCAACCACTAAGGATCGCTATTGAAAAATTTTTTGGTAAGTAATTTTTTTTTAATTCCCAGCCACGATTAGATTTAGTATGTACATATATTAATTATGCGCCACAACCACCCAAGAAGCGCTGCTAATTTTTTTTTTTTTGTAAGTTTCCTTACAACTGATTCCCAGCTATTGCGGAAAATTTCACGTCGTTCACCGACGATATGTATTTGCACTGACTGGGAAGATAAAGACGAGAAGTTGTAAGGAAACTAACCAAAAAATAAGCTGCGATCCTCGGGTGATTGTGGCGCAGCGATTCTTGGCTGGTGGTGTGAAGAAATTGCTTATCTTTGCGTGTGAATATTTTGGATGCACTTTAATATTTTTACAAAAAATTTATGAATGATAAAAAATTCTTGTTGTTCAGTTTATTTAACAAAATTGGTGATTGCCGTATTAACTGTGCAGATGTTAACATTAGCTACATGTTAACCCGAATATTAACTTGTGCAGATGTTAATATTAGCTACATGTTTACCAGAATATTAACTTGTAGAGATGGTAACATTAGCTAAAATCTCACAAAAACATTATTATATGCTTACCATTATATTACCCGCATAAGGGGAAATAAGAGTAGTCCAGCTATAGTTTAGTGAAATCGAACAATTCTATTAGTATGAGAGAGACGACGCGTCACACGTATATGAAGAAGTGGTTAATATTTTCACACAGCTAGAACAAAATTAGCTACTTTTACCTGTCCACAAGTGAACGAAACCCACCCGTTAACCAGATTTTTAGCTGGTAGCTAGCTTGCGGGGCATATGTTTATATCTTTACATATACATACACATGTATAATATATTGAAATAAAAAAGCAGTCGAAATTAAACTCAATATATGCAGCACGGGTCGATTTTGTTGCCAGACAGTAGTTGATAAGATATATTTGAAACCTTAGCCTATAAAAGCAAAAGCAAAATATGTACACAGACATCATGTTATAAAATAAAGGTGATTTAAGTAGCAAAACGTCAAAATTGGTCGGCCCTCATTTTCCGGACATGTATTTGAAGAAAGTAGAAAGGACAAATTTTTGGTAGTTGTAATTTTAAATAATTTCTTCACAGGAGTAGTTTGAGAAATCGTTATATTTTAACATACAGAATAATTCTTAAGCATATATGTATGTATGTATATTACCAGAATGTCGATTGCATATACATATATTTTAAATGCTAAACTAGGAGAATGGATCCGTGTGCAGAAGTGGGGAAAGTTTCTGATTGCATCCACCTGGGAGCGGTAATGGGATTATTTTGCGTGCGGATGAATCATCTCACAACTTCCGGGTGTTTTCATCCAAGTGTCCTCTGAACAATTCCCGAACATTCGTTTGGGACTGAACTAAAGTGAGAAGATGAACCTAGTATACGGGTTCAACATAGTCTGCAGCGTCTGAACACCAGTAGGTGCCGATGCGAGCGCGCGTCTGTCTTGGAACAAGCGGCTCGCTATATAAATGTGATAATTTCAAATGGCCCAGAAAATGGTAAAAAGAAACTCCATTGAATAGGTACACAAAGCCTCGAATTTGACGATCACGGCAAACGTATAAAGAGCAATGATTTGAGAGCATACACCTGGAATTTCCGGACCCTTAATTGGGAGGGAGCCTTTTGCCGGCTGGTTGATGTCTTCGTAAAGGAGCGCAAAGCGGTCAGCTTTGTAGTGGAAGTAATATCGTTCACTCCGGTGGATGAACGTCTCGCCACAATTCGCATCAAGGCGAGATTCTTCAACATCTCGCCCAGTCGAAAGAGAAGGACGATGGGACCAAAGATCGCTTTCACGATCTCCTTGTAAAGATGGGCAAGGAGAGCATGGTAGTCTGTAGCTCCAGGTTCCAGCATAAGAAGATACTCCTGGCCACGTGGATGTGTCCAGATGGGAAACACGCAACCAAATCGCACGCGTTGTAATAGACAGAAGACATGTTTCCAGTGTCCTAGATATACGCATGATCCGAGGAGCTAATACCAACTCGGATGTTTATCTTGTGGCAGCTAAGATCCGCACACTCCTCTGTGCAGCAAATTGACACAAGGAAGGCTCGACATCGGAAAACTGCAATCGCAACAGACAGTCACCCACTTCACAACTCGACTTGCATTCCGGCTCTCTAAGAACAATAATCAATCCATAGGATTTTAGCTGGCCCGAAAAAACAATTGGTATGACAAGGAATGCTGTACCGCAACGGAACGTAAATATGCTGCATACAGGGCTACATTGACATCGGGCCCAACGCGAGCTGTGCAAGCCAGATGCACTTTTCTTCCGAAAATTCTTTCAGAAAGTACGACGTTTAACAGAAGGTTTTAAGACCGGGTTTGAATTCCTGTTGGAATGACAACGGCGACCTGGTAAATGATGTCCAAAACATACTTAAACTATTAAGGGAACACTTTTCTACACCACTTAAAGGTAGTAGCTCTAACCACTTTGGAGAAGATGACGAACCCGAATGATCAACCAATAGTGATGAAATTCGTAAAGCTATAACAAGACTGAAGAAGAACATAGCCCCCGGGGCAAATGGGTTGCCAGCTGAATTATTCACGTACGGCGGAGAGAAGACGAATAAGTGCATGTACGAACTCATTTCTAGAATAGAGACGGAAGAAAGCATGCCTGCTGATTGGAATTTAAGCGTGTGTGTGTGCTGTGCTCGAGATTAGCCTTCTTAATATCGCGCATAAGATAATATTGAGCGGATTGTGTAAAATACTACAGCCCACCGTCAGTGAACTGGTGGACCTTATCAGTATGACTTTAAACTTGGTAAATCTATCATCGACCATATATTCAAAATGCGCCAAACAAAGTATCTCCCGTCATCAAATAGACAGTCAACACATTCATGGCTGGACACTCAAATCACTGTTGACAGTAAAGAGTTTGAAAAAGTAGAGATTAGGCAAATGAGCGGTAACCGCTGGTGGTGGAAGAGAGAAATGAATACCTCCTCTGCGTTGGAAAGACCAAGTGGAAAAAGACTAGGCTTTACTTGGGATTGCCAATTGGCGCTACTAAGCAAGAGATAGGGAAAGCTGGCGTACTTTGTTGACCTCGGCCCCATCGCTTAGACAGTTAATGCGCTTATTAAGTACGTAAGTAAGTAAGTAAGCTTGATTCAAATAAGTATACCCTTTTATAAATGTGCATCTAAGCGAGTGGAAAAATAAGGAATATGTGGAGCACGAATTGCCGGAAACACAGCAAAGGACTTTATATGCGGAAATCATTTTTTGCCTTCGCAAATTTTATTTATTGGGAAAAGGGCAAGTTTGCTGCCGGAAGATGTCCCAAAACCGCTGAAGCTAGAGTAAGTTTTTGATTAAAAAATTCTTAAGAAAATAAACATATACATATGTATGTAAACAAATAATAATACAGAAAGAGTGCCGGGAATGCAAATTTTCAAGCTTCTCCTATTAAATATTTGGCAGTTTTCTTGCCAACATCGTAAGTTGATTTGTGTACTCTATAGAAATACACGTGTCCTTAATTTTGCTCTTCTCGTCAAATTTAATAGTACACCGAGTGATAATCAAGCAAACCGGTCTAATTTTTATTCGCCAATTAGGTTTGAACAAATCAAATTCGAAAAATGATGTTTCCGAGTATGTTACACTATGTCTCTATTATGCTTTAAATCATAATTTAAATGTATCGGGTATACGGGTTCAACATAGTCTGCAGCGTCTGAACACCAGTAGGTGCCGATGCGAGCGCGCGTCTGTCTTGGAACAAGCGGCTCGCTATATAAATGTGATAATTTCAAATGGCCCAGAAAATGGTAAAAAGAAACTCCATTGAATAGGTACACAAAGCCTCGAATCAGACCCTCTTTTTTTGATGACGATCACGGCAAACGTATAAAGAGCAATGATTTGAGAGCATACATCTGGAATTTCCGGACCCTTAATTGGGAGGGAGCCTTTTGCCGGCTGGTTGATGTCTTCGTAAAGGAGCGCAAAGCGGTCAGCTTTGTAGTGGAAGTAATATCGTTCACTCCGGTGGATGAACGTCTCGCCACAATTCGCATCAAGGCGAGATTCTTCAACATCTCGCCCAGTCGAAAGAGAAGGACGATGGGACCAAAGATCGCTTTCACGATCTCCTTGTAAAGATGGGCAAGGAGAGCATGGTAGTCTGTAGCTCCAGGTTCCAGCATAAGAAGATACTCCTGGCCACGTGGATGTGTCCAGATGGGAAACACGCAACCAAATCGCACGCGTTGTAATAGACAGAAGACATGTTTCCAGTGTCCTAGATATACGCATGATCCGAGGAGCTAATACCAACTCGGATGTTTATCTTGTGGCAGCTAAGATCCGCACACTCCTCTGTGCAGCAAATTGACACAAGGAAGGCTCGACATCGGAAAACTGCAATCGCAACAGACAGTCACCCACTTCACAACTCGACTTGCATTCCGGCTCTCTAAGAACAATAATCAATCCATAGGATTTTAGCTGGCCCGAAAAAACAATTGGTATGACAAGGAATGCTGTACCGCAACGGAACGTAAATATGCTGCATACAGGGCTACATTGACATCGGGCCCAACGCGAGCTGTGCAAGCCAGATGCACTTTTCTTCCGAAAATTCTTTCAGAAAGTACGACGTTTAACAGAAGGTTTTAAGACCGGGTTTGAATTCCTGTTGGAATGACAACGGCGACCTGGTAAATGATGTCCAAAACATACTTAAACTATTAAGGGAACACTTTTCTACACCTATTAAAGGTAGTAGCTCTAACCACTTTGGAGAAGATGACGAACCCGAATGCCCAACCAATAGTGATGAAATTCGGGGCAAATGGGTTGCCAGCTGAATTATTCACATACGGCGGAGAGAAGACGAATAAGTGCATGTACGAACTCATTTCTAGAATAGAGACGGAAGAAAGCATGCCTGCTGATTGGAATTTAAGCGTGTGTGTGTGCTGTGCTCGAGATTAGCCTTCTTAATATCGCGCATAAGATAATATTGAGCGGATTGTGTAAAATACTACAGCCCACCGTCAGTGAACTGGTGGACCTTATCAGTATGACTTTAAACTTGGTAAATCTATCATCGACCATATATTCAAAATGCGCCAAACAAAGTATCTCCCGTCATCAAATAGACAGTCAACACATTCATGGCTGGACACTCAAATCACTGTTGACAGTAAAGAGTTTGAAAAAGTAGAGATTAGGCAAATGAGCGGTAACCGCTGGTGGTGGAAGAGAGAAATGAATACCTCCTCTGCGTTGGAAAGACCAAGTGAAAAAAGACTAGGCTTTACTTGGGATTGCCAATTGGCGCTACTTAGCAAGAGATAGGGAAAGCTGGCGTACTTTGTTGACCTCGGCCCCATCGCTTAGACTGTTAATGCGCTTATTAAGTACGTAAGTAAGTAAGTAAGCTTGATTCAAATAAGTATACCCTTTTATAAATGTGCATCTAAGCGAGTGGAAAAATAAGGAATATGTGGAGCACGAATTGCCGGAAACACAGCAAAGGACTTTATATGCGGAAATCATTTTTTGCCTTCGCAAATTTTATTTATTGGGAAAAGGGCAAATTTGCTGCCGGAAGATGTCCCAAAACCGCTGAAGCTAGAGTAAGTTTTTGATTAAAAAATTCTTAAGAAAATAAACATATACATATGTATGTAAACAAATAATAATACAGAAAGAGTGCCGGGAATGCAAATTTTCAAGCTTCTCCTATTAAATATTTGGCAGTTTTCTTGCCAACATCGTAAGTTGATTTGTGTACTCTATAGAAATACACGTGTCCTTAATTTTGCTCTTCTCGTCAAATTTAATAGTACACCGAGTGATAATCAAGCAAACCGGTCTAATTTTTATTCGCCAATTAGGTTTGAACAAATCAAATTCGAAAAATGATGTTTCCGAGTATGTTACACTATGTCTCTATTATGCTTTAAATCATAATTTAAATGTATCTATTATAGACCGAAACGTGAAATGGTCGTGGAAGGATATTTCGAATGCGATATGTTTGCATGCCGCAGGACCGAGAGCACACGTTCATTTGTATGAAAAGGGCTTCCCTCTACCTCACGTGTCTACCCTGCAACGGTGGTATCGAAAGCAAGACATTAGGGAGGGTATTATTACTACGTCAATCTAATGTATGCACCATATGTCCGGTTTATCGAATGACGACAAAATTTGCGTTCTTTCATTCGATGAGATAAAAGTTGTAGAATCTTTCGAGTATGACGAGGCAGGAGATTTTGTAAGAAAGCCTGCTAACAACGTTCAAGTTGTTATGGCGCGGGGCTTAAAGAAATCGTGGAAGCTTCCCATATTTTTTGATTTTGACTGTCAGATGACAAGCGAAATATTCTTCTTTCATTGGCTCGATAACCGCCTATGCGATTTTGGCCGAGCTTAGCACAGCACGCCAGTTATTTCTCTCTTTCGCTAACTGGCGCCAGTTGGAAATACCAAGCGTACCCAAGTCCTTTACCGCCTGGTCTTTCCAACGCAGAGGAGGCCTCCCTTTTCCTCTGCTACCACCGGCGGGTACCGCGTCGAATACTTTCAGAGCTGGGGCGCTTTCATCCATTCGAACGACATGACCAAGCCAGCGAAGCCGCTGAATCTTAATTCGCTGCACTATATCTATGTCGTTATAAAGCTCGTACAGCTCATCGTTCCATCTTCTCCGGTATTCGCCATCGCAAAGACGTAAAGGCCCATAAATCTTTCGGAGAATCTTTCTCTCGAACACTCCCAGAGCCTTCTCATCAGATATCTTCATCGTCCATGCTTCTGCGCCATACATCAGGACGGGCATAATGAGAGACTTATAGAGCGTAATTTTTGTCCGTCGAGAGAGGACTTTACTGCTCAGTTGCCTACTCAGTCCGAAGTAGCACTTGTTGGCAAGAGTGATCCTCCTTTGGATTTCGAGGCTGACATTATTATTGATGTTAATGCTGGTTCCTAAGTAAACGAAGTCTTCTACTTTTTCAAAGTTATAACTGTCAACAGTGATGTTTGATCCCAGTCTTGAATGCGCCGACTGTTTATTTGATGACAGGAGATACTTCGTCTTGCCCTCGTTCACCTCCAGACCCATTCGCTTTGCTTCTCTATCCAGTTTGGAGAAGGCAGAACTAACTGCGCGGTTGTTAAGGCCGATGATGTCAATGTCATCGGCGTACGCCAGCAGCTGCACACTCTTATAAAAGATAGTGCCTGACCGATTTAGTTCTGCGGCTCGAATTATCTTCTCCAGCATAAGGTTAAAAAAGTCACACGACAAAGAGTCACCCTGTCTGAAACCTCGTTTGGTATCAAACGGCTCGGAGAGGTCCTTCCCAATCCTGACGGAGCTGGTGGTGTTGCTCAACGTCATTTTACATAGCCGTATAAGTTTTGCGGGAATACCAAATTCAGACATTGCGGCATAAAGGCAACTTCTTTTTGTGCTGTCGAAAGCGGCTTTGAAGTCGACAAAAAGGTGGTGCGTGTCGATTCTTCTTTCTTGGGTCTTTTCCAAGATCTGGCGCACTGTGAATATCTGGTCGATAGTAGATTTACCAGGTCTAAAGCCACACTGATAAGGTCCAATCAGTTCATTGACGGTGGGCTTTAGTCTTTCACACAATACACTTGACAGAACCTTATATGCAATGTTAAGAAGGCTGATACCACGATAGTTGGCGCGAATTGC
Source organism: Philophylla caesio (assembly GCA_963971545.1). NCBI lineage: Eukaryota > Metazoa > Arthropoda > Insecta > Diptera > Tephritidae > Philophylla > Philophylla caesio. The sequence continues at coordinate 40,005,072 of OZ020606.1, read as the reverse complement.
AGTATCACCCTTCTTATGGATTGGGCAAAGTACACTTAGATTCCAATCAGTAGGCATGCATTCGTCCGACCATACTCTACAGATAAGCTGGTGCATGCGCTTTACCAACTCTTCTCCACCGTATTTGAATAACTCAGCTGGCAGCCCGTCAACTCCGGGCGCTTTGTTGTTCTTGAGCCGTGCTATTGCTATACGGATTTCATCGCAGTCGGGTAGCGGAACATGAATTCCGTCGTCATTGATTGGGGTTTCGGGATCATCATCTTCTCCAAGGTGGTCTCTGTCACTACCACTAAGTAGTGTGGAGAAGAGCTCCCTCCATAAACTAAGTATATTCTGAACGTCAGTTACCAGGTCGCCGTTGTCGTTCTTACAGGAATTCGCCCCGGTCTTAAAACCTTCTGTTAGCCGTCGTACTTTCTGAAAGAATTTTCGGGCGCTTTTCCTGTCGGCCAACATTTCAAGCTCTTCGCACTCACGCATTTCGGCCTTTCTCTTCTTCTCTCGAAAAATGCGTCTCGCTTCCTTTTTCAACTCACGATATCTCTCCCGCAAGGCTCGCGTTGCGCCCGATCGCAACGTGGCCCTGTAGGCAGCATCTTTCCGTTCCATGGCAACGCGACATTCCTCATCGTACCAGTCATTTTTCCGGGCTCGCTGGAAACCAATAGATTGTTCAGCGGCGGTACGTAAAGAGCAAGAGATGTGGTTCCATTGCTCTGAAATATCGCTGTGTTGATTAGAGCTCTCAGAGAGCAGGAGTGCGAGTCGAGTAGCGAAGTGCGTGGCTGTCTGTTGTGATTGCAACTTTCCGAAGTCGAGCTTTCCTTGTGTGCCTTTCCGCACGCTTTTTGACGTACAGAGGCGCGTGCGTATCTTGGCTGCGACAAGATAATGGTCCGAGTCGATGTTGGCTCCTCGGATCGTGCGCACATCTAGGACACTGGAAGCGTGCCTTCCGTCTATCACAACATGGTCGATTTGGTTTCGTGTCTTACCATCTGGAGACAGCCACGTAGCCTGATGTATCCTCCTATGCTGGAACCTGGTACTACAAACTACCATGTTTCGGGCGCCGGCGAAGTCGATCAGTCTCAATCCGTTATCAGACGTTTCTTCGTGGAGACTGAATTTTCCGACTGTGGAACCAAAGATGCCCTCCTTACCCACCTTGGCATTAAAATCGCCTAGCACGATTTTTATATCGTGTCCCAACAGCGTTCGAACGTGCGCTCCAGGAGTTCGTAGAAGCAATCTTTGGTCCCATCGTCCTTCTCTTCCGTCGGGGCATGGGCGCAAATCAGGGAGATGTTGAAGAATCTCCACTTTATGCGGATTGTGGCGAGACGTTCGTCCACCGGAGTGAACGACAGTACTTTACGGCGAAGTCTCTCTCCCACCACAAATCCGACACCAAATTTGCGCTCCTTTACATGGCAGCTGTAGTATACGTCGCAAGGGCCTACCGTTTTCCTCCCTTGCCCCGTCCATCGCATTTCTTGGATGGCGGTGATGTCAGCCTTCGCTCTACCGAGGACATCTACCAGCCGGGCAGAGGCACCTTCCCAATTAAGGGTTCGAACATTCCAGGTGCATGCCCTCAAATCATGGTCCTTAAAACGTTTGCCGTGGTCGTCATCTAAAAAGGGGGGTCCTGTCCGAGGCTTTGCTTTGCTTTTCATTGGGATTTGTTTTTTACGTGGCGGGTTCCAAGCCCTGCGCACAACCCATTGCTGGGGGTTGAAATTTTAAATTCGTTTATATAGCGAGCCGCTTGCTCCAAGACAGACGCCCGCTTGCAGCCGCACCTCCTGGTGAACAGACGCTGCGGACTTTAGTGGACCCTTAAACCGAATATGTCGGAGTGGCTCCACTAAAGCTCCCTCTCTATTAGCCGTGACCCATGGCTCCACACGGATTGGTTACCATATCTCGCACATGGGTTGCTCACGTTGCCCAGGGTGCACGAACGTGGACGTAAGAGTAGGGATTGAGTACAGCCGCGCAACTGTATCTGCATACCCAGAAGCACCACTGTACCCTATTGCACCCCAACCGTATGCTTTGGAAAGAATTAAATATAACTATCGGTAAGATTTCTTACCATTAAGCTGTATTTAATGCATTCAAATTTAATGGGCAATTGAAAAATACGATTATGAAACACTTCAAAAATTTTATTGTATTTAGATAAACCGTGGTTTTCAAATCCCGTAGACGAAAAATCAAAAGTTTTTGCATTCGCTGATGCTCCACATATTTTAAAATTAATACGGAATCACTTTTTGGATACGGGATTACTGTGGAAAGGTGAAATTTTAACCACGCGGACTATTTGTGAATTACTAAAATACACCTCAAAGTCAGACGCGTCCATAACTTTTAAGTTGAGTGATGAACATATTTATGTTAAAGGAATAGGTTTGTTAATATGTTTGTCCAACCCAATTGCTTTGTAAATTCATTCTGAACATAAGCTTAGGTAGGCAAAAAGAAAAATTATTTGCGTTGAGGGGGAGTATTGAGATATGGCAACGCCAATGTAAAACAGTTTTCATTTAGCTTTAAGCATTATCATTTTGCTTTACACTTTTTTGTATTTAGTCGCTTTGTAACAATTAAACGATTTGCATTAAACAGACAACGTGTCGTTTACTTTATCTCTTGGTGTACCTAACATGGTTATGGGCCCAGAGACACGTGTGTGATCGATGGACTGATCGAAATTGCGACATATTTATTTAACTCGTGAAGATAAAGATAAAAAGTTTTTCAGCGAAATGAGCTCGGCAGGTTTGCTGCAAATTGACAAGTTAGATGGGCAGAACTACGATAGTTGGTGTGTGCAAATGAAGAGCATTCTTATTCACACCGAGTTATGGAAAGTCGTCAGTGGAAAATTTGTAAAAACTGATGCAGTCGCTAACAAATGGGATGAACTCGACGAGAAGGCATTAGCTACTTTGACACTTGGCGTAAAGTCGTCGCAGCTTATGCATATACGAAGGTGCAAATCATCAATGGAGGCATGGAAAGCTCTTGAGAATTTATATAAAGCGGCTGGTCCGGTGCGTAAGGTATTATACAAGACGCTGATCAACATGCAAATGGATGAAGGTGGTGAGATCCCTAGACACCTGAACGAATTTAGCAACGTAGCAGACAAATAAGCAGAAATTGACATCGCTTTGCCTGATGAGTTGTTGGTGGTAATGCTGCTATCCAGCTTACCTAAAAGTTATGATAGCTTCGTAATTGCTATGGAAACAAGGGATTAACTACCGTCGTTTAGTTTTGTGACCTCTAAAATTATAGAAGAAGGTGAACGTAAACGTGAGAGATCAAAGGAAAGACGTGTATAGAGAGCACAAATCATTGACAATGTTGGCAGCTGCAAATACTTCGCTCTTTAACCTTTCCCCGTGGTGCGTAGACAGTGGAGCTACAGCGCACATGTGTAGTGATCGCGATATGTTCACAATGTTCGAGCACCGTAGAGAGAGAATCAAACTTGCTGGAGGTAATTATATGTATGCAGAGGGAAGAGGTGAAGTGGATTTAAAAGCAAATTAAGACATTTTATTAAAAAATGTTTTATTTGTGCCTGAAATGGGTGGTAATTTCATTTCTGTAAGCAAAGCCGTAGAAAAGGGGTTATTTGTGAAGTTTTCACAATCGATGGCTGTTATTTATGAAAAGGATGGAGAAGTAATACTAAGGGCGAGACAAATTTGTGGTTTATTTGTTATAAATACTGATAGCAATAAATGCTTTAACGTGGGTACTAATGAATGCGAGAAATGGCATGCACGATACGGTCAATTAAACTACGGAAGTTTGCAAGAACTTGCATCGAAAAAGATGGTTCGTGGTTTTGAAAATGTTAAATTTATTAGAGATATAGCATGCACAACGTGCATGAAACGTAAAATACATATGTACAAAGCCTTTTCCACAGAAAGCTACTGACCGCGCAAAAGATTTGCTTGAGGTGATTCACACGGACGTTTGTGGTCCCATCAGAACTACCTCATTGGGAGGTGCAAGGTACTTCGTTACCTTTATCGACGACAGGTCTCGTAGAACATTTATTTATTTCATTAAGAGCAAAGATGAAGTTTTTGACAAATTTGTTACATTCAAAAATTTTGTAGAGCGGCAAACAAATAGGAAGATAAAGATAGTAAGAAGCGATAACGGGCTTGAGTTTGTTAATAGAAGTTTTGATGAGTTATATAGGCATTGCGGTATATTAAGACAGCTCACGGTTCCATACTCCCCACAAAAGAATGGAGTGGCGGAGAGGATGAATAGAACGATTGTCGAAATGGCAAGATCGATGATGACGTATGCGAATTCTCCCGAAATGTTATGGGCAGAAGCGACTGCTACAGCAGTGTATATTAGAAACCGATCGCCGACAAGAGCATTAGATGGAATCACGCCATATGAAGTATGGACTGGTCGTAAGCCCTCGATAGAGCATTTAAGAGTATTTGGATCGACAGCAGTTTGCTTAGACAAGACTCAAAAAAATTAACTATTAGCGAAGGGAAGAGAATGCAAGATGGTAGGCTATTCACTTACATCTAAAGCATACCGTTTGTATGACCCACAGAGTAGAAGAATTATTGAAGCTCGCGATGTGTTGTTTGCCGAGTTGGTAAAATGCGAAGAGACTTGTGCGCCAGATTCCATTGAGATTACCGCACAAACTCTTTTGATTGATAAAACGATGAATGAAAATGAAAATGATGAAAACTTAAGCCTAGAACCCAGGCAAAAACGTGGTCGTGAAGACGATTATTTAGAAGAAATTGACAATGAAAATGCGAATAACGAAACTATGTTAGAGGAGGAGCAAAACATACAATTTGGGCCTGGTTGACCGAAGTATGTTCGAACAGGTATGCCAGGAAGACCAAAGAAAATGCGAAACGTATTGAATGTTATGAAAAATTCTCCGAATATTGAAATTCCACAAACACTCGCTGAAGCATTACAGAGTAAGTACGCTAAAGAGTGGGAAAATGCGATGGAAAAAGAGTACGGAGCATTGATAAAAAACGAGACGTGGAGTCTTGAGAGTTTGCCCAAAGGGCAACGAGCGATTGGCAGTAGATGGGTGTTCAGCGTAAAGCGCAACGAAGACGGAAGCGTAGAAAGGTTTAAGTGCAGATTGGTTGCTAAAGGTTGCAATCAACAGTTTGGCGTTAATTATACAGAGACAACAATCCGTATGGTTCTGGCATTGGCAGTGGAGTGGAAACTCTTTGTTCATCAAATGGACGTGTGTACTGCTTATTTAAACAGCGATCTTAATGATATTGTGTATATGCGACAACCAGAAGGTTTTGTTGATAAAGAGAACCCTGAAAATGTGCTGCGGTTGAAGAAAGCAACTTACGGTCTGAAGCAGTCGGGCCGCGAATGGAACGAAAAGTTAGACGGCGTACTTAAAACGATTGGTTACGAATCTTGTATAAACGAACCTTGTCTCTATGAGAGAAATGTAAAAGGTAATATTTCGCTCATCGCTGTATACGTTGATGACCTTATCATAGCATGCAAAACGATGACAGAGCTAGATAAAGTTAAGAAGCAACTCTCGAATAATTTTGAATGTGTTGACAAAGGTGAGCTACGATATTTTCTGGGTATCAAGGTTGAGCGGCAAGGGAGTATTGGCCAAATATATATCAGTCAATCTCCGTACATCAAAGATATCTTGAAACGTCATGGTATGCAAGAGTGCAGGCCAGCAGCGACGCCTATTGGTGCAGGTTTTACTGTAGGGTGCAGAAATGAATCATGTCAGCGAGTCGAACCAGTAGAATATCAATCACTGATTGGAGAATTTATGTACTTGGCTTTATGTACGCGTCCGGATATAATGCATTCGGTTTGCAAATTGGCTCAACGCAATTCAGATCCACATGTTGAGCATTATTCCGGAATAAAACATATATTAAGGTATTTAGCAGCTACCAAAGATCTACGCTTATGCTATAGCGCTTGTGGAAAATCTGTTGAAGGGTTCGTGGATGCCGACTGGGGCAACGATTTAATTGACCGAAAATCTATTTCGGGAAACGCGTTTTTCCTCGGTAGCAGTGCATTCGCATGGCAGTCAAAAAAACAACAAACGGTGGCGCTCAGTAGTACTGAAGCCGAATACGTTGCATTAGCAGATGGAGTAAAGGAAGCGTTGTTCTTTCGAAATCTATTAAAGGAGATTGGTTGTGAACAGCTTGCGCCAACTACTATATATGGCGATAATTTAAGTGCGCAAAATTTAACTAAAAATCCTATGTTTCACTGTAGAAGTAAACATATAGACATAAAGCACCACTTTAATAGAGATGTAATAAAAAGTAATGATATTATTGTTAAATATCCTCCAACTAATGAAATGGTTGCTGATGTTATGACAATAAATTTATGTAAGAACAAACATATGAATTTTACAAAATGTTTAGGTTTAGAATAATAAAGTTTGTAAAAAAAACATTTGCGTTGAGGGGGAGTATTGAGATATGGCAACGCCAATGTAAAACAGTTTTCATTTAGCTTTAAGCATTATCATTTTGCTTTTTGTATTTAGTCGCTTTGTAACAATTAAACGATTTGCATTAAACAGACAACGTGTCTTTTACTTTATCTCTTGGTGTACCTTCGGCTTCTCTCATGGACAAACCCGATTCACGTTTTAAAAATAGTGTAAGCCACTTCCGCCTCGGTCCACCTTTTTTAAATTAAGTTTTTCTACCCCTGTCTTTGATTATTTTTATACCCGAGTGTACTTGTGCAAAAGGGTATATTAACTTTAAGATATATATAGACACATATATACCAAAATTATCAGAATGAAAAGAGGAATCTATGTAGATCTGACTGTCTATCAGTCCGTCCGTCTGTCCGTGGACACTATAAATTGAGTAAAAATTAAGATTGCTTAATAAAACTTAATAAATAAATATCAACATTGCAACCTCTTTTCCATTTGTTAAATATGATTGGGAACCCAACTTGTAGGGAAACGCGGGTACCTTTCTTTGCAGACGATCTTGGATAGTGGACTTAGGAATTCCGTTAATAATGACTGATTTTCGGAGGCTTAAAGCATTGTTCGGTATATCTGCTAAGGCCTCTCCATATTTCCCTTATCTGGGACTGGCTTTTTAGTGCCAGTTTGCTTATTATTCGTTCTAAAAATTGCTTAAATTAAAAATAACTTATAGAATATTGAAACAACGACCCTTTCGAATACTGGAATAGGTAGATTTCTAGTAACAGGGCACCATGTCCGGACACTGGAATTTATTTTCATTACATTAAATTCAACCTTTTAAGAATATGATTTTTCTTTAAGTAAAATTGTGTTACCTTTTATTTGTACACCATTTATCAGCAAAACTAGAAAATATCCAACACATTACCACACATATTTACTCATGATTCTTACCTCTAAAAAAATCTATATGTCACTAGCAAAAAAATTATTTATTCGCACTGTGCGTAGGTGCACCAACTAAATACTCTCAAATAGAGTCAGCGTCGCAATTATTAGAAAATGACACTTGTTAAGCCGTTATAAATGGACGCCTGTTCCTACTGAATTTTAGTTTACCAAATTAGCTGATTGTATATTGATCGGCGGAAATCCTCGGACTGAACTCTCCGTGAGGGTGTCGACTGGTAATGAGTACTACAGAGCAATCCCGTACGATGTTGGGAAGATACTCAGCTAAACTCAGGAATCAGTGCTATGTGCTTAAGCCTCCTGATAGCTCTGTCACATGGAAATGGTTCTTGAGCGTGGTCTTGAGGTAGGGGCTGGATCAAAGTGTCATGCGTACCGTGCTGATGATCAGCCTGGCTGGGGGCCCCCAAATAGCCCAGTCTCGTACGGCACCCTCTGGAAACCAGGCCGCACCCGGTTGTATTCAGGCCTTACCCCAGGCAACGCGGATCTCTGCCCAGGGTGGACTAAGCCCTTCACCGTCACTCGTGGGACTTAACAATGGATAGTAAAACAACAAACAAAAACAGCGAGACCAGCACTCGTAAAAAGTCGGAAGGGCAATCGCCCAAGAAAAATGAGGCCCGTGCAATGCAGGGTCCTTCGACTAGCCATGATAGAGCTAAGCCAAGAGGGGATAGCAAACTTCTGCCGCTGCCGAAGTCTGAACACCCCATCAAACGCAAAGGAGACGGGAAGTTTCCGAGAAACACTCCTGGCACTCGAAAAGGCAGTCATGGTATGCAGCCTGCTACCAGGGAGAAAGCCAAAACCAGCTGTCGGGCTTCTCGGGCGCCACTTTATACTCCTACGGTGTTCACAAGGCCAAATGACAGGCCAACTTGTGCGTCAGCAAATGCAAGACATCGGAAGGCTGCTATTAGTATTCTGAAAAGGTCCAATGCATCGGGCGCTGCCCGATGATCGATCAGAGATGTTGGCAGAGATTGAGTGGGCAAAGACCATCGTGCCGAACTTCCAGCCAGCCACTCCAGCGGAGCAGAAGGCATCAACTAAGCGCAACAGATCTCTGGAGGTTGTGCAAAACCCATCAAAGAAGGTTAGAGTTCATGGCCCATCCTTTGCGGAAGTCGCAAAGGAAAGTATAGTACTGGGCGTCGTAGATGAGAACCAGGGAGACCAACCGGTACTGCGGACGCACTGAAAGTGGGTGAGGTCGGAGCTGTCTAGCATAGCAGTGAGCGTACTTTAAGCCAATCCTGGACCACCTCCATCTTGCAAAGATGCGGCATGGTTTCAGGGTAATGTAAAGGTTGTGACTTGTGACGATGTCAGATCCGCCGAACTTTACAAGAAGGCAGTAGCCAGCTTAGGGGAAGTGTATCCGGGATCGAAGCTCCGGGCAATAGATTTTAAGGACATCCCATCCAGGCCTAGGGCGAGGGTATGACTGCCAGCAAAACCCGCCGAGCCGGGTAATTGGTAACTGGAAAGTGCTAAAGCGACGCGTCAAGGGGTACTGATGCTAAACAGGTAGTCCCTGCCGTTCCTGGAGAAGACAGAGGGCATCGTAAAATATGGATTCGAAACGGCTCGAGTTAGAGTCTACTCGAATGACGTTAATGCGGCGCGCAGTATTGAAGTGGAGGTGGACCAGAGCACTGGGGATGAAGAGGACGCAGGGCCGAGCGACATCAATCCATTGGATGATCTGTTCCTGGGTTATGCTTTCTCGGTTTCGTCACTTTGCATTCGTATCACCTTCCACAAATACACGGAGGATGAGCTCATGTCAAGCGATGAAGGAGATGAGGCCAACATAACAGTGGTGAAGAGGGATAGGGGATGCGATCCAGATGGTCCGTGTCATCCAGATAAACCTGCACCACTGTAAAGCAGCATCCGCTGCACTGCAGCTCCAGTTAGCGAATAAGGTGGCAGCAGACATCGCCCTAATCCAGGAGCCTTGGATTATTGGGCATAGAATTTGTGGCCTAAAGGCTGCTGAGTACACACTGGTAACTACAAACATCGAAAGAATCAGATATTTTGTTACGTTGTGTTATTTATACCTGGCACGGTGCCGCTGTGGTCGAGTGGGTAGCGGTGCGTGCTATAATCCGATATGCCGCTGAGTTCGAGGTCCGAATCTCAACCAGGGCAAGTAAAATCTTATTCATAGAGTTTTCTTGTGGGTCCCTCCTTTTTTGGTACAACATAAAGAAGCACACCACTAGTGGTGGGAGAAGCTCGGCCAAACACTGAGCTATATTGTGTGAGCGCCAAATTAATAAAAAAATAATGACACCTGTTTATCGGATTTTTCATTTTGCTGTCATGTAACTGCCTAAATATGTATCTTTCCTGGGTCATTAATCAATGACAATTCTGACAGTCAAATAAGCCCTGTGCTGTGCGATACTCGTATTCGCGACATAAGTTATACCTACATATGTATACGAGTATATATATTTATCGATCGATTATATAAATGTAAATAATGTGTTCGGTTCCGCTCTGGGGAGCGATGACCAAGAACTACCACCTCCTAATCCAGGGTGTCAGGCGACACCGTGCCCATTGGATGGTTTGCAGCCAGGAGGTTAATCCGGCTGTATTAGTACGGCGCCTCCTCGACACCGGGCCGCATCGAGGAGTAACTTGGCCTTTCCGCGCTATGGGGCGCTGGTGCGGTGGACGACAGAGTTCCCCTTACAATTTTTTAGATCACACAGCTTTGCTAACGCCGAGCTGGTGATCGTACGAACAAGATGAGCAACTTATATAACAAAAACAACAACAACAAAATCAACAACAAAGACAACAACAGCAACAACAAGAGCAACAACGGCAGCACGGGCAAGCCACACGAAACAAGCGGATGTGGCCCCAAATCTGCAACTGCAGATGATGCGTCGGCAGCAAGAGAGGGTGCGAGAAGGAGCAGCTTCCTTCAGAGGCTGACAGCACAAGAGGCTGCTCTCTTTATTGAGCATGCGAGGGACGAGGGAGATGTTCCAAGCACGAGCAAGGGGATCCGTAGAGAGGAGGCCCTTACGAGCAAAGGTACGAGAGCAGTAAGTAGAGGTAGGTCGTCGGATACTAACTTGACTGCTGGAGAAGATCGGTCACAGGACCGTCCCAGCAATTTTCTTGTGTCTTCCAGGTCCGACGGAGCATGTGATGTCAGCACGGGGCGCCACTCCATGAGCAGGCACCTTCTGGATCGTAACCGATCCAAAAGTCGGCGTAAATCCGGGAGTGAAGCTCGCTCTGGAGACAGCCAGCGCCGGGAATCGCCGAGCAGACGGGAAAGGTCGCGCAGCCGTTCTGGCTCCGTGACCCCTCTCGAGTCTGGCTGGCAGCAGCAACGCCGTAAGCACCGCAGGGCAAAACCTCCTCAACTACCTCCCCGTGGCCAGCCAGGTGCCCTCGATGACAAAAACCGTAAGGGTTTGAGTGGTTCGGGGGCTAAATGGTACATCCGCTACCTTGAGCAGGGGAAAACCCCAGAAGAGGCTCGAGCGATGGCGGGTGTTCGGATGGAGGTCGAGAGGGAGGAGCGTGAGCGCAGGGAGCGAAAGCGCATCCATGAGCCGACCGCACCCGCCTATGAGCGGAAGAGCGGGCATAGCCAGCAGCATGCAGAACCCGCGCCTGCTGCAAAGCAGAGAAGCGGTGAACCAACTGCACAACTGCACCTTCCACACGACCCGCGCCCGCTGATATGCGGAGAAGCGGGGAACTAGCTGCACCAACCATACGACCCGCGCCCGCTGACATGCGGAGAAGCGGGGAACCTGTGATTACGAAGCAGACAGAATCAGAGCCGGTCACAAAGCGTGGCAATGAGCACATCACACCACCAGAGCAGCCTCCACTCTCAACCTCGGCGTCAGGCGGCCGGGGGGGTCGGCGGCGGAGGGACGGTCGCAGGTGGCCCAACAATCTAGCTACTCGGCTGCCTTAAGGGGTATCCGTGTGGCTGTTCTGCCGAGGGACTATCCGGCGGCCTCTCTCAACGCCGACGACCTTACTCGGCTGCAGGACGCAATCGTACATGAGGTTTTCAAGGGGACGTCCTTTCCGATCTCCTTCTACGGGGTGTATTTCCGTGCGGGAATGCTCCTCGTGGACTGTAAGGATGGAAGGACAGTGGACTGGCTGACGAAAACTGCCGATAAACTGGAGAGATGGAAGGGACCCGTCATGTGTGTTAAGAGGGGGGATGATATTCCTCCTTTGCACAATGTCACGGTGTTCCTACCGAGGAGCGCTGAGGAACCAGTTGTGTATGCGCTGCAGCTGTTAAGATCGCAGAACGAGGGTATACACTCCTCGGTGTGGAGAGTTATCTCCAGCAGCACAGAGGAAGGTGGCCTAAGGCTCAACCTAGGCATCGACGAGCGATCCTACCTAGCTTAGTAAGAGGGCAGGCTTCCTCCTGCACTACAGGTTTGGTATGGTCGTGGTGAGGCCGTGGAGGCGCGGGCCTGCCGGCAGCAAGGAGCCCGCGGCTCAGTGTCCGTCGGATGCTGGTGTCTTGGGCGCTGCCGATCCTCCTGCGACTATGCCGGCCGATGTGGTGCCAACGAACGCGCAGGCGGAGGTAATTGCGCCTGCCCGATTGAGCACGAGCAAAGCAGAGGATATAAGCGAAGGTGATAACAATCCCAATACTGAGGAGCTCCTTGAGGAGCTAGATCTGAAGCAGCTTGAGCTAGACAGAGCAAGCGAGGGCGACTTACTGCTCTCGGATCTGGATGAGCCTGAGCTATGAGTATCCCACGACTGTCAGTAGCCCAGGTCAACCTTCATCATGCGGTGGCCGCTTCGGCGGTCATCGTTGGAAGGTTTGCCACGGAAGACCTGGGCCTGATACTGATTCAAGAACCGTGGGTGTACAGAGGCCAGGTAAGAGGCATGAATCATAGCAGCAATAAGGTAATTTGGGACCTCTCCTGTGAGAGACCAAGAGCATGTGTAGTGCTTAAGAGTAATATTAAACACTTCTGCATTACAGAGTTTCTGACGCAAGATCTGGTAGCAGTGCAAGCGACGCTGGTGTTGAACAACGCCGCCATTGATGTCGTCTTCGCAGCAGCCTATTTCCCGGGGGACAACACTAACGTGCCACCTCTCGAAGTTCAGCAGCTGGTGGGCTTCTGCCGCCGAAGACGGCTCCCGCTCATCATCAGTTGCGATGCGAACGCCCACAACGTTGAGTGGGGCAGCTCGGACACCAATCAAAGGGGTGAGTGTCTATTAGAATTTATCTTAAGCGAAGACCTACGTATCCAGAACGTCGGACACACTCCAACGTTTGTTACAAGGGCCAGAGAGGAGGTACTAGACGTCACTCTCGGCAATGAGCTGGCGAGTCCCCTGATCCAGGGTTGGAGGGTCTCAGCTGAGCCCTCTCTCTCGGATCATAGGATTATCCGCTTTGAGCTGGGGGTGACGAACGTAATAGCTAAGCGCAGAAGAAATCCCAGGAATACTAACTGGGATCTGCACTGTGAGGTATTAAGAGCTAACTTGTTAGGCTATGAGTCTACCCGAAAAAGAGCCAACTGTATGGAGTTAGAGGACAGAGTCTACAGGCTGAATAGTATCATTATTGATGCTTTTAACTCCAACTGTCCTGAGACGAAACCAAAGGGCAAGACCCAACCTAAATGGTGGTCTCGGGAGCTCTCAGAGCTCCGCAAGGAAGTGCACAGACTATTTAATAGATCTAAGCGTACCGGGCTCTGGGAGGAGTATTCATCCTGCCTAAGAAAGTATAGTAAAGAGATCAGGAGGGCTAAGCGTAGCAGCTTCAGGACCTTCTGCGAGAGCATAAGATCAACTCCTGCGGCTGCAAGGCTTCACAAGGCCCTAGCCAGAGAGCATCCGGAGATCAAGATGGCAATAAAGCTGCCGGACGGATCGTATTCAGGTAATGAGAGGGAGAGATCCCTTGCTTTGCTCTCGGCTCACTTCCCGGATGCCATCGGGACGTCAACGGAGCCTTTGGGCGGCGCGGCCAGGCCGGCCCCGGAAGACTGGAGGGTGGCCAGAGAACTGTTCACCCGCAGCTCGGTCGACTGGGCGCTGGGCTCGTTTGACCGGTACAAGGCCCCGGGCGTGGATGGTGTTGGTCCGGGCATGCTGAGGCGGGGGGGGGATCTACTACTCCCATACCTCGTGAGTATTATGAGGGACAGCCTTGCGCTGGGCCACATACCAGCAATATGGCAGAGAGCTCGGGTTATTTTTATCCCGAAAGTAGGTAGGAGAGATCTCTCCTTAGCGTAATCATTCAGACCGATCAGCCTCACGTCCTTCCTTTTGAAGACGATGGAGTAGGTTATCGACCAGGAGATCAGATCCAACGCTCTAACGGCAGCACCACTGCACCCGGATCAGCACGCATACAGAGTGGGCCGGTCAACCGAGACTGCTCTGTATGCACTGACAACGGTCATTCGGGATGCCTTTGAGAGCGGAGAGACGGTGCTCTGTGCCTTCCTCGACATCGAGGGGGCCTTCGACAATACCTCTCATGTAGGGGTGGACAGAGCCTTGGAGCTTAGAAATGTGCAGCCAACCATTCGTAGATGGGTAAGAAGGCTTTTGCAGAGCAGAATAGCTGAGATAGACACTGGCGATGGTACAGTACAGTTGCAGACAACCAAAGGCTGCCCACAAGGGGGTGTACTCTCACCCTTACTGTGGAGCCTAGTCGTAGACGAACTTCTGCAAACCCTCACGATGAATGGAATCCGCTGTCAGGGATATGCGGATGACATAGTTATAATCGCCAGGGGCAAGTTCGCCAGCACTCTTTTTGAAATTGTGCAAAGAGGATTGAGTATAGCAAGGAAGTGGTGCTCGCAGGTAGGCCTCAGTATCAATCCTTCCAAAACAGCAATCGTTCCCTTTACCAGGAAAAGGAAACTGCAGGGCAGTAGAGACGTGGTCCTGGGGGGTGCCGAGGTCAGGGTCGTCACGGAAGTAAAATATCTAGGACTAATCCTGGACTCCAAGCTTTTGTGGAAGCCCCAGGTCGCTGCGGCAACCTCTAGGGCTACGAGAGCTTTAATGGTGTGCAGGCGTCTTGCGGGGAGATCCTGGGGCTGCAGCCCCAGAATCCTGCGCTGGATGTACACCATGATAGTTAGGCCGATGGTCACCTATGGGGCGGTCGTGTGGGGTTCCAGAGCCACCCTGGCTACGACCAGACAGTCCCTAGCCAAACTCCAGCGGCTGGCTTGTGTGTGTATTACGGGGGCGATGCGCACGTGCCCTACAGCCGCGCTGGAGGTGATCCTGGAGCTGGAGCCGCTCCATCTGACCATCGACCACGTAGCAAAAAGAACCCTACTGAATTTCTCCAAGGATGGGTTTGGCAGAGGCAAGGTGTTGTCATGCAAGGCGGGGGAGGCACTAATCTCACAACTCCCGCTGGCGAGCCTCCCCCGGGATGACATGCACAAAGTTATAACCTTCGACAGAAGGTTTGAGGTAATAATACATAGCAAAGCCACCTGGAGGGCTTCAATTCTGGATTACCACATCCGGGGTAGTACTCTGCGGTGGTACGCAGACGGTTCCAAGACTCCGGAAGGTATTGGGGCGGGCATCCATGGTCCCAGATCAGATGTCTCGGTTCCATTGGGGGCTTACCCCATCATTTTTCAGGCGGAGGTCTGTGCAATCAGTCTGTGCGCCGAGATAAACCTACGTAGGAAGTATAGCAACGAAAGAATACTAATTTCTAGCGATAGTCAGGCGGCGCTCAGAGCTCTCTCATCATACGAGGTGAAGTCCTCTTTGGTACTGGAGTGCATAATGAGACTAAACGCACTGGCGCAGAGAAATCGTATCCAACTCCTTTGGGTACCGAGACATAGGGGGGTGGAAGGCAACGAAGCAGCAGACCTACTAGCAAGGAAAGCGGCGGCCACCACTCCTATTGGACCAGAGCCGTTTATAGCATTAGGACCGGACACGGTAAGAGAAAAACTTAGCTGGGAGACAAAAAGGCAGAGAAACCTACACTGGTTTAACGTCGCCGGTCTCAAACAGTCCAAAAACATCCTTGGGGGGTACAATCTAAGAAGGCTCAAGCTTCTTATGGACCTTCCCAGGGAAAAACTGAGAATACTTACAGGCTTTCTAACGGGCCACTGCAGACTTAAGGGTCACCTGCATAAGCTGGGGATCTGGTCGAGCGACTTATGTCGCTTCTGCGACTCGGCAGGAGAAACCCCACATCACCTGCTTACGGAGTGTGAGGCTGTGGCACGCAGACGGGGGTCAACCCTGGGTCGGCCATGGCCGGGAGATCAATTCATACAGTCCCTAACCCCGGCGATCATCCTCAGATTTCTGGGGGTCCTGGGGTTGGCTGAGTTATTGTGATGAGCTTCGAGGGCACAATAGACCCATTGGTCGCAGTGCATACCTCTCTTTATATCTATCTATGTGTTCGACCTAAGGGGAAGTGCTTTAAGTGTCGGATTCTAAATGATAGATCTGTATCCTTAGCTACTGAATGCTTCCTACGACGTATGGGACCTTCAAGTTCATATGCACGTAATTCGGGACTTTGGTTGTCTGCCTGTGCAACCGGTTTTGCAAGAGCCGTCGTATGACTAAAATCTTTTTGCGGTTTATCAGACCACTCCTTTGAAATTAGCGCATACGATTTAGCTAAATTGAAAACCGACATATGTATGTAATACATACTAGGGACGACTCTTTTCAATCACAAAAAAAAACAGAAAACATAAAACTTGGCAATCATTCAAAGTTATTTATACTTCAAGTAAAAATATGCATACATATTTGGTACAAGAACATTTAAAATAGAAAGGGAAGCACTACCCAACGCAAAAAGAGCATTGTCACTGCATTCCGTCATCTACGCCAAACTAGTGTCTATCAAACTGCATCTGCGACGTGTTTTGGGTCATAGCATCTTAACATTTAATGAGCGCATTGAATCAATACTCAACATCAGGCCATTGTGTGCAATTTCGGTTGATAACATTGATCCTCCTACTTCTAGCGCATTTTTTTTATTGGTGAAACATAAGCTTGTATACCAGAACCTTCCCTCCTGGACGTTAATCTGCTGTGTTTACCTCATTAACAAGCATTTTTTTAAGCAATGGTACACAGAGAATCTTACGTCGCTCCAAGGGCGCGACAAATGGCAAAGTCATTTCACCGTCACATTTATAAATTTTTTTGAACTGTCGAAATAATTTCTTAAAGTTGGAGCAGTTATGTCTTACTCCAAAAACAATTTCATGTGCTAGAAGGAGCAAGACAGTTTTTTTTAACAAAGTGGGGCATGAACTTAATCAGCATTTCAACGTAAGTAGGCTGTGACAAAAAAAAATTTAAAAAACGAAAATTGAATTCAAACATTTCAGATTGTTACTTCGTGCCACAACCACTAAGGATCGCTGCTGAAATTTTTTTTAGCAAGTTATTTTTTTTTTAATTCCCAGCCAGGATTAGTTTTACTATGTACATACATATGTATATTATTTATATATTTTCTATTTTTCAAATTTTTGCTTTGCTGTGCTGTGCCACAATTAATAAAACTCGCTGCGCCTCAACCACTAAGGATCGCTATTGAAAAATTTTTTGGTAAGTAATTTTTTTTTTAATTCCCAGCCACGATTAGATTTACTATGTACATATATTAATTATGCGCCACAACCACCCAAGAAGCGCTGTTAATTTTTTTTTTTTGTAAGTTTCCTTACAACTGATTCCCAGCTATTGCGGAAAATTTCACGTCGTTCACCGACGATATGTATTTGCACTGACTGGGAAGATAAAGACGAGAAGTTGTAAGGAAACTAACCAAAAAATAAGCCGCGATCCTCGGGTGGTTGTGGCGCAGCGATGGCTGGTGGTGTGAAGAAATTGCTTATCTTTGCGTGTGAATATTTTGGATGCACTTTAATATTTTTACAAAAAATTTATGAATGATAAAAAATTCTTGTTGTTCAGTTTATTTAACAAAATTGGTGATTGCCGTATTAACTGTGCAGATGTTAACATTAGCTACATGTTAACCCGAATATTAACTTGTGCAGATGTTA
Organism: Philophylla caesio; assembly: GCA_963971545.1. NCBI lineage: Eukaryota > Metazoa > Arthropoda > Insecta > Diptera > Tephritidae > Philophylla > Philophylla caesio. The sequence continues at coordinate 39,987,477 of OZ020606.1, read as the reverse complement.
ATATTAGCTACATGTTTACCAGAATATTAACTTGTAGAGATGGTAACATTAGCTAAAATCTCACAAAAACATTATTATATGCTTACCATTATATTACCCGCATAAGGGGAAATAAGAGTAGTCCAGCTATAGTTTAGTGAAATCGAACAATTCTATTAGTATGAGAGAGACGACGCGTCACACGTATATGAAGAAGTGGTTAATATTTTCACACAGCTAGAACAAAATTAGCTACTTTTACCTGTCCACAAGTGAACGAAACCCACCCGTTAACCAGATTTTTAGCTGGTAGCTAGCTTGCGGGGCATATGTTTATATCTTTACATATACATACACATGTATAATATATTGAAATAAAAAAGCAGTCGAAATTAAACTCAATATATGCAGCACGGGTCGATTTTGTTGCCAGACAGTAGTTGATAAGATATATTTGAAACCTTAGCCTATAAAAGCAAAAGCAAAATATGTACACAGACATCATGTTATAAAATAAAGGTGATTTAAGTAGCAAAACGTCAAAATTGGTCGGCCCTCATTTTCCGGACATGTATTTGAAGAAAGTAGAAAGGACAAATTTTTGGTAGTTGTAATTTTAAATAATTTCTTCACAGGAGTAGTTTGAGAAATCGTTATATTTTAACATACAGATAATTCTTAAGCATATATGTATGTATGTATATTACCAGAATGTCGATTGCATATACATATATCTTAAATGCTAAACTAGGAGAATGGATCCGCGTGCAGAAGTGGGGAAAGTTTCTGATTGCATCCACCTGGGAGCGGTAATGGGATTATTTTGCGTGCGGATGAATCATCTCACAACTTCCGGGTGTTTTCATCCAAGTGTCCTCTGGACAATTCCCGAACATTCGTTTGGGACTGAACTAAAGTGAGAAGATGAACCGAGTATACGGGTTCAACATAGTCTGCAGCGTCTGAACACCAGTAGGTGCCGATGCGAGCGCGCGTCTGTCTTGGAACAAGCGGCTCGCTATATAAATGTGATAATTTCAAATGGCCCAGAAAATGGTAAAAAGAAACTCCATTGAATAGGTACACAAAGCCTCGAATCAGACCCTCTTTTTTTGATGACGATCACGGCAAACGTATAAAGAGCAATGATTTGAGAGCATACACCTGGAATTTCCGGACCCTTAATTGGGAGGGAGCCTTTTGCCGGCTGGTTGATGTCTTCGTAAAGGAGCGCAAAGCGGTCAGCTTTGTAGTGGAAGTAATATCGTTCACTCCGGTGGATGAACGTCTCGCCACAATTCGCATCAAGGCGAGATTCTTCAACATCTCGCCCAGTCGAAAGAGAAGGACGATGGGACCAAAGATCCTTGTAAAGATGGGCAAGGAGAGCATCCTGGGTTCCACAGTCGGAAAATTCAGTCTCCATTACGAAACGTCCGATAACGGATTGAGACTGATAGACTTGGCCGAGGCCCGAAACATGGTAGTCTGTAGCTCCAGGTTCCAGCATAAGAAGATACTCCTGGCCACGTGGATGTGTCCAGATGGGAAACACGCAACCAAATCGCACGCGATGTAATAGACAGAAGACATGTTTCCAGTGTCCTAGATATACGCATGATCCGAGGAGCTAATACCAACTCGGATGTTTATCTTGTGGCAGCTAAGATCCGCACACTCCTCTGTGCAGCAAATTGACACAAGGAAGGCTCGACATCGGAAAACTGCAATCGCAACAGACAGTCACATACTTCACAACTCGACTTGCATTCCAGCTCTCTAAGAACAATAATCAATCCATAGGATTTTAGCTGGCCCAAAAAAACAATTGGTATGACAAGGAATTCTGTACCGCAACGGAACGTAAATATGCTGCATACAGGGCTACATTGACATCGGGCCCAACGCGAGCTGTGCAAGCCAGATGCACTTTTCTTCCGAAAATTCTTTCAGAAAGTACGACGTTTAACAGAAGGTTTTAAGACCGGATTTGAATTCCTGTTGGAATGACAACGGCGACCTGGTAAATGATGTCCAAAACATACTTAAACTATTAAGGGAACACTTTTCTACACCACTTAAAGGTAGTAGCTCTAACCACTTTGGAGAAGATGACGAACCCGAATGCCCAACCAATAGTGATGAAATTCGTAAAGCTATAACAAGACTGAAGAAGAACATAGCCCCCGGGGCAAATGGGTTGCCAGCTGAATTATTCACGTACGGCGGAGAGAAGACGAATAAGTGCATGTACGAACTCATTTCTAGAATAGGAACGGAAGAAAGCATGCCTGCTGATTGGAATTTAAGTGTGTGTGTTTTGTGTGTGTGTGCTGTGCTCGAGATTAGCCTTCTTAATATCGCGCATAAGATAATATTGAGCGGATTGTGTAAAATACTACAGCCCACCGTCAGTGAACTGGTGGACCTTATCAGTATGACTTTAAACTTGGTAAATCTACCATCGACCATATATTCAAAGTGCGCCAAATTTTCGAAAAGACACGAGAAAGAAAACTCGACACACGCCGTCTTTTCGTAGACTTTAAAGCTGCTTTTGACAGAACAAGAAGAAGTTTCTGACTTCTTTAACCTAATACTGGAAAAAATGATTCAAGCCGCAGAACTAAATCGTTCAGGCAACTGCTGGGGTAGCCGACGACATGGGCTTAACAAGGGAAAGACAAAGTATCTCCCGTCATCAAATAGACAGTCAACACATTCATGGCTGGACACTCAAATCACTGTTGACAGTAAAGAGTTTGAAAAAGTAGAGATTAGGCAAATGAGCGGTAACCGCTGGTGGTGGAAGAGAGAAATGAATACCTCCTCTGCGTTGGAAAGACCAAGTGGAAAAAGACTAGGCTTTACTTGGGATTTCCAATTGGCGCTACTTAGCAAGAGATAGGGGAAGCTGGCGTACTTTGTTGACCTCGGCCCCATCGCTTAGACTGTTAATGCGCTTATTAAGTACGTAAGTAAGTAAGTAAGCTTGATTCAAATAAGTATACCCTTTTATAAATGTGCATCTATGATAAATTTTTTATTATCAATCCACCAAATACATTTTTTTTAACTATAGTGAACTGAGCTTCGCACCGCGTAGTCGTATCTTGTTATTACTTACTCGCAAATCTTTTTCCACGTGTTAGATTTGACATACTCTCTGATAATATGATTACCTCCCAAAAAATAAAAGAAAAAAAGATATACATATGTAAGTACCAAGGCGAATTCATTTAAGGTGGTCGTAATCGAGCAGATGATTGGTGGGTGATTGTCAAATGAATTGATTTTTATTTTTATTTTTTTGTTTACATTACATCTTCTCTCCTTTAATATTTATGTTATGACATGAATGTTAAAATAAATTTTTTCAAATTTGTGTGGTGAGGCAATTTTATTTTAAATAAATATAAGAAAAATAATAAAAATTGGAAAATGTGTTATGGGCGCTAAGCGAGTGGGAAAAGGAAGTGGACCATTTTTTCACGTTCCGCGAGAGGAGCAAATAAGGAATATGTGGAGCATGAATTGCCGGAAACACTTGGTAGCAAAGGACTTTATATGCGGAAATCATTTTTTGCCTTCGCAAATTTTATTTATTGGGAAAAGGGCAAATTTGCTGCCGGAAGCTGTCCCAAAACCGCTGAAGCTAGAGTAAGTTTTTGATTAAAAAATTCTTAAGAAATTAAACATATACATATGTATGTAAACAAATAATACTACAGAAAGAGTGCCGGGAATGCAAATTTTCAAGCTTCTCCTAATGAATATTTGGCAGTTTTCTTGCCAACATCGTAAGTTGATTTGTGTACTCTACAGAAATACACGTGTCCTGAATTTTGCTCTTCTCGTCAAATTTAATACTACACCGAGTGATAATCAAGCAAACCGGTCTAATTTTTATTCGCCAATTAGGTTTGAACAAATCAAATTCGAAAAATGATATTTCCGAGTATGTTACACTATGTCTCTATTATGCTTTAAATCATAATTTAAATTTATCTATTATAGACCGAAACGTGAAATGGTCGTGGAAGGATATTTCGAATGCGATATGTTTGCATGCCGCAGGACCGAGAGCATACGTTCATTTGTATGAAAAGGGCTTCCCTCTACCTCACGTGTCTACCCTGCAACGGTGGTATCGAAAGCAAGACATTAGGGAGCGTATTATTACCACGTCAATCTAATGTATGCACCATATGTCCGGTTTATCGAATGACGACAAAATTTGCGTTCTTTCATTCCATGAGATAAAAGTTGTAGAATCTTTCGAGTATGACGAGGCAGGAGATTTTGTAAGAAAGCCTGCTAACAATGTTCAAGTTGTTATGGCGCGGGGCTTAAAGAAATCGTGGAAGCTTCCCATATTTTTTGATTTTGACTGTCAGATGACAAGCGAAATATTATGTTACATTATTCGGACACTGCACAAAAGAGGATTTCTAGTGGTAGCGATCGTATGGGACATGGGCTCTACCAACCGTATGCTTTGGAAAGAATTAAATATAACTATCGGTAAGATTTCTTACCATTAAGCTGTATTTAATGCATTCAAATTTAATGGGCAATTGAAAAATACGATTATGAAACACTTCAAAAATTTTATTGTATTTAGATAAACCGTGGTTTTCAAATCCCGTAGACGAAAAATCAAAAGTTTTTGCATTCGCTGATGCTCCACATATTTTAAAATTAATACGGAATCACTTTTTGGATACGGGATTACAGTGGAAAGGTGAAATTTTAACCACGCGGACTATTTGTGACTTACTAAAATACACCTCAAAGTCAGACGCGTCCATAACTTTTAAGTTGAGTGATGAACATATTTCTGTTAAAGGAATAGGTTTGTTAATATGTTTGTCCAACCCAATTGCTTTGTAAATACATTCTGAACATAAGCTTAGGTAGGCAAAAAGAAAAATTAGCTGCACAATTGTCCTCAAACACTACAGCTAATGCAAGTCGTCGTTGTTATTCTTTGGGTTTTGATTTGTATAAATCCACGGAGGCAGCCGATTTCGTTCAACTTGTAAACGATTGGTTTGATGTTCTTAATTTGACGATAGAAATTTTTGGCTATCCTGGGAAGGTACTTAGCACAATATAAAAATGTTTAAAGTATCCTTTTTTAACAATAATTTTATGACCTAAGGAACCTTATGGGACGGCGCTTCTAAATCAATTGGAAGTGCTTAGAAAAATGAATGAATATATGCTCATGCCTATCATTCCTAACAAGAAGGGATTGGAGTACTTTCAAAAGGGCGTACTTATGTCAAACAGATCTTTAATTATGTTGTTCGAACAATTGAAGCAAAATTCAAATGTGGATTATTTATTAACTAATCGCTTAAACTAGGACGTTCTGGAGAATTTCTTTGGTGTCCGTAGTAAAGGTGGTCTTAATGATCATCCGACACCAAAAGAGTTTAAATACCGATAACGAAAGTATATTTTCGGTATAAAACGTATGCTTATATGCTAAATAACAATTAAACAAATTTAATCTAATATTGGTGTATAGCCAGGAACACAGAGCATTTACAAGGGAGGTGCAATGTTGCAGTAGATCGCACCGATTGGCTGAACTCTGCGGACACGCTGACTCAGTCAACATGTTATAACACGTCTTGCAACACAGCAGATAATTTACATATTGACGACGATTGCGATGATGAAATGAATCGCAAAATTGAGCCCGAATTAATAGACGTAATTAACACAACACATTCCGATGAATGTGGTATACTTCAGGAAGACGCGTTGGAATATATTTCCGGATATATTATCAAGAAGCTTAACCTAGATGAATTTAAATGCGCCGAAAGCACATTTACTTGGGTCGATCAAGTATCAAAGGGATATTTGAATAAGCCATCGCAAAATTTTTTAGACAATATTCAAAAGCTGGAGTCTATTTTTTACAAAATCAATACACTTTTTCTTTAAGTGTAGAATTCATTTCCGTTTACGCAACCTAAACAGACGACTCAAAATAAAGAAAGCAAAACAGAAAATATGAGAATTCAAAAAGTTAATCAAAATTAATCTCTGATTAGCAAATAAAACTTATTATGATGACTTTGCTCAATAAACTCATACTTCGTAATCTGCATTTAAACGTTGTCTTTTATACATATTGAGTACGGTTATGTCACTGTATTCGTATTTCCAATACTATTTTAAGAATTGTATTAAATTTTAAACTTAGGTTTTAAGTAATATTGAAATTTTTTTTGTCTAATTTTGTCTCAATATATGTATAAATTCCTATGTTTACTTATCGATTTGTAATGAATTTTTGTTTATATAAGACTTATCGAAACATTGTTAAAGAGGTTGATTGAAATAAATAGATAATTCACGCGTCGAAATCAAGGAGCCTTTCTTTTCAGTAACATTAGCAAAAGAGACGTCCACCATCGCCATGTAACTGCAGCGCAAGTATTACGTTATAGTTTTGTTATTATGTGTACTAATCCATACACGCAGTATAAAGCATGTAGGACATAATGCAGCACTTAATCCGCAGCATGTACAATAGATCCTTATTCAGATATGTAACCCCTGCATATCGTATGGTAAATCTGGTGGCACAAAATTTTCATGAACACCATTGCCTTAAGTCGACATTCAAAACTTTATTAATACATTTATTTAAGCAATTTCAGTAAGGTTAATAAATACAAATAGTTTTAAACTATTACGTTTTGTCCAAGTCCATTAAACATTTTTTATAATTGGCTTAAAATTATACAGAGATTTAATTATTTAAAAGTTCAAAGGATAATATCAATACATATGCTTTTATTTTTATTTTTTGATCTTGTATTACTTTCCCAAAACTTTCTTTTGCAAAATATATATGAAAGATCGAGTTCAACTCAGATGTTTCAGAACGCGTAAATTAACTCTCGTTTCCAAATACAATTGACGACTTGATTGAGGTAATGACTCCAGTGAAATTAGCTGCAGTAGTTTATGTTTCCGATCAATGTTTTCCAAATAGCACGCACAAAAGGTTATACATATGATCGAAGGTCCAGTACTTAAATGTTTGTGTATCAGATCCTTCTTATTTTTCACTGTCTTAGGCACCGGTTTGGCGATTTAGGTTGCACAGATCCGACAATAAAACATTTCAACCATAATATAAAAAATCGTTAACGTTCCGGCAACTTAACAAAAGTGTAAATATTTTTGTTTTATATTTTATGAATTGAATTCGCTTTGAATTTATCAATCAAATTACTTTGACAATAGCCCACCAGAAGCAAAAACAAATTTCTTGTGGTTGTTGGTGTTGCCCTATCAACACCACCTTTAATCAATTCGCCTTGCATAAGTACAAAAAATAATCATTTTCAGAACTAAAAAAATGTAGTTATCAAAACGACTCAAAGTTTATCGTCATAAAATCTACTGACGACTCTAACCTACTTCCCAGTGTCGCCACGACTTCTTGAAAAAATGTATCAGAAAAAAATTGTAAAATCGATCAAACTCATCACTTTCTTTTTTTTAAGTATTAAAGTATCCACCCAAATAAAGCTAATAATGTACATACATACATATATAAAACAGCAAAAAACTTCATTAGAACGAACGAATGCTATCGCAAGAGATATAAATATGTAGCTATATATGAAAAATATGTATTTTTAACTAACAAATAAGCGATAATATCAAAAATGGACGTCGAATTTTTTTCACATAAAAATTAAGAGCAATTAACTTAACCACGTGCAGTTCTGACCTTTGATATATGATAAATACAGAGTCTAGATGTAAATTTGTATTTATATGAGGCAGTAGTATTATTTAGTGGATATATTTATTTATTCATTTTATAGAAATATAATTATATTGCAGTTTAGAGGCACTAGCAACAAAGGCTATCGACCTGACCGTAATGTATAATTTATAAATTAATAATAAAAATATTTTTTTTTCCTTGTTAATAATGTTTGACCTACTTACATACTCGTATGTATGTACATATATTATAAGATTGTCTATATTTTTTATAAATGTGCAATTTGGTATATATACCAATTTTGCGCTGATATTATTTTTATATAATTTGCTACAGCTCTTTGAATGTCGGATTTAACATAGCTTGGAACGCATTCGATAGGTGAACTACGAGTTTGTTTGGCTGTTGCGTCAGCATATTCGTTGCCAGTGATACCACAGTGGCCAGGAATCCACATTATTTTTATTTTTGATTGCTGCCTAAAAAGCTTATCACGAATCTGCTGTATGACAGGTTCACTGTTTTTTGTACTTAGCAGTGCTTGTACCGCTGACTTGCTATCAGTGCAAATGACGTATTTGCCTTTGGACGAGTGGTGTCATTGCATTTGGAGACGTCGGAGCAAATAAATATCCATTCATGTGCTGCCAAGCTACTTCTGATGTTTAAAATGATTTTTGGTATAGCACCGCGGTAGTATGTTGTTTTGGGTGGACAAGTAATGAAGTAATAAATGACGGCATTGGAATGTTGCAAGTAGGAAATTGCGGAGTTTTGGTAAAAATTGGGTTAAGCGGAATTTCAACATCCTTAGAAAAGGTAACAACTCTACATATTGTTGACGGCAGTCTTAAAATTCATTTCCTCTTTAGGGCTCGTTTTATATCGTTGTTCAGTACAGGGTTCTTTGAGATATAGAGTTTTGATATAAACCATAAGGTAACATGTGTGGTCCCTTCTTTGAGGGATGTCTAGATTCGCCAAGTAGATTTCTTATTGGCGTTGTTGGGTAAGCGCGGAGGCTTTTCCGTACCGCTGTATGATAAATTGAAAGATGTACATAGGCAATGTTGTTTTTGGAGCAGTAACCGTATATGGATAGACCATAATCAATAACAGATAGAATTAAGGACTTAGCAAGATTAAATAAAATATTTTAATAACAGTTACTACATTTAGATGGAAAATATTTTATAATATTTAACCTTTTCTGGAGCTTTTCTTTAAGATATTTACAATGTTCATTAAAGCTAAGATATTTATCAAACATTCGGCCTAGAATTTTTATTTTCATTCTCTATATTTTTATTCCCATGGGATAAGCTAAAGTACAGTTTTTCTTTTTACACATATATGATGTTTTACATTTCTCAAAAGATATAATAGCCCCAACCTTCCATTTTATAAGCTGGCGAAGAACAACATGAATGCCTATTCGATCAAATGCCCTTTCGAAGTCTAATTAGATCTAATCCAAGTGTGGTAACATGGTTTCGGCTTGAAATGGCATTTAAAAGGTAGTATTTAAAATGCAAGAGTACATCCGATGTACTGTGCCCAGGTTTAAAGGCTACTTGATTAGGGCTAATGTGATTTTCTTTAAGTCCAAACCACATAAGTCGTTTCGCAATAATAATCTCTAAGACTTTACTTATGATGAATTTCATATCAAATCCAATATGCGTTGAACCCGACCAACTCAGAATTTGATGAAATTTTGCATATAGGTACATCTTACCTACCCAAACACAACCTTATTTTTAGAAAATGGATTTTCGAAAAATTGTGGGCGTGGCAAGGTATCGAAATATTCGAAAATATTCGAAAAATTACGATAATAGGTACTTTTAAAGTGTGATTTCTACGGAATGGCTTTACCGATTTCAAAGATCTTCATACCATTAGAAAGGTATTGAAATAAGCTTTCAAAAAAATACACTGTAAAAATTTTTTAGTACACTGAAAAAAAATTTTTTTCCAAAATAAAATTTTAAACTGAAAAAACACTTCAAAGATCAAGCGATTTTGAAAAATAAAATTTTATTTTAGAAAGGTCTATTTAATATACATATATAACATATCTGAAAACTAAAATGGGGTGTTTTTCTTTTTTTATACAGATACAGATACTATGACTAAGTATTCTAATAGATTCGAACAAGAATCGTATTATCAAATTTTTCAGACTCGCACAATAAATTGACGTACACTTGATAAAGTTAATTTTTTATTTTTATTTATTTAGATTTAATATACAACTTTGCGCAGCTCATACTGCTGACTTTCGGAATATTTGCTTACTTTTAGTGATGTTTCATCTAAAGGTACAAAAGAATGGAAGCTTTGAGTTCCTGTAATAGTTTGGCATTTTTGTATCTTGAAAGTAGCTCTTCTTTTGTTTTGTTGTATTCATCAGCGCCTGCGTAAGCAACTTCTATGGAGGTGTTATACGTTTGTGAAGCCCAATGATAAAGGTCTTTCGCCGTTTGAATTTGGTTTTTATTGCCATGCTATAATTCCGAGCGCCTCTTTTTAATGTCCCACCTATACCATCACATGCAGATTTTCCATGGCTGGTTGCGTAAAAGTGCCACTCAGCGAATATTTCGAAATCAATTTTATGATGAGATAAATTAATTAAGTTGTACTTGTTTTTGTACTGTGCTCCAGCACCATCTGACACGTAGATAACTTTCGTAATTGAATTGCTTATATTAGTCTTAACAAAATTAATCATTTTTGAAATATATATATGAACTGCTATGCTATCATGGATATTACAATCGGATATTATGGCAAAGGTTCTATGAATTAAATTATCGTTATCTTTGTAATAAATAACGAACGGATGTATCGTGGCTTGATTATTATTCCAATGATATCCTTGAATGGCATCTTGTATAACAAACGCATAGTTTTCCGCGAAATCCATTTGAATTAGCAGTTCTCCTGGCAGCAGTGTCATTTTTCTTTCACTTACGAAGCGGGACTGGCGCTTAGCTGTGAAATGATGTCACACCAGCTTATTGATGTGTTGTACAAAATCGTCAACAAATGTGTTTGTAGTAGAGGAAATGGTTTCGAGATTACATCTCTGAGTGTTGTGTTCCATTTTTTGTAAATGACTTCTTGAATCGAATTTTTTTCGTAATATTCCAACATCATCGTTCTAAGGTTCGTTAAATTATCGTAGCACCGACCACACATTGATACGCAACACTCGCTGTTTTCTATATTACCATTACAGACAACGAATTTAATAACATCTTTATAGTTTCTGAAATTATGTTGACCTTCCATCGATTTCAAACCCGATTTTTCGAACATCAGTTTTACATTCTGATGCAATGTGCACACACAAACATTTTGCTGGTTTCCAACCCCAAGTTTGATACAATTCTCTGGTCGCAACATGGTAAATTTTGTAAATCCTAATTGAAGTGAAGGATTTTTATTTCTAAATTCATAGTAAGTTTCACGAAGCGATGACAGCATTAGTCTTTTTTGAAGTTTCTCGCGTATGTTTCCTTGTCTTACTACAATTGAGTCCTGTGACCCAGGCATGATTCGGCTGATTTCATCATCTTCATAAAACAATTTTACTGTGTTTAAAGTTTGTTCAGGTAAATTACGTCTGTCCAAGCTAAAGCGTTTGACGTCCGAAAACTTTGTTTTATTTTTTTGTATATCTTTGCTAATTTTTATCAATTTGTAAGATAAATCATTCCCAAAAATGTCTTTAATTTCCTTAGATGTCATGGTGTTTGGTAATAGAGATAATATTTTTTGCTTATCCAAATTATTTGAGCAGTTTTCGATTTGATATTTCATGTTCTCCAAAATTTGTTCGTAGTAAGCTTTGATCTTCTTTTGGTCTTCTGATAAAGTTGACAGTGAACCACCTCCAAGTGAATCCGAAATACCTTGCGCAAATTGCTGTGTTTTTTTTTGCAGTATGAATCCCTTTCTAAATATTTTCGCTGCATTGGCGATGGATGGCTTGCAAGATGAGGAATAACATGCTTATTTATATTGTCGACGAGTTCGTTGCGTTCGAGTGATTTAGTATAGCTGCTGCATGTTGGAACTTCCTTATATTCTTGATACAATTCACCGCTAGCCAAGTCATGTAAATCCTCAATTTCCGTTTCAGTACAACGCTGATTATCAGCAATCTTGATAGCATCCTTCAGTTTAAAGCGACAATTTTCGCAAATACGGCAACAATGAGTGTTGGAGACTGCTGGAAAATGCTCAGATATCACCGCTGCTTCGTCTAAGCTAATTTTTCGAAGTTTAGAGAAACATTTTGTTGATAGCTGCACACATATGTATTTATTAGTGGATTCCATATCTATTTGTAATTTAAGGAGAAACTAAGCACGAAGTATAACAGCCGTTTAAACACAACTAAAATTTTTACTAGAAGAAATTAACGTAACTACGTTCGCTTTGAATTTGCAATGGCAACTGAAACGAATTCACAGAATATCGCTATGAAGCTAACAATCAGGTAGAAATAGTATATACTTAGTCATTAAAAGTTTATTGTACTATCTAACCAAAGGGTGTATGTTTATGTTGTCCAATAGATCCTAGGTACGTTTCGGCACTACTATGCATAGGATCTATTGTACAACATAAACATACACCCTTCGTTTAGATACTATTTCTATCTGACTGTTAGCTTCATAGCGATATTCTAGGAATCTGTTTCAGTTGTTGCGGTAAACAGCACAACAAACAGGTACAAAAAATTATTTTCGCTACTGATTTCATGTGGTGGAAGGTTGATCCGCTGTATCCTTTGATGAGCGGTTAAATTTTTGTGTTACCAAGGTCATTAATTTTATATTTTGGGAATGCCTGAAAATTTGACAACAAAAATTCTTGTTCGACTCTATTAGAATAAAAAAAAATCTGTATAACTTCCAAAGTATAGCTAGGTACCTTTTTTTGTCACACAATAATATCAAAATTAAAAAAGTTCACAAGAGATGCATTTACTTAAATAAATTTAAAAAAAAAAGAAAAAACACACCATTTTAGTTTTCAGATATGTTATATATATTAAATAGACCTTTCTAAAATAAAATTTTATTTTTCAAAATCGCTTGATTTTTGAAGTGTTTTTTCAGTTTAAAATTTTATTTTGGAAAAAAAAATTTTTTCAGTGTACTAAAAAATTTTTACAGTGTATTTTTTTGAAAGCTTATTTCAATACCTTTCTAATGGTATGAAGATCTTTGAAATCGGTAAAGCCATTCCGTAGAAATCACACTTTAAAAGTACCTATTATCGTAATTTTTCGAATATTTCGATACCTTGCCACGCCCACAATTTTTCGAAAATCCATTTTCTAAAAATAAGGTTGTGTTTGGGTAGGTAAGATGTACCTCTATGCAAAATTTTATCAAATTCTGAGGGGGTCGGGTTCAAAATGTACGTTTTTTTCAGCCTTTGAAATGAAATTCATCTTATACAAGAATGTAAGGAGATTGGGCGATAGCTGAGGATCTCGTCGGAAGGTTTTTCGTGCTTTATTATCGGGACAACGTCAGCGTATTTCCAGGCTTGTGGAAAAATTCCTTGGTTAAAAATTTGATTATATAGATTAAGCAATCTACTGGTGGTGCCTAGTGAGCCATTTCGTATTATTTGGTAAGAAATTCTGTAAAATCCAGGTGTTTTACTATTTGATCTATTTAATGCCTCATTAAGCTCTATGAGTGTAATTGATTTTTCAATCTCTGCCGCAACAGATGAGACACCAGCTGGGCTGTAGGCTTCCCTATTTAGGATTTCGTTCTTTTGGAAAATAAATGCTTGTTCGAAGTTAGAGTCTTTGAAATATGCTGACCAAGTGGAAGCAAAATATGTGTATATGTTAAACGTATTTAGAATTGTCCCTCGATCTGTGTTCATGGCTAGAATGTGACTTTGTCTAGCTGTTCCTGTAAGTAACCTAATGTTATGCCAAATTTGACTAGGGGAGGAGCGGGGGCTAATGGAAATGGTTATTTGCTGAAAGCAATCTCTTTTCGCCTTTTTAGAATTATACCTAAATGAAGCGTTTGCCTTTTTATAAATCCTCAAGCTTGTTGCTTTCTGTCTCTAAGCTGAGCAATTTTGGTATTCCACCAAGGCACAGTTGGTTTATGATAGCCATTTTTTGTTTGTGGTATACACAAATGGGCTAACGAACGAAAAATCTTTTTTAGGTTAGCTGCTTCTTTATTTATATTAACAGAGACAGGGGTTTGCTGAGAAACCTCATCACAACAAGACTGAAATTTAGGCCAGTTCGCCTTTTCTGTGTTAAACTTCGGCAATTTTTTCATTTTTTCTATATTGAAGTGGTAATAATAGGAAAATAGTCACTTCCGTGAAGGATTTTGAGGATAGCTGTACAGCATCTTACGTCTACATTCGTGAAACTTTGATGCGTCGTAAAATGGGTAGGTGAGCCATCATTGATTACTACAAGTTTCGATGCCAAGAGCACGTCTTCAATTATTTTTCCCCTTGGGTTTTCAGTTGCGGAACCCCATAAGAAGCTCCACGCATTCAAATTCCCGAGTAAAATGATTGGGTGGAAATATTTCTTAATATTGACAGAATTTTATTAGAGTAGAATGTTTAATTAGGAGGCATGTACATACATATGTAGATATCAAAGTAATTTTGAAACCTATATTTATTTCTAAGGCAATCGTGGAAATAGAAGAGGTTATGTTCAGTTTGGTGTGGGGAATTCCTTTTTTTTACGAAAACACAGATGCCTTGCTTATTTGACGTATTTAACGCCAAATTGTGGAAGTATGCAACATACATATGCGTGTGGGGGAGAGCGTGCGCTGTTAAAAGACAAGTGGGTTTCTTGCAGTGATACAATGCTGGGATTATAATCTTTCAAGAGCAGTTGGAACTCATGGAAATTGTTCCAGTATCCGTTTAGATTACATTGCAATATAAAGGTCATTTAGACTTACTATCGCCTGAGTTATGGTATTGTGTATTGATGTTAATCGGATTTGTGCTGTGGTTGTAATTTTGTAAGTCGAGAGAGTAACATAGAGTGTAAAAGAGACTAAAAAATGTAATTTTGTTCGTTGAGCGCGTTTATGGATTGAGTGGGTGATATCTGAGCGGGTATTGAGTACAAATTGAGTGTTTGAGAGAAGCTTTGGGGGCTTTCTGGTATGAGTGTAATGTTGTGTGATTGATTAGTGGTTGTATAGTTTTAAAAGATGTAGGTTTTGGTTGTGCTGATTGAGTTGGAGAGTTCGATTCGGGGCGTATTTTGTTTATTTTCTGAGGGTCATCGAGTTTTTGAGAGTCGGTCTGGAATGCAGTAGATACATTGTGTGAGTTATTTAAGGTTTTAGTTATTTCGGAAGCTGTCGTATTTTTGGATTCATAGCGTATTTCGTTAACATCGCGTTGCGAAACAATAGAGGAAAAAGATTGAGAATTTCGGGATTGGAAAGAGCTGTATTCTTGTGAATTTGTATCGCTTCTCGCATTGTACATTCCTTTGTTATTTTGATTTTGAGTATTTCCTTTGTCTGAATAAATTTTGGGCACTTGTTGCATGAAGAGAGGTGGTCGGAAGAGCGATTAGCGCAGAAGGTGCGTGTGCATTTTGTTGGGGAGGTGGAAGACAACAGGAGGTGGAAATTGGTACATATTGCCTTACTTTTACATTTCTCCAGGCGATGTCAATTTTATCAAGGAGGTGGTATAAATCGAAAGTCAACAATACTACTCCAGTTGAACTTAACGTTTCGTTATTTGCTAATTACTCCTTGAAAACTTAACTCGCTAATTATTTCTTCAACTGACACATTATTTAGGAAAGGGGCGTATATTGTGCCTTTATTGTGGTTCAGATTTTCGTGGTACTTGACTTTGACAACACAAATGCCTGGCAGATTTTTAAGAGCGAGGAATCGTTCAGCTATTATTTTATTTTTTGTTAGTAAAAGAATATTCCCATGAAGCAACTCTGATAAACTTTCAAATTCTTTGCCTACTGCCCAAATTGATTTGTAAACTGCGAAGCATGAATAATGAGATAATGGTTTGCTTTGGTCAGCGGATTCTAAAACAACAAATTTAGGATCGCTTTTTTTACAGTAGGGAGTTCAGAAAAAATAAGTTCAGTGTTAATAAATGTTTGCTTTTTCTGGTATTCCCCTTTCTTTTATTTTTATTCCGGCACTATCGGCCAGCATGGCAAACCGATTTGTGTCCACAGGGAAGGCCCTACGGCTTTATCTAAGCACTCTTCACTAATCTGTTTAGTCTACTATTTGCTTGTTTATGTAAGTCGAAATGCACACGGTAGAGAAAAGAGTACCGCTCACTATGAGTGACAGTCAAATTTGGTAGATATATAAAAAGTTCATTTCCTCTATTTCAAGATTTAGTGGGAATAGTTTTTAAGCCACTAATATTAACTTAGCGGAAATTTTTGCCAGCTCCACTACCACTGTAGTGGCAATCCTTTTGAACAGCCACAAAAAATAAATTTTCACACTAGAAATAAAAGGTTTTGCGAAAAAACAAAGACTTTTATCCCAGGTAATATAAAGTGGGCGCTTCCTCAGTCCACCCCAGAACTCTAGATTATTATTTTTTTCATGTTTTGAATTTTTCGTAAACAATAGAATTCAAATGATATTTAGTATACATTATAAATAATGCCTACTTTATTCCTCCCGGTTTTGAGCCAAGTGCGTGTTTGCAGGACAAGGCGAATCCGAGACCTGCAATTGCACGAGCCTTGAGAACATGTGAATTATGTATTAATGTACTTGATTTAATAAGGCCGCTAAAGTGAGTTTAACGTCGCCAAATTGGATAAAGTAACGTAAGACGTCTCCCGCATATCACAGAACTCGGAGGACCTTTTCACTTTCATGTTTTTCCTTTGTTACGCAAGTGAACCATTATGTTAGTGTGCTTAGCAGTTAAACTTGCAAACATCTTGCTGTAGAAACCTTAACCTCGATTTCAAAGTTCAAACAGCTGCAAGGAAAAGCTATATCAGCTATACTTGTAAAATGTACATACACTTTTATGGATATACTGCACACCCAAATCAATTACAGTTGAACGAAATTTAAAAAATACGAAAATTTTCATATGATTATAAAATACATATATGTAGGTATCTGCCATAACAAACTTGATTTGTCTCACGAAAAGCGTATATAGCAATTTTCATTTATCCCCGCCCCCCACTCAAAAAACGTTCTGGATCCGCCCCTGGGTAATTCCTCGTTAGTTGCACTTGGAAGTGAATACTCGATTTCATGTTTGTGAACCAGGATTTTTTTCCAACCAAGTCTTCTTAACGTTGCTTTCTATGGCAACAATTTCATTCAGCATAAATCAATACGAAGCAGCGAACCATAAATGACGCATTCCGGGGTTCCGCCACTTTGGTTTAGCCGATTTTGACAATTTTCATGAAATGTAAAAAAACTAAAATTCTATAAAACGTCTAATCCATCCCATTTCATCTGGCTTTATGGTAATATATTAACCAAACCATTCTCTAGAACTTTTATTTTAACAATATTTTCAAAATAACGCTCAACACTGAAAATATATGTCAAATCCCGCGAGAAGTCGTTATCTAATAATTTATCTTTATTAATAAACTTGGTCATGTCCGATTTTTAGTGTTTTCCAAAATTACCGTTGCATGGCAGGTGGGCGTGGTTATGGTCAAATTGTGATAACTTTCAAATATCGCTTAAATAGGCATAGTGTAATACGTATACCAAATTTGAACAAAATCGGGGGGGTGGGAGATACACATATGAACTCATAAGTGGGAGGTGCCACGCCCCCTGTTTTATTTAGTTGGATTTCTTGCTCAAATACAACAGTACATACCAAATTTGAGCAAATTAGCTTCCATAGGTACTGAATAATAGCAATTTTGGCATTTTCGACAATTGCCGTTATGTGGGAGGTGGGCGTGGTTATTGTCCAATTTTGCCCATTTTCAATACAAACTCTGGGTCAAGGACAATCTACCTGCCTAGTTTCATTGAGATATCTCAATTTTTACTCAAGCTATCATCTGCACGGACGGACAGACAGACATCGCTAAATCGATTTCTCTTTTCATTCTGAGCATTTTGGTATATATATGTCTATATCTATCTTGATTCCGTTATGCTGTTACAAGCAACCGTTACGCGAACAAAGTTATAAAACCCTTGTGCACAAGTGCGCGGGTATAAAAATTATACTTACATATTTGGCAGTTGTATTAGTTTTATTTTTCTATTATTTATTTATTGTTATTAAAATACATATTTAAGTAACTATAAAGGAGTAAATTATTATTAAATTATGTATACAATGGTTTCATTTTAAAATTTTTATCAAACCAGTATTCGGCGGAAAAAAACATCAGAATTACCCTTTTTTGATGATTAACCTGCTTCTATTATCTTGCACAGAAGAAAGTTTGAAGAATTTTAATAATTTTAGTTAAATATTTTAAAGAAATTTCAGAGAAAACCGGTGTGATATAACGAAAATTCATCGAAAACTTTATTTGCCTTGATTTTTATTTATTTATTTATTTTTATGAAATATAATTATAAATAATTACATTACATTTGGCAAGGCAACAAGTAACTAAGACTATCGGCCTGACTTATTACTAAAAGATTTTATAATCATTTTCAAATATATCGACTCGCGCATTTTTATATTTCATACACTCATCGAGGATATGTTTTATGGACAGTGCGCAGTTGCACGCTGCACAATAAGGAGGCGGTTCACCTTTTAACAAATATTCGTGCGTTAACTTTGTGTGACCCATGCGTAGTCTGGTGATAATTCGTAGCTGATCTGCCGTCGCTGAGACCGGGAGTGTTGGCTTGATGCGATTTTGATTGTAAACTTTGTATCCATGTTGGTACGTTTGCCAGTTGGTCGCAGTCAGTTTCCTAACGTGGTTGTTTACTTGTCGAAGGAAGTCTGTTTTTGCCAAAGGCTCGAAGTATATACAGGGTGTCTGGTAGACTTCTTTAGCTGCGATGTCTGCATATTCGTTTCCGACGATGCTCCTTAAAGTTAAGAGACTTGTCAAAAATAATACCTAAAATTTTGAGGTATTTAACATTAGTAATATTGTAATTTCTGTATACAAAATTAAAGTTTTGACAATTTTTCTTTCTACATATGTGTAGAAAATTTGATTTTTCGAAAGATAGGCTAGCTCCTGACTTTTTTGACCAGATATAAATTTCATCCATCACATTCGATAGCCTATTCAGAGTTTGGGTTACGCAGTTGGTTTTTGAAAAAATCAAAACATCATCTGCGTAAATAGAATGTTCTAGTCCCTGTTTGTTTATTATTTTACTTATTTCCTCGAAGGCAATGATAAAAAGAATTACGGAGATAGGCGAACCCTGAGGTATGCCGTTATATAGATGTGCTCTATCAGAGTACTTGTTGTTTATTTTGGCCCTAAACGTCCGATGATTTAACAAACTTTTCACTATGTTGTAGATTTTCCTGCCCGTTTGCCAACTTTTGAGTTGCCTAAGAACTGCGTGAGCACCGATTATATCAAACGCCTTCTCGAAATCTAAGCTTAAAACTGATACATGATTCCGATTCGAGAGAGCGGTTGACAAGTAATGATCAAAGTGGAGAAGTGCGTCAGATGTACCTTGCCCTGTTTTAAAGGCTACCTGGTTATGACTGATATGTTTATCTCTTAAAGCGAGCCACATGATTCACTTTGCTACTATCTTTTCTAACACTTTACTGAGACATGACAACAATGATATTGGTCGATAACTGCTAATATGGTCAAAGGCTTGCTAGGTTTTAAAATGGGAATGATGTCTGCATTTTTCCAGCTCTGTGGGTAGACGCCTGTTTCAAAAATAGTATTGAAAAGTTTAAGTAACCTATTTTTTGTGCTGATTGGCAAATTTTTAAGCATTGGATAGGATACTCTGTCGTATCCGGGGGTTTTCCCCTTAGCCAATTGAACAACTTCATCGAACTCTGTCATTGTGATATCCTTTTCAATCATTTTAGCGGAAGCTGAGATTTTAGATGGTTTATATTCCGATGCAAAATCTAATTTTTCTGCAATGAAATTTCCTTATTTCCCCCCTGATATTAAGAGATTTCAACACAGCATGTATTATCTCTTAATCCTATTAAGAAGGCACTGACTCTGACAACTTTTCTTACGCGTTTGCCTCTGGTAGCCCACCTTTTTGAGTGTCAGTTGTTTAGCATCCCGGATTAGATGACTCTATCATATAGCGCATGCGAACAACCAGGTGCTAGTTAAGATGAGCCCATGTTATTGCATTTTGACGCCGTAAATGTAGAAAAAAAACCCATATGTAAGGCGAAATAATTCCATCAAACTACCAGAGAGTGGTTGCGATGTCGTCGTTTATATCCATTGACACAGCGAAATTCGGCAGCACTGTATCAGACGTTGCGAATTCAGCTCAATGCATTTTATCGCAGAGCAATGTAGCATATGTATTTTGATGGAGACACAAAAGTTAATTATAAAAAGTGGTTTGTTGTTAACTTTTGCCATCGTGCGTCAAACTTTTTCAGTTTACAAATGCGCTTATGATTCACCTCTAAATCTTACAGTTGAGCAACTCTATTCATTCGTAAATCATACATTTCTATAGAAAAAAAGGTTAAATTTCCCTTCCCTTCTAAATGAAGCGTCATAATTAAATTAATTAAAAAATTACACAGATCTGCAACAAAAATGCTGTCTGGATATTTCCAATTGATTTCTAATTAGGTGTTATGAAAACTAAAAAAATACTCAAAAAATTCCAGAACGTAAGGTTATTTTACAAAACGCAAAATTTTATTATAAAAAGGATTTTTTCGGGCTAACTTGTAGGCATTAATAATAGGTATAATTTTATTTTGATTACTGTTTATAAATGTTTACCATAACTATCATTAATTTCTGAATAAGGAACACTGCATTAACAAACATAAACATGTTGTAACCTGAACGTGCGCGCTCCGATAGTGTAGAAAGTGGCGCGGTACAATTACGTGTTAACTCGTCATTGTATTGTCGATCTTGGTTCAGTATAGTGCAATGTCGTCTGTGCAAATACTTCTTCAAATACTTAATATCAAAGTTTCCAGGCCTTTCGGAGGCAAAGTTGAACGAAGTTGTTTTCGTCGACGGCTTATGGCTGATTCACTATTCACCACAACTATGACGGATCATCAAAGAGAAGGGTGGATTGCCTTTAAAGAGGTCATAAAGAAATTTTTAGGCAATAACAAAGATCCTAACTACAAACAAATCGTCAAAAGAATGTTAAAAGCATTTCAAGCTCTAGGTTGCTTGATGAGTTTAAAAGTACATTTTCTTCATTCCCACCTCGACTACTTTTCAGAAAATTTAGGAGACGTGAGTGAAGAGCAAGGTGAACGATTTCACCAAGATATTAAGGAGATGAAAAAAGATACCAGGGAAGATGGAGCGTTTCAATGATGGCAGACTACTGTTGGACGCTTCAAAGAGACCTTCCCGATGCTTCCCACAAGCGAAAATGTACCAAAAAGAGTCTTACTAAAAAAACAGAAATGTTCTAATTAATGTATTTTACATAAATAAATTAGTTTTGTTACGCAATTATAAATTAAAATTTTTTTTTTCAATCTTTTATATTACGTCCATTCCTTTACTTTTCCTGTAAGTTCCTAAAAAGTGTCAAAATGCAAGAGAGTATTACAGGAAAAAGTACGGGAAAGCAAAAAACCATTTTAAACCCAAGAAGCGAATGTCAGAATATTTATACAAAAAATGGTAATAAAAACACTTAAACACAATCAAAAATATCACAAGAACTTACGATTTTATTTATTACTTTAGCACTTTCCATTTTTACTGAAATGTTTAATTTTTTACACAAATTTTGTAATTTTCTTTATTTTGTGCTTTCTCAACAATACTGCTAACAGCTGATTTTGACACTTTTTGGATATTTACAGGCAAAAAAACTTCTGACTAAATCCTGTAACTTCGGACAATAAGAGAGTCGCAGTTACTCTCTCAAGTGCGCTCTCAGTTACAGTTTTTTTGAGTACGGGAATGCTTTTTGGACTAAATCCTGTAAAAAACTGTAGATAAGGAATGGACCTATTTTATTTTAAGGTGATAACTTGTTTAACATAGACACCTACATTGTCAGAAAACGTGACGTTCTATGACAAAATTAAAGTTATTTTCGGATTCAACACACCCAAAAACATAAGAATTACACAAAAAACCAAAACAGCTCTCAATTATATTTTTTTGCAGACTTGTGTTGTAATTAAAATAATTCCTTGTTTCTCTTTTCAAAATAAGACAAAGTTCTGATGCGAATTTAGTTCCGACTCCGTTTTACTGACCAAACTGTTGTGGCAAGGATTACCCGGCAGCATCGCTCAGCCATTTCGATTAGTTTTATACTATTAACCTCGGTGGATCTACATAACATACATACGTATGGGAGGAACTTTCAATGAAATATTTTACAAAAAAAAACGCTCTTTCCAAAAAAACTTAAAATCGTTTTTATATTTTTAAGCAGGTTTCATATCCAAACCGATTATTTATTACATCCAATGTACTTGTAAAAGAAATTGGAGCACTTCGTTATGTACTATTTTATCATTATGCAGAAGGACACAGATTTTTGTTGCCTTGCATTTTTATACCTTTCATGGAAATGGTATATTAACTTTGGTCCGATGTTTGTAAGTACCAGAAAGAGAAGAGTTAGACCCAACAAAAAGTATACGGATATGATCAGAGTGACGAGCAGAATCGATTTAGCCATGTCCGTCTGTCTGTGTGTCTGTCCATATGTTTGAACGCAAACTAGTCCCTCAGTTTTTGAGCTATTTTAATGAAACTTGGCAGTCGGATGTCTTTTTATAATTTATTAGACATTTGTCGGAACCGGCCAGATCGGATGACTATAACGTATATAAATAGATCCGATTGTTCAGATATCATATTTTGCTTCATAACTTCCTCATTTTAAAACCTAGAAGTCTAAAAGTTTACAATACCAGTATAATCTAGTAGATCAAAGATATATAACATATACCTCCCATATAAATGATTGTTCAGATATTTCATTTACTATGAAACCCTCTCCATTTATGCAGCTAAAGTTTTGAAATTTCGCACAAAGAATAGGTATAGTGAAAACTAATGAAGTAGTGAAAATCATTAAAATCGGATAAGTATAACATATAACCGATTGTTCAGATATTGCGTTTTCGGCCAAAACTCCTTCATATCATCAGCTAAAGTCTTGAAATTTTAGAACAACTGCTTTAGCTGTGAAAATCAATAAAACAACCGATTGTTCAGATATTGCAATTAGTACGAAAATGCCTCCATTTAAGCAGATAAAGTGATGAAATTTTGCACAAAGAATAGCTATAGTGAGAACTATTTTAGCGGTGAAAATCATTAAAATCGTATAACTAGATCATATAGCTGTCATACAACCGATTGTTTAGATATTGCAATTATTACGAAAACCCCTCCATTAAAGCGGCTAAAAACTTAAAATGTTCCAGAAATATTAATTACTATTGCGACTTTTATAGCAGTCAAAATATTAATATCGAATAATTATAATATAAGGCTCCCATACAATTCGCCCATTCATGAAAGGTATGAAGCCTTCAGCATAGCCGAAGACAGCCTTTCTCACTTGTTTAAATTCAATTAATATGAACTTTATTTTAATAATATTATGTAGATATATGCACTGCAATATTTTTTGAAAAATGAAAATATTTTGTTTATTTACGTACCAGGGATTCATATCAACTTATGCGGGTTATTCTGTAAGTTTTACAAATAAACCTCAGTACGCATGGATGTATGCAGGTGTGTATTAGTATGTTGGTGCCTTATGGCAGCACAGCAATAGCTGTTTCGTTGTTGGCAGCTTTATATCCCAGGTGTATGGAATTTTGATTAGTTAATTCTCGAGAGTCCTATAATTCCCCCATTGAATAATACGTTGCAGCATTACATGCATACATACATATGTACAAACGAAACAAAATTTTAAGAGCAACGCACACAAAATATCAACAATTTACTTTTATGAGAGCTCCAACTTTCTCTTTTCATTCCCACACATTCTCACACTTGATGGCGCACAGCTTACTCGTATTTGTTTCAGCGGTGGGCGAATGCACGCATTTTCACACTCTTTGTTACAGAACAGCACGCGGGGAGTAGTGCGTACAGCAGGTGTAACAAAGATGCGGGCGGCAAACTTAAAACCTAAAGGTTAATCAAGTTGCCGCGGAGTGACATTAATTCTTTCTCTGTCTATTGCCTATTGCCATAGCTACATATATGATATATTTTTCTAAAAAAAAAAAATGTCTCAACGGCTGCGTTAGAATGTGGGATTGAGAAAAAACGTCACAAAACGTTGCAGGGAAAAGAGCCATTATTGAAAAAGTTTACACAGTTATTTTCACAACTTGAACTATACTATATACTATACTATACTACTATACTAATAGCTAATTTTATTCGTGAGTCGAGAGAAATTCATTTCATATTTGCGCTTAAAAGTGTCGAGATTTAAATATCAGTACAAATCAGAACACATTTCCGAAAAATAAGGACATTTGCGTACTGACTTGGCAATTGAAAATTTTCAGTACATCGGGTGAAAATTTAGCACTGTCCTTCCCCAATCATCTGGCAACCAAAAATATTTTTCTTCCTGATTTAGGTGTCCGACTGTTATATAAGTTTAAGTAGATGTTTTTTGTAATCATGGCATAAAAATCTCAAAGAGCAATAATTTTCTTTTTGTGAAAGAAATAAGAAGTTATTTAGCGCCTGCAAGGAGTATTTGCATCTTGCACCCAGTGATTATCATCTGTTCCCAAATTTGAAACACCCATTTCGGGGTAAATGCGGTAGACGGGAAAATATATATATTTCTATATGTGTAGAACAAGGAGAGGAAGAAGTCAATAATAGGATATACATATATTGATTTTGAAAACAGTTTAAACTTATTGAATTCTTCGCTTCTAAGGAGGCGTTATTCGTGATATTAAAATAAACATACACGCGTAAATTTGATACATTTATTTTAAATTGGCAACATTACAGTTCAGCAAAAATAAATAAAAGTTATTAAGTCGGTAACAAACATTTTAAATAATTATTCCGCCTATTTCCCAATTAATTAATAAAATTGAAACAATTTGTTCTCAAATATATTGAGTGAGTATACCATCAAAATATCAGAAAATACAAATCAAGTTCTGTCTCTATCCGTTTTGCTCCGATGGTTGCTGTCATGTTTTCGTTTGAACGAAGTGTTGCGTAAAGAGCGGTTCAAGAAAGATAAAAGAACTTGCAAGGGTCCATGATGCCAAACCTTATTATGTTAATGCATTTGCCTATGCGTCTGCTGTGTGGTTAAATGTTTTTGCCTGAAGGCAAATTGGTAAGTGTTATCAGGTTAATTTCTCTTAACAGAAGGTCAATGTTCTCAAATACAAATTATTTTTCCATAATTTTGAATACAATGTGCAGCAAGCTTATAGACCGATATGACCTAGCCAAGGAAGCATCTTTGTTAGCTTTCCTTACAATAACTATTGTGAATACTCTTTTGCTTGATTTATAAGGTTGGATGCATTATTTTCATAAGTTGAATCAGTTACAATGTATACTGCTATATCAAGTAAAGTTACATTATTTCTCTTTACCCGATGAAAGTCATTCAAGAAAAGAAATTTATCGGCTTAAATCTATTCATATATGAATTTTCGCTCTATATGACATTGTTTATACATAGGTTCATTCTTCATTTGCATACAGTCAGGGGAAGACGGGATTTTTGGGGACTCCTTATTCCTCCGGACTCCTCAAAAAACTTAAAGGCACGATATGCAAAATTTCACGCGATTTTTAGTGTCTGTTAAATTCAAAATATTTTACCTGTCGTGAAAAACTATGTACACAGGTTCTTGACATAAATATCGCACTTTAAATAGACTTTACCTCAGTTTAAGTTCGTGGCATCTGGCAGACTGACATACTTACATACTTACATAGAATGTAAATAGAGTAGTTAACTTTACAGGAACGGTAAATCATAAGCAAACAACAAGTACAATGTATATGTACCTATATATTCGCTTCACTCATAAAAGCACAACAAAACCTTAACTTTTCGTTTTAAATATCTGTTAAGTTTTCAAAAACGCATTCGTTAAAATAAAAAATGAAGATAAGTTTAGCATATTCCTTGTTTTCTTGTTTTAATTTAACAAAATACCTTAGGGTTTAGCTTTAACAAATTCCGTGATTCCGTCGAAATTCGGGACCTCGGCATTAACATCCCTCAGGAGGATGTCTAGAATACGTTTTTATATGTACATACATATACACGTATGTATTAATATGTAAGTGTATAAATACCTCAAAGCACTTAAGAGAACTCTCAGATGATAGCGTATGCGCAAGTGCGATTTTATATTGAACTTGTTTGAAAGAGAAACGTTCCTAAGAGTACTTGTGCAGAAGCAGACATAACATTTGAAGATATGTCGTTTCAATGGACATATGTACATACATAACATATGTATAAACATAGTTGAATTGAAATGAAAACAGCTGTTTTTATTTTTTATAAACGGATGGCACGTGTTGTCTACGTTCACGCTTAGCAATGTTAGTACAGTTTTCATACATACATATATAGAAAGACATACCCTGAGAGAAATCTGAACTATAACGCTTTCAGTGAATAAACGGCTTGGGCAATAATGGGTAATTTAACATGTAAAACTCGATTTCAGGCTAGACTTATGTATATGTGTGTATGTAGACTCCGTATGTTCGTAATGTATTTAGACGGAAAATTGTATTTAGCGAGAAACCGGGTTTAAACAGATTTTCCGATTTCAGAATGCTTCGAGTGGCTATACCATTACCTTGTTTATGCAAAGCATTCGCCGAGATCAATCGATATAGTTTCGATCGACTCAATTCACTTTATTTACTTCTGTTTATACATTTTAAGCGTACCGGACGAAACTATATTGTAAGCTTATCAGCTGATTTGAATTTCGCATCGATAATATGCTCCTTCTAACCGAAGCGTGAAATAAAATATCGATTTTAAAGTGAGTGAATTCACGGTGTATTCGAAATCAGTTTATACATGCATTTCGCAATGATGTATAAGTTAACACCGACAAACGCGTTTCCGACCGAAGTCACACGGCAAAACATGTGGAGCAACTGGTAGGGTTATTATAAGAAAGCGTCAGGTATTTAGGCGTAGTCGCCGCAATAATTCATTTAGCAAAATCAGTTACATTAACTCACCCGAATAAACCGCCTGCCCTTGCTCGCAAAGGAAATAAAATAAATTAAACCAATCATTGTGTTCAATAACTCAAGTCTGCAAAAAAAAATAATTGAGAGCTGTTTTGGCTTTTTTGTGTAATTCTTATGTTTTTGGGTGTGCTGAATCCGAAAATAACTTTAATTTTGTCATAGAACGGCACGTTTTCTGACAATGTAGGTGACTATGTTAAACAAGTTATCATCTTAAAATAAAATATAAAAAATTTAAAAAAAAATTTTCAATTTATAATTGCGTAACAAAACTAATTTATTTATGTAAAATACATTAATTAGTACATTTATTTTTCTCAGTGAGACTCCTTTTGGTACATTTTCGCTTTAGGGAAGCATCTGGATGGTCTCTTTGAAGCGTCCAACAGTAGTCTGCCATCATTGAAACGCTCCATCTTCCCTGGTATCTTTTTTTCATCTCCTTAATATCTTGGTGAAATCGTTCACATTGCTCTTCACTCACGTCTCCTAAATTTTCTGAAAAGTAGTCGAGGTGGGAATAAAGAAAATGTACTTTTAAACTCATCAAGCAACCTAAAGCTTGAAATGCTTTTAACATTCTTTGGACGATTTGTTTGTAGTTAGGATCTTTGTTATTGCCTAAAAATTTCTTTATGACCTCTTTAAAGGCAATCTCTACTATCACATAGACACAAAAAGCAAGGGAATTTCCGCCATGCCCAAGATTTTGGAATCACCGCACACTTGCCAACCATGGTCTTTATATTTTAGTTTGCAAAGAATCAATTCCAAGTTCTTGTAGGTTTCCTTGAGGTGTACGGAATGACCGACAGGAATGGAAGTATAGAAACCGCCGTTGTGAAGCAGAACTGCTTTAAGGCTTCTTTTTGAAGAATCTATGAAAATACGCCACTCTGCTGGGTCGTATGAGATCTTAAATGCATCCATCAAACCTTCAATATTGGTGCAATTAACCAACTCGATATCTAAACCAGGAGGAAAACACTCCCGGCAAAAGTAAGTTCCTTATTTAGAAATTAATGATAGTTATGGTAAACATTTAAAAACAGTAATCAAAATAAAATTATACCTATTAATAATGCCTACAAGTTAGCCCAAAAAAACCCTTTTTATATTAAAATTTTCCGTTTGGAAAAATAACCTTACGTTCTGGAATTTTTAGAGGATTTTTTTTAGTTTTCAGAACACCTAAATACATAGAAATCAGCAGGAAATATCCAGACAGCATTTTTGTTGCAGACCTTTGTAATTGGCGCCCAACGTGGGACCATAGCGCAGTGAATAGTTATATCTTTATAAAAGGACAAATTCTGTGTGAAAAAATATTAAAGAAGGTTATTTAAAAACTTTCCAAGTTTAATCACTATATACGTAGTGGAACTGTGAACATCTTAAAAATTATTTAAAAAAATTAAAGTACAATTAAAAACCGTGGACAGTAAACAAAAAATATCCCGCAAAGGTCAAGCACTACATAGTTAGTGAACGCTGTGAATATTTAATATTTAAAGGACATATAAATTAAACACCTCATAAAAAGTGTGAACTCAAAGCTTCAAGCAGTAAACTGCGAAATAAACGATCATCATAAATCATCATTATCCAATCGTACTGCTGAGTTGATTATCCTGCGGAGTCATCACCTGAATTCATCTATTCCGATTGTGCTGCTGTATTAATCATCCTGCCTCGATTTTCTGAAAAATCTGACGTGCTACAGCAAAACACCGAGACACGTATTTCTTTATTTTAAGTATATTTTCATATTCTTTTAACATTTCTCATGTGTACCAAACACTGTCGTATTGTGTTATAATATGGAAATATTCATGTAAATAGAGTGATTCAAGCAGCTAGCGTTTACTTACAAAAATAAAATATAAAACAAACAATAGATAAATTTTGCTAATTGTATAACCGTTGAAAAGGAAAATCCTTGTACATAATTAAACTTAACTAGTTAGGAAGAATAAATATGGACGCTCAGACTTTAGAAGCTCTCCTTAATTCTGCCATTCGTACCGCAACCGAGCATTCCAGGCGGGAATTTCAGTCTCAAGTTGACGAACTGACAAGTAGGTTAGCATGGATTGAAATACCGGTTCGAACTACTCAAAACGTACCAGTAACCATTCAGCCCAACATTAACTGTGACGAATCCTTGGACCTAGTAATAACCTTGCCAGAATTTAAAGGCGACCCGACACATAAAAGTGGCAAATTTGGGACAGGTTTTCTCCTAAGTGGCGATTCCCGAAAAAATGTAATTACCTCCTTAATAGTAGTTGTCGTGTTCCGAATTTCTGCAACGCTGTTCAAATCATTGATCACTAAATTTAGCTTATGAGAAGCACAATGGAAAAACAAAGCTTTTTTATAAAAATCTTTCATAATTTTTTGCACGCCACCATCTTTGCCAGCCATTGTTGCACAACCATCATAACCCTGTCCGATGCATTTATTAGGATCCAAACCACAGTTTGTAATGAAATGATGTATTGCACTTGCAATTGATTTTGCGTCCATATTGTCTAGCTCAACAAAGCCTAGGGAATCTTCACGTAACTCTGAAAATTCACTGCAGAAATATCGCACTCCAACAGACAATTGTTCTTTCCCGGCAATATCACAGCTTTCATCTGCTAAAATGCTAAACCCTTCAGCTTTATCAATGGAACGACAAATTGTTTCTTTGAGCAAGTCACCACAAATATTAATAATTTCGTTCTGAATACGAACAGAAATGTACTTCGCATTGCCCTTAGCGTTTTCAAAAATTAATTTCAAATCTGCGTCCGCTGAATTTAATTGCAATTTAAGCAAATCCCTAAAATTGCCTAGTAGTACATAACAGTTAAATTATTATCTTAAATAAAAAAAATTAATTCCACTAAAATGCTCACCTTCATCATTTTTTTTGCCACGAAGAGCAATATCATGCGTCCCACAATAAATAATAGCAGATATAATCAATCTGATCATTTTCTTATTGTCACTAGTTACTTTTTCATGCGCGTTTTGAGCCACTACATCAACAGGCACTAGGTTTAAAAATCCATTAGCATCCATACTTGCTTTTTTGTGACAAATAGATATTGCATGAGCTCTAAAATGCTCATGAGCGTCTTTGTACTTCGTAAATGGTCTTATGGTCAACGACCCTATAACGCCACGTGTATTTTTTGGCGGAAATAGTACACAGTACATACAAAATGCTCCCTTCAGCCGACAAGAATATGCAAGCCATGGCTCATAAATTTTAAGCCAATTATAAATAAATTTACGCTTGGAATCTTGACTATCTTTTCCAAAGTCATATGACTCATGTGGTTTCCAACAATGAAGCACCATATTTCTTTTATTTTCACCATTGAGAATAAATGCGCGTCCCACCCAATTGCCAATGTCATTGGTAGGATAGTCTTCGACCGTGGAAGTTGCATGAGTTAATTCAGAAGATTCACTTTCTACAGTATTTTTCTCAATGACTGGTTCGCTGATTCTTGCGCGCTTTGTTTTTTCTAACAAATAAAAAACCATTAATTACCAACAAATTATAATAGCTATAACTATTTTTTACCAAAAAACGATCTTATATCCATTTTCAACCAATTGATTAATTTAAATATATTATACTTCTTTATTATATTAAAAACCACCTTTTATTCTTTCCGCCACACAGTAAGTACTTTCAGAGTTTGCAACGAATGAAACTAACTAGTGATGGGAAAAGTATCGGTACTTGTCAAAAAGTATCGACAACCACTAGTGATGGGAAAAGTATCGGTACTTGTCGAAAAGTATCGACAAGATCCGTATTCGATATGTAACGACAACAATAAGGTATCGATAATCGTTTAGTATCGTTAAGTCAGAAGAGTATCGATATTTATAGTTTCATGAGGAATTCGATTCCCATAAATTTTAGACTCTTTGAGATTTTCATTTGCGAGCAAAATGGAGTAAGAACCAGGAGGATTTATTCATGAATGATATATGTGTGTATGTATACAGCTTTATTTTTTTTAAATACGTTAAAAATAGTTACTCTTTTCATTTCACATTACATAAAATTTCATTTGCAAATGCATTTATTATTAAATAGTTTTCCCAATTTTCGTCGGATTTGTATGAATGTACTGGGCAAATTGAATTCTTGCACAAGTTTTAAATCGCTGCTTGATAATAAACGAATAAATGTTTTATTTTAAATTCCCTATAATTAAATCATACAAATGTGTAAAATATCATACAAATGAGGAAAATATCCTTACATACGGCACCATTTAAAATGTAAAGCCTTAGAAATTTTATAACAATACATACATGAATATGATTAATATTGAAGTAAAGTTTTTGTTTACAAGTGCAGATATTACTTAAATACAAAAATATTTGCCCACTTTGTTGTTGTTTTATTGTGCTACGACGATCGTCAACCGTCTCGTTTTTATTCATAGCTTCTGTTTTTCACCTACACATTACTCTGTAATTAACCCCAATTTTTTGGATTTTAAAGTGAAATTTCTCGAAAACTAGTTGAGTTTTTTTTAATTGTTTATGAGTTTTTTTTACCAAATGTTTAGATCTAAGCCTAAGCTATAGATTAAGTCCAAATACTAGGAACTATATACCCATTGGTTGTTAAAATGTGTCGAATCTCATTTTCGATAATCTTTTGACTTTCGTGGCCTGTATCTCAAATATTTAGTTAAAACCTTTATAATTGAATATACAGTTTTAAGCGCTGGAGTCTCTTCTACGAATCGAGTGCTTAATATATGCCAAAACCTTGAAAATAATATCTTTTATGATGCATTGACCAAAAAAGGTCACAGGAACGGCTGTTTTTTTATTTTTCGTGCCACGCCTTTAAAGTTAAAACCACAGCTTTTTAATGTTGATATTCGTAATCAGCGACCCCAAATTAACTAGAAAATGTATGTCGCACCCCAGTGTAATTTTACGTGTTGTGTAGTGTTATTATTAGAGTGATTGGCCGTCCAAAGCTGATGCTTTTTAGTTATTTTAGGCAAGGAAATTTTCTTTATTCGCACTGTATACATTGTAATTATAATAATATTAAACAGAAAATTATTAAAAAATATGTACTTATGTACTTTTGTATTTAAATTTGAAATAATTGTTTTCTCTCAAATTGTAAAGGGGGGCAGTGGCCCTAGTTTGCCCCCCCTGTGGTCGCCCATGCGTTTACACTATATTATTCCTTACAACTCGGCCGTCCTGACGCACAGAATCCCGTGATTCTACGGCAGCTTGACTCTTCACTATACGACAATCTTTTTGGGGCGCAGGCAAACGGCTTCTCACTCTCTAGCACCAGGCGTATTTCTTTTCTAACAAAAGGCTCGTCTAACTTTTCCGAATGAATGTAAAGCTAAGGCCATAATTTATGTTAAAGAACCCATATACGAACTTCTAAAGGTTTTAGTCTGTGACAATGAGAGATCGTTAAACTCGCAAACCATAAAGTCAATACTCAAAAATTACTTTGGCGTCGAGAACTACAGAATCCCGCCCGCCCACAGCACAACCAACGGCCAAGTGGAAAGGTTCCATAGTACCCTTACGGAAATCGCCCGTTGTCAGAAGCTTGAGACTGGTATTTCCTTTGAGTTAATTATCCTGGCCACATCTAAGTACAACCGCACAATTCAGTTAGTAACAAATAAAAAACCAATAGACATAATACACACAAGACCGGACGAACTAATAAAGGAAATAGGAACCAGACCGGCACGTATTCAGCAAAAAGACTTACAAAGACATAATTCAAAAAGACAAACACGACAGTATAAACCAGTTATCGCGAAGACTAATAACAGATAAGGAAACAAGTTTTCAAAACTTTACACCGAAAAAGTGATTCAAAAGGACCTTGGTACCTACATATGTTAAAATTGATGAACGAAAGGTACATAAAAACAATGACCACTTTTTCTTTGTCGTTCCTAGGGTAATTTTGCTTTCGTTAAGCTTTCGAGCTAATGCGGGAATTCTTAATTACAGCAGATCTTACTACATCCCAATAACATCCGGAACAGTAGCTATTTGTGAACAGCATAACTTCCTGCTACACAAAGCTAATTTGTCAAAATTCGAGGTAATAGCTGAGGAGACAGAAAGACTACTGAACGAATTTCCACAATCACATGTTAAACGACCACCAGAAAATGACGCTAAAGAAACATTGAAACATTTGGACGCGATGTTAGTTAACACCGACAAACGCGTTTCCGGCCAACACTCCACTACCACCGAATTCGCTGACGATGCGTCGGCAGGAAAATAATTTAACCAAGTACTCCACTCCCGGCGATATTGCTGACGATGCGTCGATCGGGTTGCGCGTGACAATAACAAACAACTATCGCTGCGGCATCAAAGCCAATAGCGGGACACAGTGCTCGTGCAAGCGGTAAATTGCCGAATTGCATTTGCCAAGTCGCACGGCAAAACATGTGCAGTAACTGGTAGAATTATTATAAGAAAGCGTCAGGTATTTAGGTGTAGTCAGGCGTAGCAGTTGTATTAACTCACCCGAATAAACCGGCTGCCCTTGTTCGCAAGGGAAATAAAATAAATTAAACCAATCATTGTGTTTAATAATTTATATGTGCTTACCCGTATTATGCCCTCGTATAAACGTAGTATAATAATAATCCCAACGGTTTTATCCCTCCATACCCGCCCGACCGACGCGAGGAGCGCATCCTTCTTCCTTCTTAAAGCAAAAAGCAGAGATTGTTTTTGAATTGACTCTATTCGGTCGGGATGAACTTGATAGCGCGGGTTCCAAACAACAGACCCATATTCCAGTATGAGCCTCACTAACGTTGTGAATAGAGCCTTCGTGATGTAAGGGTCATTGAATTCTTTTGACCACCGTTTTACAAATGCAAAAACACCCTTGGCTTTGTTAACTGTAACATTTATGTGAAGATTAAACTTAAATTTCGGGTCCATTGTAATTCCAAGACCAACAAAGTTAAACACTTGTTCGAGGTTATGGTTACATATGTTATAAGAAGGTGGTTGAACTGTGCTTTACTAAAATCGGTGTATATAACATCAGTGTGCATAAATTCTCTGAATCCATTTGAAACATGAGTTGTGAACTCAAGCAAGTTTTAACGGTAGATTTACCTTTAGAGAACCCGTGTTGTGTGCTATAAATTGTAGAGGATATGGAATACGTTAAATGGTCAAAAACAATAGCTTCGAATAATATAGGAATAGCAGAATAGCTAATAATAGCAGAGGTGAGGGTACAGAGTTTATATGGATAAGGTTTGCTCAGAGGCGAGTTAATGGAGTAATTTGACCTGAAGAATTGGGCAAATATGTTGGAAATTGATTGGGAGTCACAAGACACGGTATTTTAATATATCAAAGCAGACGGAAAACGAGTCACTCTGCGTTTTGAGTTAACGAAATCATAAAATGATTCAGGGTTTTTTATTAAATTCCTTTTAACTTTACACAAATAATCTCTGTAGCATTTTTTATTTAATTTAAAATAAGCGTGTCGGATAACTGAGTATTTAATATAGTTAGTGTGCAAACCAGTTTTTTTGTACAATTTAAATGATCGTGACTTTTTATTTTTAAAATTTTTTTAGTTCTTTAGTAAACCAAGGATTGCTCCTTTTGTACGCAAACCCGTTTTGGTACAAACTTTTGAAATAAGCTAAATATAGTGGTATTAAAATGCTGGACGCAACGTTCAACATCATCTTTATACGTCGGCCATGATAATTTTGATAATTATCGATCTAATTTCTTGAAATTGGCTTCCGCGAAAATAAAACGAGCGTATGAGCTACTTGATAAAATATAGAATCGTACCGATAAACCACTGGAAAATTAATACGTTATTGGTTTTATATTTGTAGTAAAAATGCATAGGAAACAAAAAAAACATAACGAAACCGTAATCTATTTTTGTTATAATCAACTGCTTCCCTATCGACAATAACAATGTACGACAGTTCAAATCGGTATTGAGTTAAAACAAATGTAAATGACAGCTTTAGGTGTCATGTACGGTGTAAATACATACGTCAACGGATTTTTCGAATTTAGGAAGATATCCTTAATTTTATCCTTGAACACAATTTATTGTTTATGTTAATAAGGGTTTTTGATACGAGGAATTACTTTTTGAAGTTGGTTTTTTATTAGCTCTGCTCTAGATGAAGATGTAGGCAAATTTTATTTTATTTCAAATAAGGAAGATATCCTTAATTTAATCCTTGAATACAACTTATTGTTTATGTTAATTAGGTTCAGTTCTTCAAAATATTGTTATAAAATACTCATACTCGTATAAGGGTATTTGATACGAGGAATTACTTTTTGAAGTTGGTTTCAGCAACTTTTTAAATATTTTATTTTAACACAATCGATTCGTCGCTTTGTTATAATTATGCACTTGAAAGGATCTTCTTCGCTTGACCATGTTTTAAAATAAATGTTACCATATTCCTTTGTAAATCTGAACCATTTAATGTCATGCCAACTGAATTTATCACAGTTGTCATCCACTTTTCGCCAAGTAAATAGATTTTTTGATACGTGTGCAAAATCTAATATATTCGATTGATCCATTTCATTAACCAAAATGTTTTTCTTTACGCCAACTGTTCTTATGAGTTGTTCTTTTTCTCTATAGCAGGATGGTCACTCTCACACTCCATGTGTGTGTGACCAGGAACCATAAAGTTATGATCAATAATGCTTACATTGTTTTCTAACTGTATGAAAATCGCAAACATAGTTGTAATGTAAGAACTTTTGTTTTGTCCTGGACAGCAATCACTTTAGAAAACATCGTGATTTACATCGTCATTTAATTCCGATAAATGGGTGAGTACGCATGAAGCTATTTCGTGTCCACCCCTTTTAGCTATTTCTTTGTGCCACATGTAGTATTTCGGTTGATTTGTTGCACAGTCATGAATGGTAAGATTGAAGGTTCACAAGGGCCTTTCGTATCCCTTGGTTCTGTCCAAATCATAGGCACAGAAGACGACTTATGTCGGGACCTATTCAACTAATCTGTTAAATTCTTCACACAAGTTATCCACCAAATAGGTATCTGGGTGAAGTTCTCAAGAGAGGAGTAGGAAGGCACTGCTGAAGACCTAACACTAAACTTAAGGTGTTTTGTTTAAAGATTTTTCCTTATCATTTTTTGAGAATCATAAGCTTGTTGTGTTAGAATGAGATCAAGGCGAATTCATTCAAGGTGGTATATTCCACACATAAGTAAAAACTTTGTTTATTTTGCGGTGAAAATGTCAGAGAAACTTAGAAAAACAAAAATAAACATATGGTCGGAATTCCAAGCTTGGCACAAAAAGCCAGCGCACTAAGGATTTATAGTAAAAATTTTCACTAGAATGTCTTTTAAATATTATGAAAACGCATGGAGTTTCCTATCACGTATGTAAATAGAAATGGAAAATGTTAACAAAATAGTAATTTTGGCCCTTTCACCGCGCAAGGCGAAGGTAGAACAAGCAACCAGCTGATGGGAATTTACCACCGTCTATGAATTCGCCTTGAATGAGATGTTCAGTTTGCTCTAATTTTAGAGATTCAAGTTCTTCAGATTTGGCAACTTGTATTTTACATTGAAGCAAATCGTATTTGTGACAAGTGTTAACTTTAGGTTTTTTTAATTTTAAATTGAGAGTTGAAAACAACTGAGCAAATTTTGAAAGCGATACGGAATGGTCGTATTTATATCCATAGAGGCAATCCATTTCAGCTACAGACAAATCACTCGGTAGATAACGCTTAGAGGTATCACGACAAGTATAGTGCGATTCATATGACGAAAAGCTTTTAATGAAATCTAAAATTTCCTTTTCTTTTGCCGTAGAAAGTTTTCTGGAGCACGTATGTTTCCCGCGTAAATCTCCACTGAAACTACATCCTTAGAGTTTTGCCTTTACAACCGTTTTTATGAATTGTTCTGTCTCAGATAATGTAAATTTGAATCACTTTTGGCAAACTAGAAAATTCTATTACCACCAACCTCTAAAAAATAATAATATGAATGCACTCTGCTTCGAGGATTTCTTTCGTATTTAACTCTCTTTATAGTTCTCGTTTCTTAATTTCGCGCGCCCTATCGATAAAGTTCAAATAGAGTGAAAGTCATTAGATTATTACTATATAGTGAGACAATTCTTAGTGAAACATAATATTGCCATTTATGTTGCGTATTTGCTCAACACAACACTAATAATTTCCTCCATAATCGCATCTAACCTCTGCGGAGGAGGTGGTTTGCTACAAATGTTGCCGCACGTACATATATTTTCGAGGGGAGTGAAACGACATAAAAATCGTAGTATTTCAAACCTGATCGAAGTTAAAAATTCCTAAATGGCTTTATATACATATGACCTAATGTAATGCTAACAGCAAATTTACAAAATGCGTTCCACCGTGGCACATTTTCTCGAACGTATCAAAAAATAACAACTCTGACAAATGATTTGGCTTATTTTTGACACTGACAATTGAATGTCAACACAAATAATAAGAGGGCGGTATGATAAGTCCGTGAAATTGATCGTGCAGTGTCCTTATAGTGGGCTCGGTGTTGGTTTTTTACGCAAAAAATTGTTCTTAATCTGCTCACGAAATTCTTCAAGCCTAAAATAAATAACTCAACTAGCTCAAAACTTGACAGTAGTATATTAATACGAGATGACAGTTAAAGACAGCAGAAAATTCAAAACAGATGTTTCAAATCAAGTGTCAGAGGAAATGCGAATAAGACAATATAAACGGTATCTTGATTTTCTTCTGATTTTCCGATAGTGTGAAAATTTGATGTATATTGGGACGATTTTCCGTCATCCCATGTCAAATTTAGTATTTGTGTCATACAGGTTTCGGCGTTGTGCCATCTTCAGTGTCTTCAGTGTATACAATATTATCGGTTTTAAATTTACTAAATTGAAATGCGCATTTCGGCTCAATGTATTATTAGAGAGTTAACGATGCTTACGTTTAATTTATTTCGTTTTGAACTTTTAATATTTGCAGTTGAGAAAAAACCCTTTTATTAGTGGCACTTTTATGGAGTAAATTTGACAATGCTCCAAGGAATGTTTGGACGTATGAGTTCACCCAATAGATTTTTAATTTAAACACATGAAACCAATACTCTTCGAAATAAAATTTTTTTTTTATTGAAGCCATTCAAAATCAAAAGACGCCCCTTGCTTTCGAGGTCGTCAATAAAATGTTCCTCAATAAGATTTGAAAGAAGTTTAATTAATGGAACTAATCTAAAGAAGTTAGATCTAAATCTGTTACTGCTTTTAAAATGCTGTCTTTGAAATTCACTCTCTTTTTAATTGGCCTACTATGTAGTGTTGTATATAAAATAATATATAAAATTTTCTGAAGTTTTGAGCGTGTAAATTCAAAGTATGGATACAACCAAATTATTTTTGGTAAATTCTAGTCGCTCAAAATTGAAGTAAGATGGTCAAAGAGGAAGTGCAGAAGTGATGGCCTTTAAAGTGAAGTAAAAACTACGACAGTAGTGAAAACGGCAACACTGTTGGCTACTACCAGCCACGAAGAAACAGTTGGTATGACGACGAGTGACACGTCGCTAGTGCATAGAAGTATGCAGCTTACACTTGAGCGATACCGGGAGAAGAATAGGAAAGAGAGACGTATTTTCAAGAGGAAGAAACGAGAGGCGGAAAGCCGTGAGTGCGCAGAGCTTGAGATGCTAGCAAGCAGGAATGTGGCCCGAAAATTTTATAAAAAATTAAGGCACCAAACAAATGGTTTCAAGTGGGACTGGTTCCTGCAAGGACGGGTATGGGAATATGGTGAAAGACGTTCAGTGCACACTTGAGGTATAAAGGGAGCACTTCTCATTGCTATTGAAGAGGAGCCCAGAACAATATTTAGGGATGTGCAACGAAACCTCCACTCGACCAAGGCGACTTAAGAACAACAAAGTGTCTGGAGTAGACGGTATACCAGCTGGTAAAGTGCTGATAAGACGAGTTTATCGGCTGTTAAACACAATTTGGTTCGACGAGTACATGCCTGAAGATTGGCCCAATCTATAAGAAGGGTGATCCTGCTGTTTGCTCCAACTACCGTGGGATAAGCCTCCTTAATATCGCATATATGGTCCTATCGACAACACTGAAAGACTGAAGCCGTATAAAAACCATCTTATTGGACCTTGTCAGTGTGGCACCATTGACCGAATATTCACAGCACAGCACGAGGCAAACCTGCATGCAACCAATGTGCGATACAAAATTTAGCATACATTTATGCAAACTCATGTCCCGACAGTAATAAATCAACCATTTTTGAAAACCGGCAAATATGAAGGATTTGCAGAAATTTTTACCATCAAACGCTCATACTTTTCGCCTAGTTACTCATGTATGTACGTATACAAGAAAGATCGTGTGAAGGCGGCTTATTTCATGAAAACACTACGTCATAGGTGCTATGGAATCGACAAAGACCGGACTAACGGTACTCGGATGTCGCAATCTTTGTTTCACTCGACCTTGCGTTCTTGTAATAAGCTTTTGGTTTAAATTTATCTCTTCCCTTGAATAATATTTGTTTGTATGAATTTAATTTACAACCATTAATCTTTTATTAGAACACCTCAAATTCATTACATAAATAGTATGACTGGCAATTTATAAAGGTGACTAGGAATCATTTGGCCCTATTGACAAACAAGAATTATTGAAAAATTGTTGGGTATGTATTAGTTGTATAGAACATGCAATTCTAGCGTAATAAAATGAAAGCTTCAACTGGCTTAAAGATACCGTTGATTTTTTACACTTTTTTGTATAGCCCATGCAATGAAAGCTTCAAGTGGCTTAAGGATACCGTTAATTTTTTACACTTTTTACCGAACGTGTTTATTTCAGAGCTGCTCAACAAACAAAACGATACCATTTTGTTTTGTTAACGAGCAAAATTAACTTAACGAAATGAGTTTGTTGCGTTTCGGCGCCATGTTATCAAAACGAAATCAAATCGTTAATGTTGCAACGTTATAAAATATCCGTTTTCGTTAATTTTAATGTGCCTAAAAGTATGCAGCGGTTCTGTTTGAGCTTCTGTTTGCGACGAGTAAATCTCCAGCACGATCTAATAAAACGTTTAACGCTTTTATTAACGTTTTAACGTTAACGCCAGCATTTCGTTTCGGTTAAAAACGTAATGAAGTTTATTATGATAATTGCTTTAACAATAATATTTTGAAAAGTTTCAACCAAAACAAGAGAAAACATTTCGGAACGGTTAAATTTAACGTTAAAATGCATCCTTGGTTTATTTCTTATTCCACATAAAAATACATTTTATTTATGCGTTCTAGGGGAGCGAACACGGAAAAGCGTTTTCAAAAACGAACGGTAAATTTTATCAACATTAATTTGTATACTATTAAACTAAATTAATTTTACAATGTATTAACCATTTTTAATTTCAAATTATAAATTTTTTGTTGTTAAACTAATTTAAAAGTTGTTTAGTGAAATGTACCCTTATATGTACATATGTCTTTTAAGGTAGATATGTCGATTTTCCAATATTTCTAGTATTATCAGTTATTATTTAATTTTCATTATATTAAAATAAAATAAAGTTTATTCGCAAACAATCCATATAAACCTAATATTCAAACTTTCTATAATATGATGTATATTAGAACGATTTTCCGGCATCCCTTGTCAAATTGTCGTTTTCGAAAACGACACTGAAGATGGCACAACGCTATGGAAAACGGTATGTCACAAACCCAAATTTAACTAGGGATGACGGAAAATCGTTCAAATCAAAATTCCATCCTGTTGAAAAATCAAGATAATTTGTATAATACAAAAAATGATTAAAAAAACTTGTATTTTATTTTTAAAGATTTTTGTTAGTTTTTTCAAATTTTTTTAATTTGCAGCTTTAATTTTAGTTTTATAAGTGCAATTTTTAAATTACTAAAAATTGCTCTTAATTTTTCACCATGTGTTTATGTATATATGATCATGTAAATGTGGAGTTAAACAAAGTGGTTACTTCTAACTGCAATTTTCACTATTTATTGGTTATATTTTTCAACTTTTGCATTAGGCAACACTAATTTGGGCCATTAACAATCAAGTTCGTTGTGTTCTCGCCGTTTTTTCAGCAACAGTAGCTTCTTTTATTTTATTAGCTACTCGTCACACGGCATTCCTCGGAGGTAACACGCCGCTTTTTCCAATACCGTCCATTTTTCTTCATTTTTTTCACCACAAATATTTCAAGAGATATAACATGAAAGTTTTAGCTAGTATGGATTTCTGAACTACTATTTGTGTATTGGCAGTTTAAAGACAGCTGATAAAAATAATTTAAGTGGGCTGATTTTTAAACGATTTTCCATTCTATATCGTTTAATATATTTAAGGTTTCCAAATTATGCCTGCAATAGCACAATAGTACTCGTAGTTATGAAAACAGCGATATTAGATATAAAATCATCATTTAGCACGAAATGCCTACACTTTACCCGATTCTATTAATTTCATTTGTGTATTTATCATACCTTAAGACATCAACTGACGTAGATTCCCTTTAATCTTTCATTTTCATTGTTTCTTTAAATAATCTCCTCGAAGAGCACCTTTGTGATTTATAGAATATTGATTTTTGACTTAAATACACCAAAGCATAACATAGCTAAAAAAGATGTGAAAGTGGAGGAGCAGACTTGGTACTAGTTTCACTACATGCGTCTTCCAATGCCGCAGTATTCAAAACTCAATATAAATGAAGGTATTTAATACAAATATTTTGCACAAAATGCCAAAAAACTTTGCAATTAACATACATATCCTAACATATCACAAACTCAAATTCAAGGCGAATTTAACAAGGTGGTGGGGAGCGTATATGTATAAGTAAAACGCGTCCATGTATTTTGTTTTTGCTTTGCTGGACTGAATGTCAATTTTCTGTAGGTGATTTACACCGCCAGCCAATCAGAACGAAACCCTTTGACATTCAGTCCAGC
The DNA here is from genome assembly GCA_963971545.1 of Philophylla caesio. Classification (NCBI taxonomy): domain Eukaryota; kingdom Metazoa; phylum Arthropoda; class Insecta; order Diptera; family Tephritidae; genus Philophylla; species Philophylla caesio. Next base: position 39,945,174 of record OZ020606.1, on the reverse strand, counting down.
AAAGCGAAAAAACCAGGGAGGTACATAAACAACAACACATGTATTCGTACATTCAAAACGAAACGAACTTATGACGGACTCATTCACTTTTTCAATTACAAACTTGAAATATTTGGAAAATACACATTTTAAGGTAGGTTTAAAAAACCAGCTTAATTTTTAAGAAGTGGTGAAAATGAGTGAATTTAAAAAATAACCTTTCTCACATTTTGTTGGTCCAATGGGGCAATGACAACAACAATCGGATGAAAAGTACATACAAAAAGTTAAATAATAAATATTTTAAATTAAAAAAAAGGAATTTGTGCAATTACTTAGAAAAAGAAACATACACATATAGGCGTCATATAGATGATATTTAAAATTTTAAATTGAAACATTCCGTAAATACAAAGGGCATTGCCGAAATTAGACATTTCGTAGGCAGATATTGAGAAAAATGCTTTCTTAATAGAATGCAAATGATAGGAATAATTGATAAATGCATTTTTTTACGCAAACAAATTTCTTTCCGCTGTAAAAAGAGGTCAACTATGTATATTTATCAAATATACAACATTGTTTGTTACGACGGTCACTTTTGTCAAATGAAACACCATATTTGTATACTGACTACACCTTTTTCTAAATACATACATATGTCATTGAAATTAACAACATAATTGCTGCGAAAACTAGAATAAAAGTCCTTCTGTTATATTGGCTAAGGTTACTGCCAGCGAATAAAATAAAGCTCAGAAGCAGTAATGTTCATTATTTCCATCATTTTTCACCTAACAATACTGAAAATACTACTATTCGTGAGTAGTATGCATTGGCAAACAGCATAAGAGAGTACACTCGTATGCTTGGTTGCAAGGCCGAAACCACACATTTTTATCAAATGCCACCGAAAACAGCTATGTGATAATTACGACTGCAAAGAAAACACAATGCGTTCCAGGGCAGTTATGCAAATTATGTCATTGTTGAACACCAGCAACATTACGCCCAAGTGCCTAGAATTCGTTAGGTCTCTTTGAATCCGAAGCTCATGTTGAAACATAGAAATTCCTTTAGCTGTCCCACATTTATCAGCGCAAGCATGCCAATGTACGCTAATAAAGGTTGACTGTCATTTACACACCTATGTAAGTATACTCGTGTGATTGTACATACATACATACATATGTATGTAACTATGTATGTATATTGATTCATTAATCTTTGACTCATCAACGCTGGATCAGCTGAAGCGTTGGTTGTCTGCACTCGAAAAGAAGTTTTGAAAAAATATGGCCACAATTATTTTTCCATTCCTCTCTTTATCATTTCGCTAATTCATGAATTGATCTAAAAGCAACGTTAACAATTAATTTTGTTTGAAAAACATACATATTTTGGCTGTTGTGCTGTTAAAAAGGTGATGTGTAGAGTTGTTGACTCTGAGCCAGAGCCACCATGTTAGAAGAACTGTATAATCTCATAATTATCAACTTTTGAAGAAAAACATGTTTAGTTAAAGTTTACAATTTGCACCACCATTAAATGACCTTAATTCTCAAAATATTTTTTTTAAATGCAGTCTCCGCAGCATCTGAGATGATATGTATACATACATTTGTATGTATGTGTTTATACATATGTACATGCATGCTTATTTATGTATGTATGTATGAACATAATCGTAGGTACATACATACATACATACATATATATATATATGAACTCGCCAAAGTCAACGCAACATCATGCAATGTCACTCAATTTGGCGTTTGGCACTTCTGACGGTCTTCGAAGCGCGCAAACATTCTATCGTGTGCTTGACGAATCGTCCATTTATGGCAAGCGAATGAACGCACGTTGCCCATCATACTGCTCTGGCCATAGCCAACAAGCGTGCTCGCAATACCAGTCGTCTATAAAGTGCAATCCTTGTTCTGAAACTTGGGAATTCCTCATTGGAAAATTTGAATACGAGCGTCGACACTAAAGTGGAGGGTGGGGAGAACCAGGAACTAAAGCAGGCTCTATATTTTGTTGCGCGCACGTGTTTCAACTGCCACCTTTAGAAGTATCCTGGCTCTCTAACTCCGAGCTGCAATATTGGATGCCAACAGTTTTAAATTCGGTGGTTTCGATTTTATGACTCGCTGGCCCCCCCTTGAAATATCTTGCACATTTAGAGCTAACCAACAGCAACAAGAATTTCGATTCAAATGCATACCGTGTATGTATGTATGTACATACAAGCATACGTACATATGTATGTACAGTTCATTTATTAACGCGTTTCGATTTGAACTCGAACTAGATCGTAATCAAGAAGCCAAACCAACATATTAAAGATGTTAAGTCAAGCAGTAATTTCTAATCAATTCAAAACACCTATTCCTGAAATTACGTTATTTCACTACTACATCTACTATCTTCACTACTAAACCAAAGTGTTCTGAGCTGCGGAAATGTAGATCACAACGCAGTGAAGTAAAATAAAAAATAACTAAATTAACTGAAAACAATTAATTTAAATTAAGTTTGATGTAATAAAATAGTTGCCTTTGCGTAACGTTACGCTGGCTGAGCAGGGAGAGTGAAATATCAAAACAAAAAAGGGGATGAAATGCAATATAGGGTAAATGCATTAGTATCTAAATATCCATTCCCTCTGCCCTTTTTTGAGAGTAATAAATATATCAGTCATAAAAAATCTCAAAAAATTTCAAAATAATGTTTAATATATTAAACTCTTAGTAATCAGTAAGTAAAAAGTGAATTTTTAGATCGAGATGATTCGAATATTAAGTGAGAGGATTAGAACTTATTGAAAGGATTCGGTCATATCGTAAATATTTGTATTGTTGCAAATATAAATTATTAGTAAAGGTATTCAAATACCTTATTATTAGCTAAGAATTTGTAATTAGTTAAGAATTAAGTGATAGTACATACATACATTGTAACATCTGCGTTTGCTTTAATAGAGGTGGAAGACACACATTTCTACGATTAACAGAACCGCAAGAGTACCGCTCGATAGAACAGGTAGAGGCGACGCGCCCACAATATTGCTTTGGGCAGCACTATCTTCTTTGTTCTTTTACCCACATGAGCGACTTCGACCAACTCCAGCGATTCATCGTTGCCTAACGTGAGACCAACTAATTCTTTGACACCTAACGTGAGGGCAACTATTTAAAAGTGACTTTGAATATTCCAGACGGGAAATTTTTCTGTAGAGGATGAGCCCCGAGAAGGTCGACCAAAATCTTCCACAGATGACGTCACTGTGGCTCTGGTAAAGTCCAAAGTTGACGAAGATCTACGATTGACAGAATAAATGATTTCTGATGAATTGGGCTTAAATATCATGGCTGTATCCGGAAACTAAACAACAGTCAATGGTATGGAGTTCAGCAGGAGCAAACCCACCAGTAAAACATAAGCAACAATGTTTAGCACAAAAAAAGTAATGTCAGTTTACTTCACCCGAGCAAAACTCACAGCTGCTATTCCTTTGGAAAAGTCCGGAATGTTTCAACGAATAAGGAAACAGAAAAGTATTCTAAACGTTTCGAATAGACAAAGAAAAATACCCAGAAAGTGATCACAAGTTTTATGGAGTACCAGCATTTGCCCACGTACTTAACTTTATTCGTATTAAGTACAACTCACATCAAAGTCGCATTATGTACCATCAAGAAAATTTTGTCAAATTACTATTTAATTTGGACTTCCTGATAATTTAATATTTCAAGTGTTAAAATTTTTGAGTTGTAATTTCCGTGTTCGAATTTTATCATTTATTTCGAAGCGAAATTTAATTCGGGAGAAACTCGCAAAAGGCGTATTTATCCCTTGCGAATGAAAAAATACCGGAAAATTGTTTTTGGGCAAAAATCACGATAAGGGAGATATTTATATACATACATATATGTATAACATATAAGTATATGTATAGGCTTTGGTAGTTCTTGAACTAAATGAACTCAGGAACTAGTTCGGTTTTTCCATCGAACGAAATTTTTCAGTGCTATTATTTCTCAATTTTAATCGCGATCCAAATGTTGGCAATAAATATTGAAAGTGTAGCAGGGCATTAAACAATTTTCCAATTTTTTTTAAATATACAAAAATTCTGCAACGATATTTATATTAAATAACTACGTACGCAACTAAATATTTTTGTGTTTTAATAATAATGTTAAAGATACCGTTAGTACATATGTATGTCGTCCAGTCAAAAAGGCCGAATAATTTTTATATGATTTATGTTCCTAAACATACGTTTTTTATACATATGTATATGTACTTTTTTGCTAATCCAAAAGCATTATGTGGCTTCAAATTACCAAAGCTTTTGTTTTATATACAATACGATAGTAAAAACTATTGAACTTTTGTGGTTTTCGACCTGTTTTATTACTTATTACATTTTTTTATTCTTAAATGAGCAACTTTTATTCGAAAAATTAGAGAAAAATAAACAAATTTGGCCTTTAGCTCATTTAAAAACAAAATAATGAAATAATAAAACAGGTCAAAAACAAGAAAAATTAACAATAAGGTTAAGCCTGCCTAACAAACAAATTTAAATATAAAATCTGTACAAACAACAACTACAAAGTCAAGTTGAAATAGCAGCGGAACAGCCGCACTTGGTTATAGTGAGTTGTGAAAGAAAAGGAGAAAATAACAACAACTCACACAGTGTAAGCTTCTAACTAGTGTTCAGGTGTTCTAACTTCTACAGCTTTGGGGGTTGTTGTTTTCTATCGATTTTTTCCAACAAAAATATACGCGAAATTGAAAAGTATACTCGTATATAAAAGAATAATTAAGGTATTACTTACAACAATACTGTTATTGCAAATCTAATAGCATTTAAAATGTTAGGCATGTGTTTTGATTATAAATATATCTTTAAAAATACTGTTCATACCTAAGAAGTAATCTTGTATCTCCCCTTTATGTACTTAAATATCTATCTTCTTCTAAAAGTCACAATCACATTAACATTCTTATTACTTATACGAAGCTAACGCCTAGCCAAAATAAAATATAAAACAATCGAAGCCGAACTTTTTATACCCTCGTTTTTGTATGGGCAGTGCCTCAGTCATTTTTCAATATATCATAAAAACCCAGTTTCTTTGTTTTAAACCGCAGGAAATATAAAATTTTACCCAATGTGCTCCAATAGACATCAAATAAACGAGGTTTTTTTCATTTTTCAAAACTTCCGCTACATGGAAGGTCGGCGTGGTTATGGTCCGATTTCAAATATTTTTTACGATAATAACAGCGATATCGAGAAAAATATGTTCATCAAATTTTGTGACGGTACCTAACACCGTTATTGAGATAAAAAAAGAATTTATAAGTAGGCGTGGCAACGTCTATTTTTCAAAATTTTATAAATACATATATAGTTTCTTTGTTTAAAATTGCTCCCTATATCAAATTTTACTCAATTTGCTCAGATAGATACCGAAAAACTAAGTTTTTATATTTTTCAAAACTTCCGTTATATGGGAGGTGGTGGTGCAATCTATGTACCAAATTTTATTAGATATCTCAATTTTTACACAAGTTACTGTAACCACGGTCAGACGGACGGACAGACAGTCAGGGCTAAATCGATTCCTCTTTTCATTGTGATCATTTTAGTATATACATACATATGTATATGTCTATATCTATCTCGATTATTTTTCGCTGTTACAAACAACCGTTATGCGAACAAAGTTTATATACCCTTGTGTACAAGTACGCTCGGGTATAAAAATAAAAGCTCCGTACCACTCAACCATACGTTAGATTTATCGAAATCCTCGCTCGCCGTGCTTGTTAACTGGCACAGAATCAATTTTTGACGTAGAAGCAAAAGTTATACTATTAGCGTTGAATTTCGAAAATTTTGTTATTTGCACAGACAGCAATTCAGTATTTGAAGCTGTCCAAAACATATAGGCTATGCGTACGAAATCACATTAGACATAAAATATGAACTCATCACTAAATACCAGGGGGTCAAACTTATATGGATTCCTGACTACGCCAATATCGGAGGGAACGACAACGCAAAACTCACCACGAAACCTGTATACCTGTTTCTAGTCCTTACTTTTACTACGTCATGAAAGGCACTGGTGAAATCTTGAGCAAGCCGAGTCATTTAGTTAATTCTTGGCAGCCATTGAATGCAGAAAACTTTTTAACTTTTAACAAAAATTGAAACAAGTGAATATCGTGTGCTGATTAAGCATTATTTTTTGAGTAAAAAACCATTACCTAAACCAAAGAGAGAGGCTTGATAAATACTATGAAGACACTGCACCATCAATTTCAAAAGTGGGAAAAGTGTTTTATTGAGTTCCGTTGTCGTCGTATCAAGCGACGCCGAAGAAGTTCTTACACTCGAGGCTGAGGTTGTAGGCATTTCAACTGAGCGGGTATACACACTTTACACGAGTATATGTATAAAGAAGCTATCCACACAATGGGTGCCGTAATTGTTCACCCTCGACCATAAGCGCAACCGTGTAACCACTTGAAAGAATTGGCAAAAATCCATGAATTGAGATACGAACTGCTTACCCCATCTAGAATATTTTCCATTTTTAGCCCCAAGCGGCTATTGCCTATTTCCAAACTTGAAGAAATGGCTTGGTGGTAAGAGGTTTGAATCTAATTACGAGGTCATCACAGAAACAATAGCGTATTTTGAGTCTTGAGAAAAGCAATCATTTGGAAGTAATAAAAAAATTGGAAAAATGTTGATTAAGTTTATATATGTAATTAAAAGGAGATTGTATTGAGGAATAAAGCACTTTTTTGACAACAAAAAATAAATTTATTCAAAAAGTCACTGACTAATTACACTGCTTATATACTTATGAGGCATTCCATGCTATTTCAATGATAAAATCGATTTTTTTAGATTTTCGAATAAATTGAGTATGTAAATCATTGTTTACTACTTCCCAGCTCGCAAAATATTAGTTTTTTGAAAAAAAAAATGATTTTTTTCTTTGTTAAAGACAAAGGGTCAGAGATTTATAAAAAAAAAAATTTTTTTAAGTAAATTTTTTCATACTTTTGTTAATAAAAAAAATCAACTTGCTGACAATCATGTTTGCACAATTTTAAAATTGTTTAAAAAGATATGTGATGGAACGTATGTATATCAAAGAATAAACCTAGCAATTTTTAAAGGGTGTCTCCTCATAGAGCCTGAGATTAAATCAAGTGTTTCGCTGAGCGCATGCATGTATTAAGCAAGCTTTCACATACTTTACAAACGTTTGATATCCGTGATAACAGAAATAAGATGATTAGGTAACGATAGAGCATATAATTTTAATAATAATATATTAATATACACACGAGTATAGCACTTTCTTACCATTCGTTGTGGGGGTTTTTTATTTTACTATAATAGGAGGGGCCTACAGACTGCTATTAGAAAAAACTTTTTCTATGGTTTAGAAAATTCGACAGATGGTCGAAAAGAGCAATGAAAAAAATTAAAGTATGTTACAATACGTATAAATGCCCATAACTCGAGAACGGATTGTCCGATTTAATTAGACTTTTTTAGTTGTGTTTGTCTTTGTTACGAAGAGAAAACCGCGATAGGTGGCGCTGGTATCGAGTAATAACTAAAAATATACATACATATGTATTTATTAATAGTCGGATCAGTCGGTCAGTCACATTCTATATATGTAGTATGTTTTGGGGAATGGAAGAAAAACAACCCCCATTTCTGAACCTATTTCAAAGAAATTCATGTTGTATTCTACTTGTAGGACGAAAATTGGGTTTGGAAAAAATGAAGTTGCCTGGTAGCGCTGGAATCGAGATATACAGAAAACTATACATCTTAACTGGATCGACGAAGTATTGCTTTTTTATTTATCAAAGCTGCATTTTAATTATTGAAAATCTGCTAAAAGTATAAAGAAAAGTAGGAAGCTACGAAGACACAAGCGAAACTTAAGTAGCGTTTCATTTTCCGTTAAAAAGTTAAAAATTGCGTTAGATAAAGTTTTGTGAATGCCATTTACGATTTTTTGATGTGTAAACATCTATAGCCGGTAGGGCAAATCTCTTACGCTAATACTACCATAAAAACTCCATATAAAAAAAAGTAAGACGTTTTTGATTGGTCAAGAACGACTCTGTGTGAAAATGCGTGTGCCGTCTGACGTGTTGCATGCAATTAGGCGTTAATTTTTATAAACTTAAAGCATAGGGTGTTCTCTAAATTTAGATTGACACAGTTTAATCGGTTTGCTGGTGCACGGGAATTAGGAAACAATTTTCAGTGGCATTCACTTATCTTGGGTGGAGATTTTAATTTTAATTTCGCGGAAACAGAAGCGGTACCACTCAATAAATTTTTGTTTGATGCATTCTTTCTATTATTCATAGTTTTATACTTAAGCACCAAAAACATTAATTTCTCCTTGAAAAATTGCAAATTGCTCATTATTCTCTTCCCACTATTCTTTGTTTATTATTACTCAAGATATTTCATCCGCAACGGGATTGCGCAATCTTGTATTCTATCATTCTTGGTTTGATGGAACAAAAAACCTGTTTGATTTGTCCGAACATACACCTGTTCACTTGACAGCTTTGCCAGATAGAAATGCAGTGAAGAGAATAATGCACGAGTTAATGCCAATAAAGGCTGTTAATGCAGATAAGCTCCCATGTCTGTCTTGGGTATTATCTACGTTCTTTGGTATTGACACAAAAAGCAAAATTAATTATATTTAATCGGAAGCACCCTGTACCTTTGAGTTGCATGCAATTAGGCGCAAATTTTTACAAACTGTGTGCAAAGAACGTACATTATCTACGTTCTTTGCTGAGTGAATTAGAGCACAGCGTGTTCTCTAAATTTTGATTGAAATTCCTTTATTCGCTTTGTGTTGGTACTACTTTTGAACAGCTGATCGCTTTGTGTTTCTACAACTCAGCTGATTGGTGTTCTTTAAAACAATAAATTAAACGTTTAAACTGGAGGTATATAACCGAAATGCAGGTAATATTCATGTTTCTAAATAAATTACAGGTCAAATACTAATATTAATTATTATTGTAGAGAACATCGCAATCATTAAGAAGATCCCGAAACGCTGGATATCAACGTGCCTACCGAGAACGTCAACGCCAAAAAGAAATTAATAGGCTACGTGGACATTTACAGCAGCAACCACAACAGCAACAACAACATTTACAACAGCAACAACAACCAAATTACCAAAACATTGAATTGCAATATGAGCATTATCTTAACCATGTTAATGCCCATAAACAATGTAAATTAAAAATGATCGACAACGACTTTGGATACGCATGCGCTGTGTGTGATAGATTGTGGTTTAAAAACGACCTTAAAGCAATGCCTGCTGGCCGTTTTTTCCAGACTACTTACCAGTATTGAATCAAAGGTGTACGTTTCTTATTTTAGCTATCATAAGCCTATTTTAACTATTGCAACATAAATAATATAATAAATTAAATTTTAAAAATTAAACAAGATAAATATGTATGATTGACTTAACCCTTGAATGCCCATGATACCTTTAAAGATACAACCATTATTAACAAGATTGTAAAGTATTATATAGGGGTTAATATTTTTAAATACTGCAAATTTAACAGTTTACACATCTACCTTGAGTTCAAACACTCACATCTTTTTTTGAGATTTAAGGTTTAACATTTCAGGTGAGTTTTCGAAAAAATAAAGTTTGTAACGATAACAGTGTATTGCGAGTTATATCAACAAAAAAGTGTAAAAACAAAATGGAAAATTGGCGTAAGCTATCAAAATATGAATCTACCCATTAATAACTTACCATTTAAAGATGTTGGGTATAAAAAATTAATTCCTGTTTTAACTATAATATGCAGTTTACAATTTTTGCGCATATGGATCGATTGTTCGAGAATGACTATTCGACTTCTAAGACGTTGCACTTTCAGTGTTCTTGATACATTAAGTCACCGTTCAGAATAAGGAAGTGCTCGTTCCGAGAATACTAATGATTCAAACCGAATTTTCTTTTAAGTTCAAACGCATGATTCAATTATAAAAGGTTGGATACTTAGTATGTCAATAATAATTTTTCCGACTGCCTTGAAGGACAGAGAAAGGGGAAATAATTTCATTACGTCGTGTAAAGGTAGTAGAAAAAGAGATAGTTATAGTGAATTGTGGTTTTTGCATTGCATTAAACATATCTATGTATGTATTTAAGGATTTTTTATTTCAATAAAATATATTTCTGGCCTTGTCTTTCGGACGTAAGCGAAAATTCAAAAAGGCGAAGACAGCCCAATAAGAAGGTTTTCATGAAACTCAATTTTATTATAAGAATATGACCAAATTTTCAAAAACAATTTTTTTCTGTCCTGATCTTTCTTGAGTTAAGTCTGTTTTTGATTTAGTGTACGAAATATAAACAAAACGAATTGATTATATTCCTAATTTTTTTGAAGTAGTTTAAAAAATAAAAATAAAATTATATATTTATGCATTTACTTCATGTGCATACATACATATGTAGTAAAGTTTGAACATATTACAAATGTACGCATGTAATAAGTCACAGTTGCGACGAGAACAAAAACAATCCTAAAGGGAAAGTGTGATAACTTACTTTTGTTTAATATTTAATACCCATGGGAATAATAATGACAAAATGAGCAACTTCTATGCGGTCGCAGACGTTGTGGCGACAGAATTAACAACAACTGTAAATGGCAAAGAGAAAAGTATCTCTCAAGCTGTTCCTTTTAAACACAAATAAATAAATACCCTTGTGCACTTACCCAGCGCACATATTTGTATGTATGTATGTATGTATGTGGAAGTAGATATGTAAATAAACATATGTACATATGTACACTCATATCAAACCTAATATTCCAAAATAACGCAAGTGACAATAAGCAACTTTAGCGGAGAAGGTTTGCTATCTTAAATTCCTCGACTGATATGTTCATTTATTTTTTTTTGTATGTTCATATTCGAGCAAATTAAGGTGCCTCACCATTTAAATTTTCTGTTTCTTCCTACATTGATACGAGAAGCGAGTTAAAATGTTTTCAAAATGCATCCATAATGCTTTAGCCGGTTTTCATTTCAAATGCATCATTTGAGGACTTTAGTCTCCTAGTGTTATGTCATCGATCAACATTTTCCCGACCTTAAAATTGAATAGGCGGCAAACTTCTTCTCTTTATTTGTGCTGTAGCAACGTAAAGGTTTTGTCTCAGTTCAACTTAGCTGGCCTCTTACAACAGCTAGCGATTCAAGTCAGTGCCAAGTTGTTGTGAAAAAAGTGTTTTCAATGCCCCTGGGGATTCTAAACTAGGGGACAATAGGTTTGCCCTACTTTCCCTTAGCCATCAGATTAAACGAAAAATACCCAATAAATCTTAAATCTCTTTTCCTGATCTACCACCAATTGATTTCTCTTAAACCGATGATCCTAAATTTATAGTCATCAAATCGCAGAATGACAAAAAACCACTTTCTTATTTTTCATGCTTCTCTATTCACAAAGCTATTTTAGCTTTTAGCAAAGATGTAAGTACAATAGCTGAACTTTGAGACGAAAGCCTCCTTGTGCTAGCGAAAAACAATAACAACCAAGAACTTGAAATCATTATAAGCCACTACTCACCTTCTATTCTTTTTATAAATGAAACTCATATACCTCATAACCAAACAACTTACACTCCTAGAAATTATGTAGGAAACTTCCACAATCATCCGCAGATCTCAACCAATAAACAAGGTGTCGCCATACTGGTGAAAAAAAAAATATTAAGCACAGGCTACTTCCTATCCTATCAACAATCTCAGCTATTGCGATAGAAATAACAACAACAACTAAACTCATAGCAGCTTGTTTGTACATACACCCAAAAGAAAACTTCTTAGCCTCAGACATCACACAACTGCTTGGTCAATTCAATTACCAGTGCATCGTTGGAGGTGACTTGAATGCATGGAGTACAATATGGGGATCAGTGTACACAAACGCAAGAGGGACAAAAGTCGAAAAAGCTCTGATCTCATCTGACTTGGTATGTCTTAACGATTACGCACCCACCTACTTTTCGACCCACTGCACCATCTCTACAGTAGACATAACCTGTTGCTCTGCATCCATAGCTCCAAACTGCAAATGGAGAGTCCTAGACTCACTACACGGTAGTGACCACTTCCCGATTTTAATGCAAATTAACCAACTCTATAACCAGCCCTCGTTTAAGTTTACATCCAGATTTAAAACATCTCGAGCCGACTGGAAGAAATTTCGTACGATGTGCGACCACATCTGTGCAGGATCTCCTATTGCCACAAACATAAACCAGGATTCAGCTAAATTTTGAGAATTATACGTTCAGCTGCCCACTACACTATTCCGCAAACTCAACCAAACAGGTCCAAGAGAAACGTCACTTGGGGGAACTCAGAACTATCCAAACCCCAAGCTAACAAACAGAAACTGTGGCATCAACATAAAACTAATCAGAAACCTCCTACTTTATAAAAAGGCAAATGCTTAATTTAAGCGCTCTGCAAAATTCTAAAAAAGAAAATCCTTTGAAAACTTACAGCCAGCATCAACCCATCCAATAAGCCTAAAGAAATTTTGTATCGCATTAAAACTCTGACTGGTTCCCCAAAACAGGCATCAGTGTCATACCTCATTTCCTCCAATGGGCCACTCTCGGACCCCGTTGACATAGCGAACTACTTCGCCTCTTACTTGTCTGATGCCTCGGCCGACTCATCATTCACAACCTCATTCCGCATCTCAAAAGCTGCATCGCTAAACTTAGTTCCATCAAACCCATACGCCTTACCGCTCCCTGCCATTCCCTAGAATTTGCTCGCTCTACACTGAAAGGAAAATATCCAGAACACGATAGGATATCCTACCCAATTATTAAGAACCTACCAATCCCGGTTAAGAATCGACTTCTCAACGTTTACAATTGCATTTTCGACCCTGGCTGCTATCCGCAGTATTGGAAAACCTCATGCATTGTTCCCATCTTAAAGCCAAATAAATCTTCGTCCGACGTCAGTAGCTACAGGTCGAGCTCACTTTTGCCTTGTTTAGGTAAGCTGCTTGAAAAAATTGTAGTTAACCGTCTATCATGGTACGCCAAAAGGAAAAACTAATTAGTCACAATCAAGCAGTTTATAAATAAAATTTTGGAACCATTGCCGCTCTGCTACATTTAGATTATTTTATAACGAATGCGTTATTCGCCAAAAATCATGTCACCTTACTTGCGATAGATTTTCAAAAAGCCTTCGACAGAATCGGCATGCACATTGTCTTGAGACAGCTCGACGCTTGGAAAGTGGATTCGAAAATAAAAAAAAATCATCAAAAATTTCCTCTGTTACAGAAAATGTAAAGTAAAAGTCGATGGTTTCCTATCTAACACAGTCCCTCAAGAAAACGGCACTCCTCAAGAGTCGCCACTATCGGCTTTCCTTTTCATCATAGCATTTGACGAAATTGTTCTTCGAACTAACGGCATTCGTGGCGTCCAATGTCAGCTCTACGCTGATAATGTAGAATTTTACACCAAACATAAAAATTTAATGCAAGTAAATTCAATATTTGAGAACATATTAATAGAACTGGCATCCTGATCAGAAATTGCTGGTACCAACATCTCAGTAGAAAAAACAAAAATTTTACACATATCTAAAAGGCGGTCTTGCTGCGACCTAACTAACGTATTTACTAATCCGAATTTAAGCGTAGTTCAAGAACTCAAAGTTCTTGGTTTAATTTTAGACTCTAAATATTGCTTTAAGCCTCATTGTAAGTAAGTCTCTTGAAAATATTAAGTATAATAAAATTGCTCACGTCTAAGAAAAGTCGCTACTCGAGCCTTGGTGCTTTCAAATATTGATTACACAGGTCTGCAACAAAAATGCTGTCTGGATATTTCCAACAGATTTTTATGTATTTAGGTGTTCTGAAAACTAAAAAAATACTCAAAAAATTCCAGAACGTAAGGTTATTTTACAAAACGCAAAATTTTATTATAAAAAAGAGTTTTTTTTGGGCTAACTTGTAGGCATTAATAATAGGTATAATTTTATCTTGATTACTGTTTTTAAATGTTTACCATAACTATCATTAATTTCTAAATAATGAACAACCTGTGTGAGCTGCATTAACAAACATAAACATGTTTACTTCCTTCTTTGCCCAAGAGGACTAGTTGGTTTATCGTACCAATATCGAATGTTTGATGGATACATTTAAGATCTCATACGACCCAGCAGAGTGGCGTATTTTCATAGATTCTTCAAAAAGAAGCCTTAAAGCAGTTCTGCTTCACAACGGCGGTTTATATACTTCCATTCCTGTCGGTCATTCCGTACACCTCAAGGAAACCTACAAGAACTTGGAATTGATTCTTTGCAAACTAAAATATAAAGACCACGGTTGGCAAGTGTCATCCAAGTCACTTCCAACAGATCGAAATTGAAGTTGCTTGATGAATTTAAAAGTACAATTTCTTCATTCCCACCTCGACTACTTTCCAGAAAATTTTGGAGACGTGAGTGAAGAGCAAGTTGAACGATTTCACCAAGATATTAAGGAGATAAAAAAAGATACCAGGGAAGATAGAGCGTTTCAATGATGGCAGACTACTGTTGGACGCTTCAAAGAGACCTTCCCGATGCTTCCCAAAAGCGAAAATGTACCAAAAGGAGTCTCACTGAGAAAAAGAAATGTGTTTAGTGCTTACTAATTAATGTATTTCACATAAATAAATTAGTTTTGTTACGCGTTTATAATTGCGTATTATATTTTTTTAATCTCTTATATTTTATTTTAAGATGATAACTTGTTTAACATAGAGACCTACATTGTCAGAAAACGTGACGTTTTATGACAAAATTAAGTTATTTTCGGATTCAGGACAACCAAAAACATAAGAATTACACAAAAAACCAAAACAGCTCCCAAATACTTTTTTTTTTGCAGACTTGTGGTATGCACTTCCTATCTACGGACACTGGTCGGCATCTGCAATGAAAAAGCTTTCAACCACTTACCATTTTGCAATACGGAGGAGCGTAAGAGCATTTCCTGCTACACCGCTGAAAAACTTATTTGCAGAAACTGGGCTGCCTACGATTGCAGACAGAACCCGTACCCGTCGAATACTGGCTAAATTAATTTTCTCTTCTAATACCATTCTGGCAAAAGATACACGAAACGCTATGTCAAGAAAACGGCAGCCACGTTTCCTACCCGCAATCATCGCTCTTTAAACTTTCTGGAAAAGCTCCAAATCCCCCTATTATTAGAGCCGAAATATCTGCGACTCGCCCACCGTGGCTTATCAACAAGAGCATGCACACAAACAAAACCCATGATAGGTTATTTATAGGGACTTTTTTCCTAATATAGTTACTACGTTTTTATATGCATTGCTCATGATTAACACTGAAACAGTATTATAAAGCGCCGAGTTAGGTGCGCTTTTCGGACCCAGGTTCCCAAAGTCCGTAAACTGCCGAAGTAACACATACATATGTACAAATGTGTATGTATATTTTTGGGAAAGAACAGAAAAGGTGTGGTGGAAAAAGTCAGCATGTAAGTAGTTATTTTTGAAATCCTTCATGATAAATAATGACAATTTAGGATCGTCATAACCCTTCATATATTTATAAAGGGTGTTATTTTAGACATGTGGCTTTTAAGAAGAATTTGGCTATATTATAAATATAAAGGTTTGCCATTATGTTTTAAAAATGATTTCGGGCAAGTTACCGCCGCGGCTGGCTCGAATAAATTCCAGCCGAGAGGCCAATTTTTGACCACTCTTTGCAGCAATTGGGGCCGTATTTCAGCAATAACGCGTCGAATATTCTCTCCCAAGGCGTCAATCGTCTCGGACTTATCTGCGTAGAAAAGCGACTTCACATAACCCCACAAAAAATAGTCCAGCGGTGTTAAATCGCACGATCTTGGAGGCCACACCACAGCCCCACGACGCGAGATAATGCGCTCAACAAAAGTTTCCTTCAATAAATTAATTGTTTCGTTGGCTGTATGGCCTGTAGCGCCGTTTTGTTGGAACCAAAGGTCGTCCACATCAACATCCTCCAATTCAGGCAAAAAATCATTAATCATGGCTCTATAGCGTTCCCCATTGACTGTAACGTTATGGCCGACTTCATTTTTGAAGAAATGTGGACCAATGATTCCCTCTGCCCATAGAGCACAGCATACAGTGACTTTTTGAGGATGTAACGGCGTCTCAACAATCGCTTGGGGATTATCATCACTCCATATGCGACAATTTTGTTTATTAACGTACCCATTCAACCAAAAGTGAGCTTGTTCCGCAGTAAACCTGTTCATTATGAAAAGTCAAACCAAACTGAGTATCAATCAAATATAAGCTGTCAAAAATACCAACTCCGGAAAAAGTATTGCCTCATTGAAAACCACACGTCTAAAAAAAACACCCTTTATAACAACCGAAAATATCCAGACGAGAAATTATTAGGTATTATATACATATCTGGAAAAATAAAAATAAATTAAATTACTTATGTACACATGTATGCTACATTTCTCCCGTAATATAACTACAACTGCACACATACATACGAGTACATATACATTTTAATTCTTGAAATAACTTAGACATTAGGGAAGACTTGTATCGGTTAGAACGGTGTTATTCCGTTCGACTTGTTACTATGAAATGCCAGTAGGTACTGCATTTAGTAATTTTAGCACTTATGAATTGTAATATAAACAGGCGATTTGAAGAAACATAAGTAGATGTGATAGAAACAGCGAATTAAGATCCAGCGAGTTCACTGAAATCCTTCGACGTTGTACCCGCTAGTGGTGGCAGACTAAAAGAGTAGTCTATTCTGCGTTGGAAAGCGGTTAAGGTCTTGGGTATCCTTAAGAGGTGGTTGTAGAGCCAATTAAGTATGTAAGTATAACACCGAATATACTTAAGTTGTAGAGTTTCACCGTCATGCTCAATTTTGTTTTAACGAGACAATAACTAAATTTTAACAGCTTTTACGAAATGCTGTAACTTCAAGAGAAATACGACAAGTATGACAAATTGTGATTTCGCAATTATAATACGGTCCGACACATTAAGATACCTCGGAAGTAATTTTATTTTTCTTGCAGGTCTTTTTGAGTACTTAAAAAAATTTATATGGAATTCGCCAGAAATAGATTTAAATATTTTAAAAAATCATACATGGACTCATGTATGTATGTGCACAGGTTTTTTTTTCAGGGGCGTTGTGGTAGCGCACTACCATCAAGTGGCCCTTTGAAACCAGGATGAACCTGTTTTCGTCGATTTCCTCTACCCACGGGACTGCCGTCAAGCATTACATCATGAGGAGGAAAGGCGGTTAGTCACCGCTGCTACGCTGTTGTCTGTAAAGAGTTCTCAACTTCTTCATTTCTTCTGCTATTACATCACAAGCTTTCTTTCATTTTTCGCTCCTGCTAAAGTGAGTCCGTCGGAACGGACTAGGTTCCAAGCAGCTTCGTCGGTAGGCTTCATTTAAGTATGAAAATCCGGGGGCACAAGTTCGACTACAACTGGGATGCAGTTTTCTCACAAATTTTCCATAAACTTTTCGGTTGAATTGATGTTGTATCGCTAGCCGATGTGCGCTAGTTGGCTTTTATAAATATCTGCCTCCCAAGTCTATAGAATTGTTTAACAACAGGACGCTCATGTTTTCTAAGAGCTGTCGGAACGGACGAGGTTCCGAGCAGCACCTTTCCTGGGTTATCTGGGGCTGTTGGAATGGGCGAGATTCCGAGCAGCCTAGAAGTGAGCTTCACATTTTGAGGAATGTCGGAACGGACGGGGTTCCGAGCATCCTTCGCTGGGTTCATGAGCTGTCGGAATGGACGAGATTCCGAGCTTACTGGTTCGCTCGCCGTTGTCTCTCCAGACCTGTTTGCAGTTCTAATTTTGTTTAGTAACGGTTAATTACCGCTGCTGCGCGCCTTTAAGTACAACTCTGGCTAGAAGCCGCCGCCGCTCTGCCTAGGTCCTCGAGTGTTCAGCATTGTTCTCGATAAAGCCATGACTGTTGCTGGTGCTTTGTTCCTTGCATATTCCAAATGTGCTTTGAAGGATAACCTTTTGTCTTAAATCAGTCCTAGGTATTTAATGGAGGACTTGGTTTTTACTATATTACCGCCAACGTTTACAACCACTTCTTCCCGTTTTTTTCTACTCGAAATAAGAACTGCTTCTGTCTTATGGTCTAAAAGACGCAGACCGGACGCGTTTAGCCATTATTTTATTATGCTGACGATATGGCCGCCTTTACTTGGATATCCCCGAGATGCTTTACGGTGACTACTATCGAGATATCGTCCGCGAAACCAGTTATGCTTGAACTTTCGGACAATTGTACTCGCAGAACTCCATCATACATGATATTCCATAGCAGTGGGCCTAGAACGGATCTCTGTGGGACGCCACCGGTGACCTCCTTGATTTTTCTGCTTTCTTCCGTTTCGTACAGTAGAATGCGATTACTGAAGTAACTGCGAACTAATCTGCGAATATAGTAAGAAACACCTATCTGTTCTAGTCTGTCGAGAATTTTCTTCCTTCTCTCCTCCCAGCCACGCGTGCCGCTAATTGCCTCTCTTGATATTTCAACCACTCTAAGTTGTACAGTTTTACTAACTCTGGCAACAGATAACGCATCGCGAGTTTTAGAGCCTTGTTCGGCACCTCATCGGGCCCTGGGGCATTTTTATCTTCTAGTTTATTAACGGCCAGTAAACCTCATCCGATTGGATGGGCTCGAAGGAACACTGTACCTCCCTATTTATACTCGAAACTAAGGGCCTTCGTGGAGGAAAACAAGGTATCAACAACTACTTTCAAATATCTTGCGCTTTTGGCGACATATCATTGCTTTTCAGGTTTTTGGTAACAATTTTGTATGCTGAGCCCGCGTCGCATAGTTCCAGAAAACATCTTCGCTTGCTGCATTTGATAGATTTTTTTAGATCGTCGCGTGCATTTTTATAGGCTTCTCTGTATTGAGGGAAGCAAGGGCAACCCCTTGCGCGTTGGTATTTTCGCCTTGCTTTTAAGCATAGCTTCCGTATCTCTCCAATCTACACCAATAAGCGGGTTTAAGGCTTTTCTTGCCATTCATGCTTCACATGCGGTACTAATGTCGGCCATGATCTCTTTGCCTCTACTATTTGCGGATCCATTGTATTGACGAGATGGCAGCATTGCAGTGAATAGGTCCGGGTCAAGAGTGCGCCCTTTTCAACCCTGAACTATGATATTTTGTTGTAATTTGTTTGGGGTACTTCTGGTCAGGTCGTTTATCGATCCAAACCCGTTTCGACTAAAAGTATGTTCGGTGCCGGTGTTTAGAAGTACAACATCGAGGCTTGCCAGGGCCTCTAATCTTAGGACGTGTGCTCGGGCGCATTAAAATCACCCGCTATAAGAACATTTGTCCTGCCTGTTGCATCGATGGAGAGCTTCCCGACAATCTGTTCAAATACTGCACATGTACATATGTATGTAATAGACGTCTGCATGAATGTAATCATTGGCCATTTTAACACATTCACACGTAAGCGCAACATTCCACGCATTCTGCTCACAGCACACGCGATGACTGAATGAGTGTTCAGATAACTGAGAATACTGCGCTCAATTGCATTCAAAAAAAGGGACATTCGTTGTACAAAGAGAGGCCAATATGTTGTACAACTACTCATGCCCATTCGAATGTATGAGACCACATTCGGTTGTATGAGACATCATCCGACTGAAAGATGTTATGACGGCGCTAATTTCTGTAAATGACAGCGGCTACATTATGAAAGCAATTAATTAGAAAAAATTCAATAAATGCATGTCTGTTCATATTTACGTATGTACATACATAATCTATATTGAATTTTACTGAAATTAATAAATAACTACTCGTATAAAATAAATGCAGATTTAGAAAAAATGTTCACAATGCTTTTCATAAATAGAATATTCGCTAGCTAGCTTCTTCACATCCGTAAATATGCATGTATGTATGTGTGTATATGCAGCCTACTGACTGACTGCCAGGCCATTTGCTCAACATATGTACATACATATGTACATGTGTGTTGTACGTATGCATAGAGTGTCATACATACATACATAGAGTGTCATACATTAGACTTCTCGAATTTATTCCAAAAAAACCATTAAATTTCAATAATTTTGCGAGCCTTCTACTTACTATATCCCAAAAATAAAACATTTTACTAATATTGCATATATGTACATACATTGAATTGTGGAAAAGTAATATGTAATATCAAAAAACAACTCCGAAAATTGTTAAATATTCAAATTTCAAATTTTCTATGATGATTTTTTGGATAATTAAATGAAGTAAAATATCCACTAATATTTTGTTCACATCAATATTATTTAGGTCTTGAATAATAATAATATTGTATAAATAACATCAGTTACAAGGATTTTCTAATCAGTTATCCATCAGCTTTAATAACAAATTATTAAAAGCATAAGCGAAAACAACAACGCTTCGCCTTACATATGTATGTACATTAGGGTGACAGTTAATTTCGAAAGTGATATTTTCTTTGGTCTCAGTATTTTTTTGTGTGTAGTTTTATTTAAAAAAAATTCTAGTAAAATTTCAAGGTCGTAGGAAGAGGATTAGGGGGCGCGTCGGCCCCCCAAAGTTACACAAAATACGTTTTTTCACGCAAATTCTTACTTTGACTGCTTGTAACTTTCTCTGTGTTTTTTTTTTTTTAAACATTACTGGCGAAAGATGTTCATTAATATGTCAACAATAACATCTGTCAATAATATTTTTGTCTAATGTTAATATTTAATGAAAAAAACTTAAATATAGGAGAAAAAGTACGCCTCAATGTCGATTTGTTATACTTAAATAAAATTACTTATATGATTCAAATTTTGGATTTTGTTCAGATTTATTTAATTAAAGATTCATATAGAAAATTCCTTATGATTTACGTAAGAGTAGCTTCAACAATTATAACAGTAAGACCTCGCTAGTCCGAACTTCAGACTTTTTTTGTTTACTTTTGTTTTCAAGTGTAAGAATTGTCTTTAAAAGTTTGCTTCAAATTTTTTTTGCCTGTATGCTGAAGCGATCTATAATATTGACAATTGTGACCGAGAATATTCCCGTTACAACCTCAACAATATTATTCTCAATGCTTGCGTAAGCTACCGACAAAAAATCAGCACCAATGTTTCTCGGAAAATAGATTCTTATTTTACAGTTATATGCAGCAGCCGAAAACATTTTTTAATAGCATTAAATTTGCAAAAAAATCATTCGAAGTGAATATTTGAATGTGAAAAGTCGAAAATGTCTGCTAGAAATTTACGTGAACGCATATATTTAATTGGTTATTGTACCAACTCATTAACGGGAAGTAAACTACCCTCCAATATAGAAGTGTTGAAAGTTTTGTTTTTCAATTTACGTGTAGTAAAAAAAAATTTACGGGAAAGTTCAGATTTAGTTGTAAAAGAACTATTCGTGTTCTGGGAAAAAGCCCGCATTCCGGTCAAGGATAAACAACACTGCATTACAAATGTAGAGAAATTGTATAAAGAATGGCAAAGCTTTCAAAAAGATTCAAAGAAGACTTCTAATTTCCATAAGAGCAAAGTAAACACGTGGAAAGAAAAATTGGATATGCTTTTTGACGTGGCGCATGCAAGTGCATTAAAAATAATGTCGAATCAAGAAGATATTGATTTCTTGATAAGTCAACGAAAAACGGGGCGCCCAGGCTTTATGTATGGTATCGATTACGAAGAAGTACGCCGAGAGTGCCGACTTGAAGAACGCAACAACAATTTATTACAACAAGTGGAGCGGAATAATCGTGAAATTGCATTAATTGGTTCGTTGTATGTTATTGTTTATTTTTTATTTTCTTTAAATTAAGTCGTTTTTATTAGATGAAACTGCAGAGTTGCTGTCATCTGAATCTTCAGAGAATGATAACAGTTTTCCAGATGTGGAATGTGACCCACGTTGTAGTCAACCTCCAGCCAAAAAATGTAGGGGAACAAATAAAATACTAACACCAAAACTGGCGGCCGCACTCGATGTCTGTAAAATCAGTGACAGACATGCGGTTCATCTAATAAGCGCAGTCGTTGAAGCTCTGGGTAATAATGTTGAAGATTATATTTTAAACCGAACGTCTGTACACCAGGAAAGGGAACAAATGGTATGGTAAAATTTTGCCGGCGCTGACGGGAAATGATAAAGTTGATAGGTTGCCTATAATAATATCGAGCGGTAAAGTTGAACAGCTTCTTGAAATACCTGCACTTGATTCCGGTACTGGAAAAGAACAGGCATCCGCTGTATGCGATGCTATTTATGAATATGGTCTGCAAAATCACATCAAAGCTTTAGTGTTTGATACAACAGCGGTCAATACTGGGCGTTTCAATGGTACCTGTACGTTAATTGAAAATAATTTACAAAGACAACTTTTATGGTTACCATGCCGTCATCATATATACGAGATTGTTTTAAGATGCGTTTTCGAAGAAAAAATAAGCTGTTATGGAAGTCCAAACGTTAAAATGTTTGAGAAATTTAAAAATGCTTGGGCTAAGATTGATGCTAAAAACTATGAGTATGGCATCAACGATCCAACTGTCAAGACGTACATGAAAGAGTCTGCTGTTCGCATTATCGGTGCAGTAAATAATATCTTGGAAGAAAAACAACCCAGGGAAGACTATAAAGAATTCTTGGAACTCACTTTGCTCTTCCTGGGTCAAAAACCAGAAAAGACACATCCAAACAGCCTAATGTTCGATCGCCAGGAGCTGTTCACCATGCAAGGTGGATAGCAAAAGCGATTTACTGTCTAAAAATATTTTTATTCCGTAACGAGTTCCAGCTTTCAGCAACTGAATTAAATGGGCTTCGTCAAATTTGTGTTTTTATTGCTGAAGTCTATGTCGAAGCGTGGTTTTCTGCTCCTTTGGCCATTAAAGCGCCATATCAAGATTTTTTATTTTTACAAAAACTTGAAAACTTCAAAAAAATTGATGCTGCTATATCTTATGTTGCTCTTAAAAAGTTCAGGAACCACTTGTGGTATTTAAGCCCTGAGGCGGTTGGTCTTGCATTTTTTGACAGCAACGTATCCCTTTTTTCAAAACAAAAAATGGTGGCGGCTTTGGAAATTGATTTTGAACAAGAGCAAAACACAAAGCGAGCTACAATAAATGATAGAGAAATCGTTGAAATATTCCATGACGGAATTGAACAGTTCGTCTCTGCCGAAACAAAAGCATTATTTGAAAGATTTCAAATAAATACTGATTTTTTTAAATTAAACCCAGACAAATGGGAGCAGGACCAATCTTATTGTAAAGCGGCTGAACTGATGAAAAAATTAAATGTTACAAATGACACTGCCGAAAGGGGGGTTAAATTGATGGAAGAGTATAATAAACTATTTACCAAAAATGAACGCCAAAAACAATTTGTTTTAAAAATTGTTAGCGATTACCGCCATCGGTTTCCGGACTGTAATAAAAAGACATTGTCTCAAGTGCTTTAAACAATATTAATTAAAAGAGAAATCATATACATAAGTAGTTTTATTTAAGTATAATAAATCGACATTGAGGCGTACTTTTTCTCCTATATTTAAGTTTTTTTCATTAAATATTAACATTAGACAAAAATGTTATTGACAGATGTTATTGTAGACATATTAATGAACATCTTTCGCCAGTAATGTTTAAAAAAAAAAAAACACAGAGAAAGTTACAAGCAGTCAAAGTAAGAATTTGCGTGAAAAAACGTATTTTGTGTAACTTTGGGGGGCCGACGCGCCCCCTAATCCTCTTCCTACGACCTTGAAATTTTACTAGAATTTTTTTTAAATAAAACTACACACAAAAAAACACTGAGACCAAAACAATAAAGAAAAAAAAAATACTCCATACATTTAATTGTCACCCTAATGTACATATGTACCTTTGGTGGTGTCTGGATGCACAACGTTCGCCACATTCGCACAATTTTCTGAATGGCCCTGAATGCATGAATGATCGATGACTATAAATGAGCGAAGCGATGAGAAAAATTTTTACATCCCTTAAATTATAAGCAGAGAGTACTCATATTGGTCTCTTTTTTCTCTGTAAGTACACACATTTATGATCGCATGAGTGTATGCGTCGAATGAGCACCGCATTCACATTCGCGACATTCGACTAACAGAATAAATTAATGTGCGCATGCAGCCCTCTAGTACGTAAACAAACTTTAATTTTTCGCGCGGATGTTGAGAAATATTTTTCTTTCGCTTATTCTGGCTTTACTTCATTTGTGACGGTTATACGCTAAAGAGACAGGAGTTGTTGAGATTGAGTGCTTAAACAAAAGCTTGCTAATTAAACTGGGCGAATTTAAGCGGTGATTGATTTTTGTGCGTTACATCGGCGGTGAAACTGAGTGTTTCTTCACCTTTCTTTTGATTCAATAAATCCATGTGTCTACCTTAAATGTAAAGAGAGTTCGCTAATTATATATGTATGTATGTATAACTAACGCAAGCCATGAATTACAGCTAACATTTTTTTCGTTTCAGGGCTCTTTACAGTATTTTTACTCCCAAGCCACGGAAAACCTTAAGATGGCGCTGATGTGGAAGCAATTGCATGTGCATACATACATACATATATCAAAGTAAGTACACCCAACTCTCTTTTTACACGGTAGATACGTTCCTCAGAAATACGTGTAAAAAGAAACCGTGTAAAAAAGAGGCGTTTCCTATAGTAAAATGGGGGATACGTTCCATGTGATTTGAAAACCGTGTAAGATGAAATAAAGAACTATATTTACTTCGAAAAACCGTGTAAAAAATGTTGAAAACTATAGAATTTCAGATATGCATACAAATTGTATGTTCATATGGCATTTTATTGAGCATTAAAACTTAAAATACATAATTCATACTGGTGAAAAATTGGTAGAGCAAGCAAAAAACAAAAAAAATCTGTTAATCCAGAATTAAGAACAGAAAAATTAGAATAGAAATAAAGAAAAAATATTTACATAGCTACATAATTATTCGTCGCTGCTATGTATGTTCATTTCAGCAATGGTGCCAAGTGTTGTAAAAACAAACATAATAACAAAACAGTGATTTTGAAACCGTACTAGATAAAACAATTTTTACAAAAAAAAATTTTTTCAACCGTGTAACTTCAAATCCGTGTAAAAAGAGAGTTGAGTGTATGTACATACATATATATGTACGTGGACATGCTTGTCAATATATGTAAATATGTACATATCCACATAGATACTCGTATGTATGTTGATGCGTAACGAGTATTTTTCACACCAACGTTGTCCCTTAGGAGTGAAAATGCAGTTGTTCACATGTGAGTACATTGGCAAAGCGAAATTGCCAAGCGTAGAATAGGGAATACGCACAGTGTACCGACCCCATATAAGTTGTGACCAAAAATAATAAGCGTGTATCCATTTCGTTGTAATTCGTTAGAGCTCTATCATTTATTGTAGAAAAAAGATATCTAAAATATGATGACAACTGTCATACATCCTTAGCTAGTTGCCGGGATGATTAAAACTGCTCCGATTTATCCTATATATGAAATATAAGTAAACAAAATGACATTGAAAAGGTGGTTGGAACTGGACTTCAGATACTAATTCCACATACAATTGTTTAAAATTGTTTTGTTAATGCACTAAAAAAAAATATCAAAAGTCATTAGTGATTTTAGTCACTTGTAACTTGAGTTTATCGTATTGCATAATTAATAGAATTTACTAGCAATAAGGTAAAGCGCTGAAGATATCGAGAATTAACACCAAGGATCTTTACATACATGTCCAACAAATTCATTAAAGCTGTATTCGTTAATTGTTAACTTTTGTAAGCGGGAATGCCACTTTGCTATCATTTCTCGTTAAAATTACAATCAAACTTGTAAATCAAAAGGTTTAATATTTACTCATTATTTCTAGATCTACTTGAAATTTAAAAAAGGGGTAATATTTACATATTTAAAATTGATATGATTTGCTAAATACTTTCGAAGATACAGAATTAGAAAAATCATTGTTAGATATTGATATAATTTACATTCCATCACTGATTCATATTTTACAGTTTTTAGGTAAAAGTCTGCCAATTCATGAGTAAATTAGACCAAATTCAAATCGAACGATTTTTAGTACATTAAATACGGTCTGCCTGCCGGGTCAAGCGATTCACTTCTTTGCGGAGAGGTAATTTGTTATTATGAACTTTCTAAGTGCTAGACAAGTTGTTTCGACGTATCATATCTTGATATCATATTCACACCATCTTTTCTCTATATACGCATTCACCATATAAGGTGGGCAACTCTAAAAGATAAGTCTAATTTTATGACATCTGATTAGCGTCTATAGTAAAAAAAAATGTCAAGTCACAAAAGGCTTTTGAAAACAACTATAACAGAAAATAAAAAAAGAATGCAGAAGAACACTTGCCAGATGTAAATAGGATAGGTCTGCTATTTCGATAGCACAAAATAATAAACATTTCACATACTATAATAAACGCGTACATTCTCATTATGCCACTAGTTATAAATCAGCATGCTACCAGCTTTGCGTTTTAGCCAAATTAGTACAGGCTCCATACTTTATTCTATGTTAGCCACTGGTATTTCTAATATGACGGAGTTCTACAACTCACACTTCTCATATTTTGATAATAGATATAGAAAAAAGTTTTTTCAACTGCCGCACATGGAACTTGTGTCAAACACTATACTCGTGTGTCGTGATTTTTAATGAGGCAATTCGTTTTTCGGAGTTGGTCTTTTTTACTGCTGCTACTTGATTTATACTCAGATTGGTTTGCCATTTCATAACACAGTACAACACATGATTTGCCAACTCAATTCTGAGAACTGTATGTGAAATTAAACCCAAAAAGAATAATTTCTGCATCATTTGTTTTGTCTTCATACCTGCCAAAATATTTTTAATTTCGATTTGAAGTTAGTATTATCGTATAGGGGAATTTATCACGTTTTAGGCCCTGTTGTTTGACATAGCTCGACAGCCACTAGCCCGATTTAGTTGAAATAAATTTTAAAAAATTTAGAATTACAATTCCCTTAATCTGTTCATATATTGTTTTCCAAGTTAAAAATAAGCGCATGAAGAAAACATTTTTTTAAATTCATAAAAAATACAAAACGGAAATAAGTTTCAAGTCTAGTTACTTTTTCGCAAAGTCACATAACCTATGAGCAAAATGAGACAAAGATCATGAAAATCGATGCACGCGTTTTGCTTTTATTCGCAATTGAGTAAAGGTATGAATTTCAAAAATTTGCTATGTCAAACAACAGGGCCTAAAACGTGATAAATTCCCCTATACGATAGTACTAACTTCAAATCGATATTAAAAATATTTTGGCAGGTAAGAAGACAAAACGAATGATGCAGAAATTATTCTTTTTGGGTCTAATTTCACATACAGTTCTCAGAATTGAGTTGGCAATCAATGAACGGAAAAATGTTGTACTGTGTAATAAACAGACTTACTCCGGAACAACGTTTGCAAACAAATCAAATTTATTACCAAAATAATGGTTGGGTTCGTGCAACGCATCGCGCGCCGCGTCCAATTTTCGGTCGACATAATCGCTAAGCAGAGTCGGCATTCGAGCAACCATGGATCGGTTTCGCAAAACGCCTACTCTAGTGGATAATGCGCATCCTTGGAGATGCCGTACAGTGCGCACCGAAGACGCTATTGCTGCTGTGGAGTAGACTATCGAAGAAGACCCGAATGAGTCCATCCGCCATCGCGTGCAACAATTGGAGCTGTGCTCATCGTCTTCATTCAAGATTTTTCGGGAGGATCTTGGTTTGCGGGCTTACAAAATCCAACTCGTGCAAGAATTGAAACCAAACTATGGGCCGTTACATCCTCAAAAAGCCTTTGTTTGGTGTGCTCTTTGGGCAAAGGGAATCATGGGTCATATTTCTTCAAAAATGAAGCCGGCCTGAACTGCAGGAAGTTTGATGTGAACGACCTTTGGTTCCAACAAAACGGCGCTACATGCCATACAGCCAACGAAACAAACAATTTATTGAGCGCATTATCTCGCGTCGTGGGCCTGTGGTGAGGCCTTCAAGATCGTGCGATTTAACATCGCTGGACTATGGTTTGTGGGGTTATGTGAAGTCGCTTGTCTACTTGAAATCATTTTTAAAATATAATGGAAAACCATAAAGCTAAATTCTTGGTCATAGCTTTAAATTATATGCGTTTTATTTCTTCTTAAAAACGACATGTCTAAAAAAACACCATTTACTTTACTTTTCTCTTCGGTGAATTAGTACAATCCACTTGTAGGACTTTTCTGTTAAATAACAGTTCATGAACTGGAGTTTCTCTCAACTAGTTTAGGTATCTGTAAGGAATTAAGTCCATGATGAGCTGGTATAAATTCTCGATGAAATACCAGTGCATGAATTTGAATATTTGCATACTAGTAAGCTTTTCACTGCAGGGTACGAACAAACAAACTTGCATTCCGGTAGAGTACTAATACATATGTACTTGCAAAAGCCGTGCTATTACAGTCAGTTGTATATATTTAATGTCTTGATCCACCAGCGGCCGTTACAGACGCTATTCTGCATGTTGCTGTTGAGCTCCATCTGATGCCACCCAAGTGCCATAATCCTGTCGCAGAGGAATATTTCCTTTGTAAGATACGATGGATGTAAGCTGTACCCAATCGTGTCGTAACGTACTCGTACATACATACATACATACATTAATATGAGCCAAGAAGGGCATAAACGAGTACAACACACACGCATTGGTACACTGGCTTTTGCTACACTAAGGCAATTAGTTGTCAACCAAACACAGACTAACTATTGATAAAAAAATATACAGCATATACATATTTACAGTTTTGGAAAAAATAATAGCAACGACTTATTGACAAATATTAAATCAATAATAACAACTTAGGTTAGGTTTGAATACCAATGAACCTGGGACGCGTTACAACCAACCAGCGCAGTTGATGAACTTCAGAATGATGTTGAGACTCTGACTGCCAAAATCTTGCAGAGAGTTGTACTCAAACGCCCCCAGACTAGCCTTACGCTTTCTCATTAGAGCTTGACATCTGCACAGAAGGTGTTCAACTGTCTCTTGTTCATCTTCATCCCTGCAGCTCCTGTAGTAATTATAATGGGCAGTACCAAGTCCTCTATCGTGGACATATATCGGCCAGCGCCCTGTGATAACTGATACGAGTCTCGCAACGTTAGGCCTACCCTTCGTCAGAAGAGTGTATGTCCTCTTTAGGTCGTATTCGGGCCATGTCAATTTTGCAATTTCACATCCGGCGCTATGCTCCCCCGTTGAGCGGATTGCTGAAGGTGGAGGAGGTACATTTTTTTGTTTAGCACTCCCAACGGGATTGGAATCGACACCTCATCCGAGGTGGCCACTGACCCCTGTCTGGCCAGCTGATCGGTTACTTCGTTTCCGGCTATGTTGCGGTGCCCAGGAACCCAAATTAAATCTACCGAGTGCTGGTGGCACAGTCCGTTCAATTACATTAGTTAAATATATTTCTTCGAATGGCGCACGCTGTACAAAAAGCGGTTAACCGTTATCCATTTGCAAAATATTTAATTCCGTAGGTTTGTCTCATTTTAAGTTTACGTGCAAAAGAGTGAAGAACTGAAAAGTTGTGCTTAAAAAAAATAATAGAAAAAAAATGTGTTTGTTGATATTGTTGCACTTTAAAAGGTAAATAATTTATTTTTGATGCTTCTAATTGCGTTTCTTAAGAATGTTAACTAAACTATAGTTGAACTCAGGGCCGGCCGCATGATTTCATTTTGGAGTGGGTTTTATGTAAAGTCATAGAATATCATTGTAAGAACCATGAACACATTGTTTTACTTAGAGTATTCAGTATATTGTATAAAATTAAAGACATAATTCGGCACATTTCAAAGAAAAGTCACATGATGTGTTATTTACTTAATTATTCTGCTTTCAATAATGCAATTCGCCAAGGTACAGAGTCAACATTAACATCCAGATTGGATGAAATATTGAGAGAAGCTAGCCCATTGTGACGATCTTCCTTAAGTTTTTAGACGGCGCAATTATTTTTAATTCGCGATAGTCGTTTCAGGAAAAACAGCTATAAGTCTAAGGGCCAGTTTTCAGTGCAAGTTCAATTCTGTTAGTCGTTTAAACTAAGTTTAAATTCAGGATGCAGTTTTTCAGTCAACTTTAAACTTGATCGGCTGCTTAAACTTAGCAGCCCTAAGTACTTGATGAATATTTGGAAAAGCATCGGTGTTGCAAATATCCAAAGCTTCAAATGAATTTTGAATATTTATACCAAAAATGCGTTTTTTACAAAATTCAACTTTCCTTGCCTATATTTCTCGCACAGAATCGTGTCAAATGAATTTATATTTCTCGAACAATTAACAACAAGGCAATTCCTTAAGATTCGATGGTTCGTTAGGAAAGCGGCAAGCAAGATTATACAAAATATCACGATGTTTTAGAAATCGATCTTGAAAATGCTTAATGAAAAAGTCTAGGTATGGTATCTAAACCGCGATAATACTTTTTAACGTTGTCAACTCTGACATTTCACAACAAATTGAATTCTAATTCTACTACTTATATAAAAACTTTCTAATAACCATTTTTAAACCGCTGCATTGTAGCACTCCACAACAGTAATAGCGTAAAAAATCTTTTCCACAAACAATTTATCAAGAAGATATACACGTGTTATTTTAAATAGGGGTCGCTTTTATAAATAAATAAATATCCACAATACCTTTTACTACTTTTTACAGAGATCTTAAAATAAGTTTACCATTATTATCGTACTTCCCTATTATACCCCCAAACCCCCTGCCTCCACTCCCCCTGCAGAGGGCCCTGGTTGAACTAGAGGGAATTAAGCCATATAAAATAATGAAATGGGCCGAACTAAACACTGCACAAAAGAAGAGAAGAATTTAATAATAAGTTTAGGATAAAAAAAGGAAATTCGTTGAGTAAAATAGCAGAGATGACGAAAAATTGCTGCTTGAGATCAAAGGCGTTTAATTCGCCATGGCAAAGCCAACCCTTTTCTGTCCTTAAGAAAGATGCAAACAGAGTTGAATTAAGCAGAACCATTGGTAACAGATTGGCAATGGCCAAATTTCGGAACAAGTAAAGAATACGGCCCGTTGAGATATTTAAGAAAAAGTGGGCGTGGTCCGCCCCTTTTGATCGATTTTAATGGTATAATTTTTTTTTGTGCAAATTAATACGGTTGAAAGTTAGGGAGAGGTAAAGGAGAAATTTCAATATCTTAAGAAGCTGACATTTCACAAACTATTGATCCGATTTCGACAATATTGGTATTGTTAGAAAGGTAATTATTTGATATGCATATGTATTTGTATTTAATTATATGCATATTTTTTTGAGAAAAATAAAAAACTGAAATAATGGACATTTTTTTAATAAAAACTACATGCAAAAATACTTTGGTCACAAAGCCCATAAAAATACCTTTCATTTGATATATAATTTTATAATTATATACAAATATGCATATCAATTAAAAAGGCCGGACCAATAGCTTGTGAAATATCAGCTTCAAAAAATATCGAAATTTCCCCCTTTACCCCTCCCTAACACGAGCCCTACCTATTATTTTGCACCAAAAAAAATTACGCCATCAAAATCAGTGGAAGAATGCGGACCACGCCCAGTTTCCGCCAAAATTGGAAAAATTTACTTTGGTGATTAATATGTTTGGTTCAGATGGAAAATAAGTAAAGATGTCCCACGAACACACGAAAAGTGTCGGTATGGGGTTGCTTCTAGGAAGAAGGGTTTTGGCCCAATATTTTGGATAAAGAACAAAATGTGCGCAGTTGACTATGTAAACATAGGAGACGAAAATGCTATGCTAAAGAGGAAACGCCATTATGGTGGAAGTGCAAGTTATGGAGTGGCTGTCTCAATCGACAGACCTAAACCCCATTGGGCAGACTTAAAGAAGAGATTTGACATTGAAAAAATAATATATTTTTTAAGAACTTTTAAGTCAAAATATAACAATTTAAAAATTATACTTTGTTTCTCTTATTTCTTCCATGCCAAAATTAAAAAAAATTGTCTACAATTTAGTTGTGTCTTATTGCATTTGCAAGTGCAGAGGGTAGATTTTAATATACATAAAGAAAATATATGAAATCTTAATGTAATTTAAAATGGAATAGTTTGTTAAACAATAAAAATACATATATACAAATGCTGTTCGTTTTTCCAACACTGTTGGTATATACAAAAACTTACACTGTAAATTAGGGTGACGCACAAAAATACTTGATGCTTTTCCAAATGAATTATTTATTTTTTTTATATTTCTGCATTCTTTCAAAACAAATCTATCAAAAATAGAACATTACAATTTCAATGACATGCTGGAAACGAAACATTTTTAGGGAAATAACCCGAAAGAGTTAATTACATATACTAACTCTGCAATAAATGTTATTAGTCGAGGATGTGGCCGTAAATTGTCGTAGATAAACTAATACATCTTTATATCTTTTTATATGGAATAAACTGTTCCCGAAAATTAGACTAGTTGTACACCTTTCTTCGCGAAGGGTTATAAAATAGTAGTCGGCTATCAAAATATGCTTTCGTTGAGATATTTGTATGTGCAAAAGTGTTCGATTATTCGACTTTTTTGAAACCCCGGTTTTCGAATTAATCGAAAAATGGCAATTTGAAAAAACCGGTTCCTAATTTTTGAATCATGAAAAAACCGGGTAAAGCGGTTCTTTTTCCAAGTAAGAAAAAACTACATCAATGTCCATACATGTAACTAAATGAAATTTATTCTATGAAAGAAATCTTTTGAAAATATAATGTAGTTTAATGTCCAAATTAAGTAAGCAGTATCAGTCTCTAATAGACAAAAGAGCATATGGCATTTATTTGTCTCAAGTCCTCTACTCTCAAAACAAAGTCTCTCAATTGTGATCAGGTGATAAGCTCTCAGCAAATTTGACAGAATCAGCTGTGTATGCTACGTCACAAAACGCGGTTGGTTTTGTTTGTATGTATGTAAGCATACAATTGTTTGTGCTTAAATTCAATGCTTAAAGTGATTTTATTTAAAATAAAGTTATTAAACTTGAAGTGCGCAGTATTAAGTATTAAATCGCAAAGTCTATCAATGATACGGGGCTATAAAACTCGCTAAAAATGATGTGAAGGTGTAGCTGTTCGCACTTGGTAGCAAGTTAAGCTTCTTGTGTCTCCTAATGCTGCACTGCAGTTTTTTTCAAGGCATCCAATCAAACATAGAGCATAAATGAAGTTTTTTGAATATAAATATGTTGCATAAAGTGCCGAAATTGGTAAAAACTTTAAATTCACAAATCATAGGAGAACCTAACCTCACATTTTTCTTGGACTTTCTTCCGATCCTCAGTCAATTTATCATTTTTCGTCGGGAAGGCTCAATCTTGTATTCTATCGTTCTTGGGTGATAAGCAGGTCACAAAAACTAAGACAAACAAAAAATAAAAACGTAAAAGCGAGGAAAGGCAATAATCTTTAACTTTACATATTTTCAAATTTGAAAACATGAGATTATACTGAGGCGGTATACAAATTTTCAAAGTTATGACATTTGTCAAAATATATAAAATATTCTAAAATACATTTGCTGCGCTTTTTCTGCAAATTATTTGGATTTCGAATATATATAATTAGTCGATGTGCTGCCTTATTTCTATTATTTATCAATGGCTTTAAATTTACAACTGGTAAAAATCCGGTTTTGAAAATTAAAAAAAACCGATTTATTCGATATTCGAAAAATCAAGATTTCGAAAAAACCGTACAATAATTTATGAAAAAAACCAAAGAAAACCGGGTTAAAAAAACCGAGTCAATCACTCTAGTATGTACATTTCACGAAAGGTTTTAAGGAGAGATTACATTTAAAACGGTAAATATAAAACTATATACTCGTATATATTATTTTATCATGAATAAAAAACCTAATTGTCGCATTTTACCCAAAATTATTTTGAAAACCTGCCAAAATCGTTTGCTACCTACCAATAACATGCTAATAAAAAATTTTCACTGCAATTTATTGATTAACAATAAATCAATACAAATATTTCTTAACAAAAAAATACTCTTTTTAGATATAACACAGAGATCATTTTGAAAATCACGTGCAACGAGAAACTTTAAACCACTTTTCTTGAAACTATGCAGAACTAACTTTTTATGCCGAGACTTTAACAATCATTCCAGCACCTTTGATGTATCGGACTCACTTTCTATAATTAATAATTAAAAGCACTGTTCTATCCTCTCTTAATAACAGCTAACGATCCAATTTTCTTACTTTGCGTTTCTCTAACTTTGTATTCGGCTGATGAATTCTTATTCTGTAGCTGAGCAGCTTTGGATCTCGACTCTTAACAAACCACCAACACCAACACCACTCTTAACACGGCACCAAAGATTTGTATATATGTATGTATAAAAACATCCGTATGTTATGCGGATTGAGCCCCTCGTGTCGGTTGGGCGGAAAAGTGGGGTTTCCGTTGGATTATAATAATATAATAATAGTGAGCATTATTGCCTTTTCAATATTCATTGCACGGAATAATGATACATACATATTTAAATTACTAAGTTGTTTAAGTTAATAAGTTCATATGAACTACATATAAACATATGTATGTAAGTACATGTAATACACTAAAAGTACTGGAAGGACAAAAATATGTATTTACGATTACGAGTTAAAGTCTTTGCGGGCTGACCACATAGTGCTGACTATTGTTATTTATAACCTCCTCGTATAGTATAAAGTTACTAATATTACTTGATATTTATTTTCTAATTTCCTCTTAATTAAAGAAAACGCCACAAATTTACGTACCGCAGCTGCAGAAGTACACCTTCGGCAACGCGTAATTTACCACTTGATTTTTTTCACGCTCAATAGAATTTAAGTCAGGGGAGTTTCCTCTCCAATGCATATGATGTAATCTTAAGTCTTCGAACAATTCTAACACCCAGGGACGGATACAGGGGAAAGGTCCTGGGTGTCTGGATCCCCCTCAAAATATCAGTGATTTCAGAAAATTTCAATTCACTCTAGACAAAATCATTAAAAATTATTACCCAGTAACTGGAATACAAATAGAATTGCCTTATTCAAATTGAATTTAATTGATTTAAATTTTGTTTATGAATTCTCAGTTTGAGACAATTAATTACAATATCCGTTTTTTTATTATATTTGATTAACTTTAATTGAGTGGTGCATATAAATGAATTAAATAACATATAAATATCGCTATTCTAATGCTCTGGCGTCTATTATAGTCGTTACACAAAAAGTCGTCGATAAAATCCATGGAATGATATTCGATGACCGGAAATTGAAAGTGCGTGAAGTGGCTGAGGTTGTAGGCATCTCAACTAAGCAGCGACATCACATTTTACATGAATATTTGGATATGAAAAAGCTATCCGTGCGATGGGTGATTGCTCACACTCGATAAAAGCGCGGATGTACACGTGTGTTGTCACCATGGCGAAAATCTATGCGACTATTTCCTATTTCCAAACCTGAAGAAATGGCTGTGTGGTAACAGGCTTGGGTCAAAATAAAATAATTGGAAAAAATCTGGACTAAGTGTAAAGAGTTAAAAGGTGATTATGTTGAGAAAAAGAATGCTTTTTTGCCGAAAAAGTATATTTTATTCAAAATATGGTATATAAATTATATAAAGAATATATAGAAAATATATAATATAATATAATTTTGGCGCGTACACTATTAGCTCAGTATTTGGCCGAGCTTCTCCTACCATTTGTGGTGTGCGTCTTTATATTATACCACAAAATGGAGGGACCTACAGTTTTGTGCCGACTCCGAAGGGCAGATGTATTTAATGAGAAGCTTTTTCAAGGCAGAAATACCCTCGGAGGTTTGCCATTGCCTGCCTAGGGGTGACCGCTATTAAAAAAACCTTTTTCTATTATTAAGGTTTTGCTTGCTGAGATTCGAACCTCGAACTCACCGGCATATCAAGTTATAGCACGCACCGCTACCAACTCGACCACAGCGGCCATTGAAAATATACTTTATACATAAAAAAAAAATTCTGACGTGTACATGAAAATCGCCGATACACGTGTATTTTTATTTTTTCTTCCCTTTCCGAAAAAGTATGTATATTTGGTTCATAGGACAGAATGTGAGTAACGCTGTGTTTATAACGCAGTGTTATGAGCTTTCTATATTTTTCTGTGCCATTTTTTTGTCAGAAGGGACTTTTTTGCTAGCCTCCTACCACAAAGTCCGAACCCCGCAAGACGTCTCGCTATAAGATATATACTTATTTCCACAGCATATCTTAATTCCTTTTTTAAGACTCATTCGATGTGTAACGCTGTCAGTTTGACTAGTTGTCTTCTTTTTTAAGACCTGTCCTATCCTTTACCTCCAACCGGTCATCCTGATCCTTTTCTTATAAATTGAGCACCGAGGGATGACTACAGCCTATTCTTTACTAATACCCCATACATATATGCGCATCATGACTAACGGCTGTATATCTAGCATCAATGAAGCCTATTCTCATTTTGAGGTTAAAAATCTAAATTCAAAAGAGTTGGTTTTGTCAAACATAACTGAACAGTACTTCTTCGCTTTGTATTTCTTCGTCCGAGCTAAAATGTAGCTTTATGGAATCTATTTCACAGTATTTTCTAGCAGCTGACACAATCAGCGAAAGTGGTTTGCTACATCTATTAGTGGTTTAGGGGTTAATCAAGCGGGAACCATAGCGTGGATAATTAGCACTGCGATATCCAATATTGTTGGAGAAATTAATTTATTAATTTTCTTGTATGGAGAAATGTGGTGGAAATTTGGTTGGCGTTGCCTAGGTTAGGGACATCCTAGGATCCAATTAGCCTCGAAGCGTCATTTTTCTACGTTGTTTTAATGATTTCGTTTGATTATGCAGTTTATTTTACATCTAGAAATCTACTTTAGGTCTTTTAGTAGAAAACCTAATATTTCCTATCTAATACATGCCAGATACTCACAGAGATGCTGAAGAATTGTTTCTTTACGGTCCTCCTATTTGCAACTCCTACAGCGATTATTATAAGGGAGATCCATCTTGGCTGCATTACCACAATGCGACCAGTGCGCTGTAATTGTGGTTGTTACCCTGAATATTTCTTTTATTGGCCTGTTAAGAAAGTCTAACGTTCTCCATGCAGTATAGGTGAGCCAGATTCCTTTCGCGACCTACTCCATCTTGTTTCCGCCATTCTTACAAACTCTAAATGTAGTTCTGTTTTGATGACTTCTCTCGTTATCGCATATGTTCCTATGGCTGGAAACCTAAACGAGAGAGGTGTCTTTTGACTCAGCCTCTAAGCTTAACACCTACTTACAATCATGAACTATCCGGGGGTTTGTCTTTAGTTATACTATCTTGGCTGCCTGACGCTCTGAAAAAAAATCATGCTTTTTGTACCCCTTCGGTGCTATCCTTCTACACCCTACAATCCTTCTCAATTCTCAGCACCTCGCGTGGAAGAAGCTAGCAAAGTTAGGCAGTCGGGCATCTAGCTCCTCTGATAATACCCCGGTGTGGATAGAGATTGTGTTCTCATCCGCCAACCACATATCCAAATCCGTCTAGAAAGAAACTTCACCTGAAAGTTTTTCCTGAAGCTCAGCAAAGGAGGTATATAGTCTGATTATCCCTCTGTTCCTAAAAAATTGTCGAGATTTCCACTATGTCTGAACTGATTCGAAGTACAGATGATGAGAGATCACATTAAGTGCATCCTTAGGACATGACCTAATGGCACCTGCTTCACCCGCACAAGCTGCGCGTTTTATGCTGCTTAGCTTTCTCACATATACATATATACCAAAATTATAATATGAATTTTTTGAAATTTTGAAAATCTGGGTTTTATGAAATTTGAAACGATAAAATGTATGTATCTCAAAAACAGTGTTAGGTATCGTCTCTGTACACATATTGCTCTTGCCATCACTAAGCTTATCGTTCAAAATATTTTTAACCAATA
Organism: Philophylla caesio; assembly: GCA_963971545.1. Classification (NCBI taxonomy): domain Eukaryota; kingdom Metazoa; phylum Arthropoda; class Insecta; order Diptera; family Tephritidae; genus Philophylla; species Philophylla caesio. The sequence goes on along the minus strand of OZ020606.1, from coordinate 39,906,811 downwards.
TTCATACCAATATTTTTCAAAACAATATCTCAATTGTATATAAAATTCGATTTCGTCCGAATTTAGCTTTTCTTACTTGTTTTTATTGCATTATGTTGCAAATTATAAATGGTTTCGCGATAAAGCAAAGTATTACAGCTATATTTGTGAGACCATATATATTTACTTACTTAATTGGCGCATAAACCGCTTAAGCGATTTTGACCGAGGTAAACAAAGCACGGCCGCTTTCCCTATCTCTTGCTAACTGGCGCCAATTGGAAACCTCAATTATAGCCAAGTCTTTTTCCACTTGGTGTTTCCGACGCAGAAGAGCTCTACTTTTTCCTCTGCCACCACCAGCGGGTACCGCGTCAAAAACCTTCAGGGCTGGAGCTATTTCATCCATTCGAATGACGTGACCTAGCCAGCGGAGCCGCTGATTCTTAATCGTCTGCACTATGTCTACGTCCTTGTACAGCTCGCACAGCGCATCGTTCTTTCGAAGAATCTTTCTCTTGAACACTCCAAGAGCCCTCTCATCTGATGTTGTCATCATCCATGTTTCTGCGACATACAATAGGACGGGCATGATGGGAGACTTATAGAGTGTGGTTTTTGTCTGTCAAGAGAGGGCTTTACTGTGTAATTGCCGACTCAGTCCGAAGTAGCACTTGTTGGCAAGAGAGATTATCCGTTGGCTTTCAAGACTGACGATGTTTTTGGTGTTAATGCTGGTTCCTAGGTAGACAAAGATCTCTAGGTCTTCAAATTTGTTACTGTCAACATTGATGTAAGTGCCCAGCCGTGAATGAGCTGACAGTATATTTGACCACAGCAGATACTTTATCGTGCTCTCGGTCATCTCTAGACCTATTCACTTTGCTTCTTTATCCCGTTTGGAAAAGGCAGAACTAACTACGCGGGTTTTAAGGCCGATTATGTCAATGTCGCCGGGGTACGCCAGCAGCTGCACACTTTTATAAAAGATGGTGCCTGGCCGATTTAGTCCTGCGGCTCGAATTATCTTCTCCAGCATCATGTTAAAGAAGAGTGGGTGACTCTGAAACCTCGTTTCCTATCAAACGGCTGGGAAAGGTATTTCCCAATCCTGACAGAGCTGGTGGTGTTGCTCATTTTACATAGCCGTATAAGTTTTAGTATTCAAATTCAGGCATTGCGGCAAATAGGAATCTTTTGTTCGTACTGTCAAAGGCGGCTTTTAAGTCGATAAATAGATGATGTTTCTCGAGGTCTAAAGCCACACTGGTAAGGTTCAATCAGTTCATTGACGGTGGGCGTAAGTCTTTCCCACAATACGCTAGACAGAACCTTATACGCGATGTTAAGAAGACTAATCCCGCGATAATTGGCGCCAACTGCAGGTTCACTCTGCTTGTGGATTGGGCAGAGCACACTTAAATTCCATCCAGCAGGCATCTGTTCTTCCGACTATATTCTAGAAATGAGCTCGTGCATGCACTTAACCAGCTCCTCTCCGCCGTACTTACATAACTCAGCTGGTAACCCATCGGCCCCGGGGGCTTTGTTGTTCTTCAGCCGTGCTATCGCTTTCCGAATTTCGTCATAGTCAGGTGATGGTACATCGGGTCCATCATCATTGATTGAGAATTAGGTATCAACATTTTCTTCAAGGTTGTTGAGATGTGCTCGCTCCATAATTTAAGTATGCTGTGGACATCTGTCGCCAGAATTTCGCCCCGTCTTGAAACCTTCTGTTGACCGTCGTACTTTCTGAAAAAAATTTCGGGCGCTTTTCCTGTCGGGCAGCATCTCAAGCTCTTCGCACTCACGCATTTCGGCCTCTATATTTTTCTCACGAAAAATATGTCTTGCTTCCTTCTTTAACTCACGATAACGCTCCCACACAGCTCGCGTTGCGCCCGGTCGTAGTGTGGCCCTGTAGGCAGCGTCTTTTCGTTCCGTAGAAGCGCGATATTCCTCGTCATACCAGTTGTTTTTTCGGGCTCGCTGAAATCCAATGGATTCCTCAGCGGCGGTATGTAGACAGCGAGAAATATGGTTCCACTGCTCGGAACTATCGTTTTGTTGATTACTGCTCTCAGAGAGCAGGAGTACAAGTCGGGTGCCGAAGTGGGTGGCTGTCTGTTACGATTGCAGCTTTCCGACGTCGAGCTTTCCATTTGCGGGCGTTTTTTGCCGATGTTGACTCCTCGGTTCGTGCGCATATTTACGACAATTGAAGCATGCCTTTGTTTATATAGCGAGCCCGGGGTTGGTTACCCTATCTCGCACATGGGTGGCTCATGTTTCCCAGGGTGCACGAACGTGGACGTAAGAGTAGGGATTGAGTACAGCCGTGCAACTGTAACCGCACACCCAGAAGCACCACTGTACCTTACTGCACAGTTATAAATGCATTTTTTCGTTATAAAGTTTGCTCACTTTTTAACGGCACATGGAAAACTTTCATTGAATTTTCAAGCTATTTATGTCGTGTGTTTGTGTGTTCAAATATAACTTTTTAAAGGGAAATTGTGCCTACAAAAACTCCCATGTCAGACAAGTTTTGGTTTATTTTAAGTGTAGTTATATTGGCAATAATATGTATGATTTTTGAGAAAAGGCTTCAATAGAGACGCGATTAATTCAGATTTTTCAGACGCCGGTCCTTATGCAATAAAAGCCGCACGTGCTATTCAAATTTTTACCCCAAATTAACCCAACAATATTTTGAAGCAAGCAGAAATTAATAATAATAATATAGCTCAGTGTTTGAAAAAGCTTCTCATGAAATACTTTTGCCGTTCGGAGTCCGCACAATAATGTAGGCCCCTTTATTTGTGGTTGAATACATAGACGCACACCACAAATGGTAGGACAATATCGGCGAAACACTGAGCTATATAGTGTTAGTGCCAATTTATTATTATTATTAGCAGCGTTATACGCTTACGCGCCTGAAACTCTTCGTGAAATAGCTTATCTTCCAAAGCCAATATGCAAGAACTATAAACAGTTATCAAAAGTTTTTAAATGTTTTTCAAAACCTTTAAAACATAACGAATGATTTATTTTACATCACTTTAATATAAAAGAAATAAAACACTGAAGGTGTAACAATAAAAAAAATCCTTAAAAATGGAGATTATTTCTGTATGCAATTTTGTGCATATGTTGTCACAAACATTGTATGTGTGGGATGAGGATTAGTTATATACTTACATAAATTTAAATGCGATTATTATAAGTATGCGCAAGATGCAATGTAAAAAGTGGCCGTCCGGATTTGTTCGTAACATTCGCCTATAGCCAGTATTGCCAGAATAAATAAGAAATTTTTTTTAAAAATGTCGTGGCAATTTCAAACTGAAGTCATTAAACTAAACCCAAAATTGAACATAAAAAATCCCCACCATAAAAAGGTCTGGCACGACGTGAAGATTCTCTTGAAGGCTTTGGGGTTACTATTTTAAATAAATTATATATTATACTAGGAAATATTAACCTTTTTTATTTTGTGAATAGTTTTTAAGTGTCTTAAAAATAAGATTTGACTCTCTTAATAAAAAGGTTATTATTTCTTAACATATACCTAATACTTTAATCAATAAACATTTTTGTGAAAATTTAAAGTTTTTTTAAGTTATATCTTAGAAATGAAATTTGCTGTCGTATGAAGCGATTTTATAATAAAGAGGAGAAAAAAACAAGATTGAGTGTAATGAATTGTTGTAATTATAACAAAATTTATTGAGAAAAATTTATTGGAAATTAGCATAAAGTGTTTATGAAATTTAGTTTTCGCTATAGAAACTGTTTTACACGCGACCAATTGTGAACAAATCTCCACGATTATGGAAACAAAAAAGGGAAGTGTCAACCAGAGAACTTGTATTTGACAGAGAAGATTTTCACGCGAATATCAGTGTGAATTGTCAAAATCCAAGTAAATGTCTTGTCTTATTTCACCGCGCCAGGGCTAACAGGGGAAATAGCGAGAGTGGCAAGTTAACAGAGCTGAGTGAGGTCGAAAGAAATTTAACAGCTTGTATATTCTCATAAATGCAAGAAAAATATACCTATTTTGGGTTGATTTTGACAATTCAATAAAAAGCAGAATAATTATAATACGATTGATAAAATGTATATTCATACTTATGTATGTGCATTTGTAAAATTAATGGCTGAAGCCGACCCTTTTTTGTTTTATGAATATGGATTTAATTAATGCACAAATGTGAGCATAATCCACCTGTTGTTTTGCCGACGGCATTACGTATTAGAAAATTTATGAGTTTCGTTGGATATTGGAAAAATAAAGTCAAATAATAATAAAATTGGTTTTATTAATTAATGAAGAGTCCTCTTTTGTGTCATTTGTGTACTTGCATACATATGATATGATAAGATTTGCTATAATGGTGGTGCGCAAACGCAAATGCTAAAATGCCGTCGGCGATTTGCATTTGTTGACACATAATTTTTACGCTTTTATCTACCTATGTACATAAGTTATTCGCAAATTTTTTGAAAATTACTGCAAATCTTGTGTATGCGTACATATGTATGTATGTATGTACATATGTACATAGATTCTAAACCCCCATTTAACACAATACAAATCAATATTTTACCCATTATACATATATTCTTATCTATGCATACATATGTATACAAAATGCAGAACTAACTTTGTTCATATGTATGTACATAGATATGTATATACATACTTTAGACATGCCAAAATATTAATTCAAGGACAAATGACGTCTTTGCACATACAAATATACGCACATACTTATATTTATACATATTTACACATCAACGTGCGCACACTTCTGTCCTCACTTCCCGCAGCAACTACTACATCAACTGTTACACCGGCGCCATAAATCCTAAACCATTTCATTCATAAATTGCGCGTGCGTAAAACTCATTTCATTCATAAATTGCAGCACAACTTAAAATCTGCCAGCGAAGCACATTTTTCGCGATCTTGCAAAAATTTATAAATTTGAACATTTTCGTCTTCAGCTTTGCAAGTACAGGGGCGTTGCCTATTTCTGGCCCAGTCCGGCAAATGTGTTGGTGAAAAATAAATAAAAATATGTATATTAGACATTCCTCAGCTAATACGATACTCTTTTACCAAATTCATATATAATTTATGAATATTTAATCATTACGAACCATTATATTGTAAAATTCTAATAAAAATATATAAATGCATTCGGTAATATTTCGCAAAATCGGCCTTGCCAAGATAAATACTCAGCACATCTTCATCACCTCAATACGCGCTGTGTACATTTGTATGAGCTTATATATATATATGTAAATATGTAGCCGAATTTTGTCGCATTTGAACAACAGTGTTGGTCATCACTGAATTTGCAAACCATTACTGCAATTTGTAGTCGAAGCAGGAAATCTACTACTTTATAGAAAGTAGTTACAAAAATGCATAATTAATTTTCACTTTTAATTTATTTAAAAAATATATCACACTATATCTCAACTTAATAAGTATTAACCAGCTATATATTATTGATTTTCTCACAGTTAAACGTCTCTGAGAGTTAAATCGTATATTTTTTTATTACTCTTATTTTTCCTTGGACCTACTGCGAAACGATAAGTATTTGCACCCAACTCTAATTTATGGTGGTGTTTTATTGCCTTCGTCTCGCAGCAGAATTGTCCGAAAGCCGAGCAGAAGCAAACATTTAGAACTCAAGGGTGGTTTGCGGGCACGTGAACAAATGTACGTTTGTATTTATTGTATGTACATACATATGTGCAGAAAAATATGCGTTTGTGTTTTTGCTTGCACATAAGATGAATTTTAGGCTTAGATTTGTTTGATCAAATATTTTAAACATGGGTGATATTAAATTTAGTTTCGGAAGACAAAGTAAATTGTATTATTTGCCCATATGGCCAGATTTACATACATATGTATGTAAGTACAAAGTACTACTTGCCTTAAATTGTAACTGATTCGATATATATTATTTCATTAAAATTTTGTTCACATTTAAGTGATAGAATTTTGCCAAAATTTAAATAAATTTTCAGCTCCACCGATAACATAACGAAAATACATTAAAACTCTCGTTTTATCAATTCCCGCTCTGTCACTGTTAGTTTTTTTTTCTCTATCGCTGTCGAATCGTGGTGAGCTAAGACAAAATATATCATGGTGAGCTACGACAAGAAAATTAGTACCCCTCAAAATCAGAGGAATGTGTGTCGGAATGGACTGAGATAAGGCTTCTCTGTCAAATACAAGTTCTCTGGTGTCAACAAAGCAAAAATTTCAAAAGCGCTGCGTCACTCACTTTTTTCTCAAAATCAATTACAAATACACGGTTTCTTGATTGCGTGATCTGTAGTAATTGGTTCATGTAAAAATTTGTTGAATTTTTTTTTTTTAGTTTTTTACAATTTTTTAATCTTGAACTTCTGTATACATAGTTAACTTAGAGAATGAACTGCATTTAAAAAAGATCGGCATTCCGAGGTTCAGGGAATCCGGTATTGACATACCTAATCTGTATTCTTGTGGGCGAACCTTGCATAAAGAACGGAAAATACAAAATTATGTAAATTTGCCTGGAATAGTCTGCCTTGGCATAGCTCTTCTCATAACATTTATTTATTTATTTCAATTCCTTACAGACTAGGAACAATGCATATTACATATAAATCTTAAGACAGAGTTTAAAATATTCAAAAAAGCAGCCCTAGATAGGGAAAAATCAAGATCAACATTATTATTATTGGAATTTAATTTACGTGTAGCACGAGTAATGGGCGCATTACTGACGTACTTAGTTTTAAAATTGTCCCCATAAAACTGGTAGAAGTTTCGAAGAGAACGCTGGGGAACATTAAATCGAATCCTTTCCCGTAAGCAAGGGCAATCAATGACTCCTGTTATGAGAGTCCATCGACATCGGTTTGAGTGGAGGACTTCAGTTTAATTAGAGCATTACTAATGTTCTTTGTTGAGAGGTATAGAGCACCAAAGTCCAAAGGGGAATCTAAGCTAGACGAAAAGTCGCAATTACGATCATCTTCGTCATCCGCATAATTCGATTTTAATTAGATTTTAATGCTCTGCTTTATGTTAAGGATATAGTGACTATAGAGCGATTTATGTAAACAGTTGAATTTCTTTACATATCGTTTAAATTCAACAAAGTAAAATGGTTCTTAGATAATTTAAGCTTTTTAAAATACCAGGGCAATTTGTAGGGTCATTTCTTCCTGACCGGAATATTATTAAGGCATAGTTTAGACATAATGAACTTAAATGTAGTGAAACTATTAAATGTATCGAGATCTGCCAGCAAATTAACCCAGTTAATCTCGAAGGGTAATTCATTAAAACTAGGAAAATCGCATAAGGCATAATAAAATCATATCCATCAAAAGGAACAGAAGCAAAACAATAGATATCGAGTTTTACAACTAAAGGGAAATTATGCTTATCCTTAGGAGTTATGGGGTTCAAACATTCACTAACTCTATATCTTAATTTATCACTTACAAATATAAGATCCAAGATTCTACTCAGAGAATTTACAAAATTGTTAACTTGACTTAAATTAATACTAATAATCTTATCAATAAAATATAACTCGTGATTTGCGGAAACATTAGTTGGTGTGAGATTAGCGTTAGAAATACTAGTAGACCAATTTATATAAGTGATTATCATTTAATTTATTTGAAACTAGAGACACCACGTTAACAGCATGCGCTTTATACAACTCGAACGAACTATCAGGAGGAATATATGATGCAAGTAGGTATTCTATATTCCCGCGATAAAGGACCACTAATACAAACACAAATTTGATCCAGCAGTGAGTCACTGTTGTTGAGCGGAACCAAGAATGCACAAAGTTGATGTCTAACAGCATTTGAAACACCTCAGCCATGCATCCAGTTTTTGCTGAATATCTGTCTTTCCGAAACACATTAAACAATTTCGAATCAAAAAACTCACTGTCAGAGAAATTTGGATTTAGCCAGGTCTCAACAAGAACAAAGACATCATAGTCTACTTGCACACTAAGGGAATGAACAAGGTCAGCCTTTGTTCGCATCCCGGATACATTTTGAAAATAGACCTTAAGACCATCAAATTGAGAATGTGAAGATTTTATGTCGGCATCCGGTGTTTTGGATCCTTCAGAAAAGGTGGAAAGGCTTTACAGTAACATTTAAGGGCATAATTGTACCTGAGTTTCAAAATAGTACTTTTTTCGATACCTACTTGGATTGCAGTAAAATATATCGAGTTCAAAAATACTTAGGAACTTGAGCAAAGTATTGAGCACGTACTCGTATTTACTTGTATCGATTTAGCCCTTATTACGAAACATGTTGTTTATTTCATAGCTTATAACTTTATAAAAAGTTAGTAATCATTAAAAACGACATACAAAATGATAAATGTACTCTACACTACTCTACATATTAATCTTACTCCCGGTTTGCGTAATATGATCTAGATGATAAATTAGTATTACTTAACCTTGTTGTTTGCACAAATTATTGAACATAAACACCATGCAAAACATCTGATTAAAATAAACATTAAGTAAAAGGAGAATCATTGGTTTTGATGGAACGATGTTCTTTGTAGGATGCAGTGTGAAACTTACCATCGTATTTCGAGTCCTTATGATATTCCTTGTTTTGCTTGTCAGTCTGTGATGCCCGTGAATCATTTGATTTGTATGAATCTGTATCGTGTAGCTCATGTTCGTTGATAGTCAGACTTTGTTGATTTCCTGTGGACTCAATATTGCTTTCATTGTCTTTAGAAGCCATTTCGTTACCTTCCATTAGCTGTAAAGAGTTCGGATGGCCATCGGGGTTTTCACCAACTAGTTGTAGTATATAAAAAGAACTATTGTTACTATAAGCTCGATATAAAACAGTGTAATAACAATAAATTTATGTCAATATATCTAGGTTTGAGGTTGAAGCAGCAATGAGTAAGTAACCCTTCAATCGTGGGATGGGTGCAAATATATATAAAAACAGGTGTTCTTATTGAGTTCAACTTGTATATAAATACTTTCGATACTATGCGTGTATGTACATTAGAGCGGCTCCAAAAATTAAACTTTTTGGAAATTCATCAGCGCTACCTCCAAATCCCGTTATCTATTACACAGTACAACAGCTAATCTGGGGGGTGAGAAATTCCAAGTCAGGGTGATGGTACTAGGTCAGTATAGTAAAACCCTCAAAGGGTTTGGCGTTCGTATGTGTCAGTTTTTTTTTATGACCTTTTAAATTTTTTCCTTATCTTGATGTTTTTTCGCTTAGTTGTAACATTTTGGCAAAAACGTAGTTTAACATAACTCGAGAACCACTTGTCCGATTTTGATGAAACAAATTTAGAAAAATTAAGAATTACAGTTTCTCTAATTTGTTTATATACCGTTTTCCTATATGTGCAACACTTTTGAAGTTAAAAATGAATGTATGAAGGGAAAAAAGTATTTTTTTCCTAAAAATTTAAATATTTTTTTTTAAATTCATAAAAAATCCAGCAACACTGGTTCTGTAATGTTCACATAAAACATGCATTGTCGTTATACTTCTTCTCTTCCTCACACTGGTTCTGTGATTTTTGTCATTCAACAAGTGCCGACGAACGCGAACAGTAAAAGTAATTTTTCTCAAATTTTTTAAAAGTAAACAAAAGAGAACAAAATATGGAACTGTGCAAGCCTTGCTACTGCTGTGGTCAATATGTCTCAACACATAAAAAAAGGGGAAATTTCAGTTATATGTTATAGTGAACGAAAATTGGGTACCAAATATAGTGTGTAAAAGCTGCTACAACCGTCTAATGGATTGGAAAAATAGAAGACGTGAAAGTATGCCATTCGGTATCCCAATGACTTGGACTAATCCTGGCGAAGGTCACAATCCATTGAATTGCTATGCATGTGCGAATAAAGGAGCTGCAAAAAGGATAAGAAAATCGTATAATTACGTTGGTGTTGCAAGTGCCGCAACACCATTGCCTCATTCGGACCACATTCCTGTGCCAAAAGCTTCTAGCCCAGATATTTTCTCTTTTACGACTGCTCCGACATATCATGCACGTGATGATCCCCTATATGAGCTATCAGTATCCAATGAGCCAATTTTAATAAATCAAAATAAGCTTGATTCAATTGTTGCCAAGTTGGAATTAACACAGCATAAATCGGAAGAGCTGGCTTCCATTTCGAAATCAAAAAATTTGTTGGCACCCGGTGTGAAAGTCACAGCTTATCGAAGTCGTCAGGCAACACTCCAAAGTTTATTCCTTGTGAATGATGAAAAAACTTCTGCATATTGCCCGGATGTAGGAAAATTGATGAACGCAATGGAAATAAAATATGAAGCAGATGACTGGAGATTATTTATTGACAGTTCAAAACTCAGCTTGAAGGCGGTTTTACTGCATAAGACCAATAAAAAACCTTCAGTTCCAATCGCCTATAGTACAGAAACGAAAGAAACATATGATGCACTGGAAAATATTTTAAAAATGGTTAACTACGCCAAACATATGTGGCGCATATACTGCGATTTAAAAGTTGTAGCAATGCTTTGCGGTCTTCAAATCGGCTATATAAAATATATGTGCTTTTTGTGCGATTGGGACACACGATTTTCCGGTGACCAATATGCATGCCACGGATGGAAACTTAGAGAGCACAGCAGGTTACAAACGGCCAATATTATTCGTGAGCCTCTAGTGCCGAAGGAGAAGATATTGCTGCCTCCACTGCATATTAAACTTGGAATTGTTAAGAATTTTATCAAAACTGTCGCCAAAAGAGATGAATTTTTCTTGTTTTTGAAACTAATTTACCCGAGACTCAGCGAAAGTAAAATTAAAGAAGGAAAGTTATAATATCACATTCATTTCCCATGGTTTTCCATCTTAACAAATTAATTTTTTCCAAACAGGCGTACTAAATGGTCCATATATACGAAAGCTGATTAAAAGTGACGCATTCAACGATATTTTGACTGACGCTGAATTGAATGCATGGCAGGCAATCAAAGAAGTAATAGAAGGCTTGAAAGCATCGTTCTAACAACTACGATGTTTCTGTCGCAAGGATGTTAAGAGCATTCTCGGAAATTGGTGTCCACATGTCCTTGAAAATCCATTATTTACATCATCATCTGGACTACTTCAGCAAACAATTGGCTACCGAATCTGATGAACAAGTTGCTATGCCATTTGAAATGAGGTAATACTAATTTTTTATTTTTTCAAACTCATTTTAATAAAACAAAAACTTACAGATATAGAGGCAAAAAGTCGCCGAGTGCAATAATTGCGGAAATTTGCTGGTGGAGTAAGCTTGTGTGGCAAGACAGGGATGATCTTGATGATAAAGAATTTTCAGGAGATGCAGAAGGGCCAACAGTGGAGTCACACATTGACATTATGTGTGGTTCAGAAACTGATGATAGCGATGAATGCGATGCCACTAGTCCCGAACAACCACCATCGAAAAAGTCTAGGCAATATTTATTAAAATAAATAAAAATAAATAAATAAAATAAAAATAAAAAATTATAAAAATGTTTACTTTATTTGTTTAGTAGTTTATGGCCAGAAGTCTGGAGTTATTGGGGAAAATTTATAAAAAAGGCGATAAATGACACTTTTTTGAATAAAAACAAATAAAAACAAATAGAAATTGTAATTCTTAATTTTTCTAAATTTGTTTCATCAAAATCGGACAAGTAGTTCTCGAGTTATGTTAAACTACGTTTTTGCCAAAATGTTACAACTAAGCGAAAAAACATCAAGATAAGGAAAAAATTTAAAAGGTCATAAAAAAAACTGACACATACGAACGCCAAACCCTTTGAGGGTTTTACTATACTGACCTAGTACCGGCCGTCAGCCGACATGTCTATGTACAGTCCCAACTCCACCTGGGGGTTGCTTCAGTCTGTAGGCACTGCCGGAAGTGCGGCTATACTCTCCACGTTGGGGGCGGCTGGAAACAGGATGTAGTCACGGTCATGTCTCTGGCTATACTCCTGGCTAGTGGTAGCCGGGCGGGGAGAAGAAAACTCCCGAGTTGATGGTGCTCCTTAGTGGTCTGTTTGGGAAATGACGTCGAACTATGGTTCCTTGCATTCCTCGAATGGCCCACTGAGATGCTACCACCTCCTCACAAATTACCCCAACTCCAAGACGGAACAGCATACGTCGAGGGATGCATGACCAGGGGGGTGCCTGGCCGCTAGTATGCGAACTCTGGATACCGGTCGACCTCCAGTTTCATATAGACTTACCGCGGGATCGGGATTACCGCGGTGGACATTCCCCTTTCCCGCTCACCCGTGGGAATAAAATGTTTAAAATAAATTCTAAAAATTCAGATGAGCCAGATAATGCTCAGAAATCATCATTTCCGGACCCGGCCTGCACGGCGGTGGTCTGTTCGGCAAACATTGCAGCCAGTGGGCTGCCCTCAACCTCCTCCGACGGAGCCATTGGGCACGTTGCAGGAGAGACTAGCGCGAAGATCTCGGAGGCCAGTGGGCCTTCACTCTCCACCTCCCCTGGAGAACCGCAGTTTGTCGGACCTTCGTCCAGTGATTTGTCTGCTCGGCTGGAGTTTGCCTCGGCATCTGACTCCGAGTCAATCAGCACGATGACACCAGACACCATCAGCGTCTGCTCTGAAATCTCAGGGCTTACGGAAGTCGGCAACTTGGTGCAGCGAGTCAGTCTGGACTCAACTTCCGGTTTCGTTTTATTCAACTCCAAGGAGAGGAGAATTTTTAAGCGCGCTTTAGATAATGGCAAATCTAGGGAAGAAGCCATTAAACTTGCCAAATCTAATTCGACAACCTCAGCGGAGTTGAAACGTGTTCGCTCCGAAGAGCAGTCTCCTCAGGACAATACCAAGAAGAGGCCAAGACCGGCTCATACGGAGCCTAAAAAAGTCACCTTCAGCCGGGTGGTGGGTAGTGTGGAACTGGGATTTGTTCCGGTTGACCCTGTCAACAAATCTCTCACGGCTGAGCAACTGGCACTGCTACAGGAGGCGATAATTGACGTCGCGATTGAGTACTCGAAGCACGACATAAAGCCGGAGCTGGGTGGCTTCTTGTCGTCTGCTCGAATCCTCAGACTGCGACGTGGTTAAGGTCGAACGTCATGAACATCAAGACCAAGTGTGGTCTTGAAATCAATCTTGTGACGGAAAATGAATTTCCTAGGACACATGTGGCCCGAGGATACTTCCCACAGAGTATCCAGCTAGGCAATGATAAAATTCTGGCAACAATCGCTGCTCAGAATTCAATCTCGACAACTAGCTGGAAAGTCTCTAACAGGCTGACAAATGGTCAGTTAGTTCATTTGGTGCTCCTGATTGATCACGCGTCAATGACGAAACTAGTGGCCATGAAACATAGAATTGCGTATAGATTTGGCCACATAAAACTCCACCTGAGGTCACCTACGCAGACCAAAGAGCCAAAGGAGGAGGGAACGCTCATTGGGGCCCCGGCGGAGGCCAGTTTGGACTTGCGCGCCTCTACCAGCACAGCCGCTGGGCAGGAAGGTGGCGGGAGTGAGACCAACCCAAGCACGGTAGCCGCCGCGTCCGCAAAGGCGCATCCTCTGACCCAGGTACCTCCAACGACAGCTGACCTCCCAACGGGCCATAGCTACCTTCAGAGCGGTAGTCAAAGCCAAGCAACTGTGCTAACGATGGCGGCAGCTCCCGGGGCGGTCCCGATATTGAGGGGAGAGCAACTGCCACGAACTTCGACCGGCACCAATATACAAAAGGTTGCCGCAGGGCTAAAATGCAGTAGGCCGGCTCTTACCAAAGAAGTTAGGGACAAAGGGTCCCGACGAGACAAGAAGAAGAGTCTCGTCAGTCAATCGCTCCAAAGGAAGCAATGAGCACCATAAGGGTGCTTCAAGCTAATCTGCATCATGCCAAGGGGGCATCTGCCACACTTTGCAGATTAGCCAGCGAACGCAGTTTCGCTATTGGCCTGGTCCAGGAGCCCTGGCATACTGGAGGCCAAGTAAGAGGGCTGAGTCAATCAGGTAGGTTGGTGTATGACCGGGTGGGAGGCCTGCCCCGTGCCGCCCTCCTGCTCATTGACAACATTAATCTCGCACCTCTTACTCCTTTTATTTCCAGGGACCTAGTAGCTGCTGTCGTCGTAGTGTCGACGGTAGGCGGAATGCAAAAAATTGTCATCGCATCCGCCTACTTTCCAGGTGACATCCCCACCATTCCTCCCGCGGAAGTTCAGCAGCTTGTCAAATTTTGCCAACAAACGAATCGACAATTCATCATTGGTTGCGATGCCAACGCCCACCATGTGTTGTGGGGCAGCACCGACATAAATGAAAGGGGTGAGTACCTTCAAGAATACCTTATGCAAAAAAATATAGAATTCGCAAATAGGGGATGCAAACCTACTTTTATTACTACTGCCATAGAAGAGGTACTAGATCTCACTCTCTGCAGCAGATCTATTAGTGATTCTCTTGGAGACTGGCAGGTGTCGGACGAGGCATCGCTCTCGGATCACCAGCACATAAGGTTCGAAATCCTAGGACGATCACAACTCCAGGACCTAACCTTCTCACCCAGAAAAACACACTGGGACCTTTATAAAAATCTAGTAAGGGCAAGAGCAGACTCGTTACTAACCTCAATTAACTCAATCGAGGAAATGGAGTATGCGGCGAGAGTGCTCAACAATGTCTGCTGGAATCCTTCCACGACAGTACGGCTCCCAGTTCCATCTTGATGTAACGCAAGGTTCCCTGGTGGAGCGCGGAGCTGGATGCTAAACGCAAGCTTATCAGGAGGCTTTTCAACGGAGCAAAAAGATCAAGTCAGTGGGACGAGTACACTGAGTGCAATAAACTCATAAGACGATCCAAAAGAGAATCGTGGAGACAAAAATGTGAATCAATCGAGACACTGCCAGAGGCCTCCCGTTTACATAAAATTCTATCAAAGGAGCCTTCCAATGGGATAGGACTCCTTAGGAGGCAAGATGGCACCTTCACAAATAACAACAGAGAAACTCTGGAATACCTGCTCGAAGTGCATTTCCCCGGCTCCTCGATGGAGCTGTGCCCGTCGACTGCAAACTCTTCGGAACACGGGATCCCCAGAGTGAGAAGCATAGCCAGGTCTGGCTCCATCTTTGACAGGGACAAGGTACTTTGGGCAATAGAATCCTTCGAACCCTTTAAAGCGGCTGGGGGCGATGGTATCTATCCGGCTCTGGTTCAGAGATGTATTGATCATGTCATTGACCCGCTGATCTGTTTATTTAATGCCATTTATTCTTGGGAATACATACCGTATACTTGGAGGAAGGTATCCGTTGTGTTTATCCCTAAGACAGGCAATCGGCCGTCTGACTCACCTAAATCATACCGGCCGATCAGTTTGACTTCCTTCATTCTTAAGACAGTCGAAAGACTGCTAGATCTTCACATAAGACACAATCTGAGGTTCTCAACTCCCATACATAAGACTCAGTTTGCTTACGTCAAAGGGAAGTCGACGGATTCCGCTCTGCAGTGTCTGGTCGGTAAGATCGAACGGGCCTTTGAATTCAGGGAGATTGCTCTGTGCGCCTTTCTGGACATCGAGGGAGCTTTTGATAATACTGCCTATAGATCCATCTTGAGGGCTTTGGTCCGAAGAGGTGTGGATCTATCAACTGTTGGGTGGATTGACGATATTCTGCGTGAGCGTGATATAACCACATCCTTGGGCAAAAGTGCTCTAAATTTTAGAGCTAATAAAGGATGCCCACAAGGGGGTGTTCTTTCCCCCTTACTTTGGTCTCTAGTAGTAGACGACCTCCTAACTAAACTACAAGAAAACGGGTTTGATGCTATTGGATACGCAGATGATCTAGTTATCATTGTCACGGGAAAATTCGGCAGCACGGTGTCAGACGTTATGTGTTCAGCTTTGCGCGTGGTGACAAGCTGGTGTGCCATTGAGGGCCTTAATGTGAACCCGCTAAAAACTGTTCTCGTACCGTTTACAAGAAGGTATAAACCGAATCTGGGTTCGGTAACCCTTGGAGACACTGTGCTTGAATACTCCGACGAAGTCAAATATCTAAGAGTAATCCTCGATAAGAGACTAAGTTGGAATTCCCACCTAGACAACACTCTAAGGAAAGCTACCCGAGCCATGTGGGCCTGCAGAAAACTTTTTGGTCGGACATGGGGTCTAAATTCCAAGTTGCTCTACCACACGGTGGTCCGTCCGATTCTAACCTATGCCTCCGTAGTCTGGTGGCCAAAAACCTTACAAAATAGCACCGTTACCCGCCTTAACAAGCTCCAAAGGCTGGCGCTGCTCTCGGTCTCAGGATCAATAAGAACTTGTCCAACCGCGGCTCTGGAGTCACTTTTAGGGTGGACTCCTCTACATATTAATGTTCAATCAGTCGCGGCCACGAGGATCCTGCAAATGCAAATAACTAATGAAGCTCAGTATAGGAGCTCACAACACAGTTGTATTCTGGATAAAATCCCAGGTTTGGGTTCAAGCATGCTTACTGACTCCATACAAAAAGAAATCTGTTTTGGTTGAATCTTCCAGGTCAAAATACCGGATCGGGAAGTCTGGTCAAACGGACCTCCTCAACTAGATCCAAGATATATACATTGGTATACAGACGGCTCTAGGATGGAGGGAAGAACAGGTGCAGGTGTCTATGGTCCCAGCACTAAACTTTCGATTGCAATGGGCACATGGCCTACTGTGTTTCAGGCTGAGGTTCGAGCAATCGCAACGTGCGCCAGATTAAACCTTGAAAAGGGGTTGAAAGGCGCTTTTTTTAATCATATTCTCACACAGCCAGGCGGCTATAAAATCTCTATCCAATAGGGTTATCAGTTCCAGGCTCGTCAAAGAGTGCTATGACACTCTTCAGCTCCTGGCAACGAAAAACAAGGTAATACTATGCTGGGTACCAGGACACTGCGGGATTGAAGGCAACGAGACCGCTGATGAACTGGCCAGAAAAGGCTCTTTGTCTGTCTTTATGGGACCGGAACCTTTTTGCGGACTTAGTTGGTCCTCTTCAAAATCTTTAATCACCAAGTGGGTGGGCTCTGAACGCACTAGGTATTGGGCTGAGACAGGAGGCCTCAGACAGGCCAAATTATTTGGGTATCCTTTTTCCAGAAAGGACATAATTAATCTAAATAGAGGCAATATAAGGTTGCTTACCGGTTATCTGACCGGTCACAACAATCTACGCGTCCATATGCACCGGATTGGACTCGCCACCGAAACGGACTGCCGTCTATGTCTCGAGGAGGAGGAGACATCGGAGCACATTCTGTGCGTTTGTCCGGCTTTGGCCAGACTGAGAGTTAGATACTTCAACTCAGCAATAGTCGAGTCTCTCAACATTAGGAACTCGAGTACCAAGTTATTATTGGCTTTTATTAGAGAAGCTGACAGTATCTTGGGCTGTCAGGGCTAGGAACTAATTGCAGGGATACAAAAGATCTTTTAGGTCGCAGTGTCCCTTGATCCTACTTTACCCTATAAATTAACTAACTAACTTAACTAGTACCATCACCCTGACTTGGAATTTCTCACCCCCCAGACAATAATCCCAAAAATGTTCCACAGTGTTATAAAAAAACAGACACGTACTATTATAAAAATGCTGTTGCTGAATGTAGTACGCCAGATTGACGCCAATTAAAAACGCCAATTGGTCTTTTCAACGCAGAAAAGGTTTTTCTCTTCCTCTGCCACCACCGTGCGGGCACCGTGTCCAAAACTTTCGGGGCTGGAGCTATTTCATCCATTCGAACTACATGACCTATCCATTATGCGCTGGTTCTTAACCCGCTGGACTATGTCTACGTCCTTGTAATGCTCGCACAACTCATACTTCCATCGTGTACGGAATTCGACAACGCAAAGGCGTTGAAGTCCATAAATCTTCCGAAGAAACTTTCTCTCGAACACCCCAAGAGCTTTCTCATCTGATATTGTCATCGTCAATGTTTCTGTGCCATACAATAGGACGAGCATAATGCCAGGCTAATAGAGTGTGGGCCTTGTTTGCCGAGAGAGGAATTCACTGCTCAATTTCCTACTCAGTCAAAATAACTTGTTTTCAAGAGAGATTCCGGTCCTTCCCAATTCTGACGGAGCTGGTGGTGTTGCTCAACATCATTTTACATACCAGTAAAAGTTTTGCGGGGATACCAAATTCAGACATTGCGGCATAAAGGCAACTTCTTCTTGTGCTGTCGAAAGTGGCTTTGAAGTCGACAAAAAGGTGGTCAGTGTCGATTCTTCTTTCTTGGTATAGTATATCTGGGGCACCGGGAATATCTGGTCGATGGTAGATTTACCAGGTCTAAAGCCACACTGACAAGGTCCAATGAACCATTGACGGTGGGACTAATCCCACGTTAGTTGGCGCAAACTACAGGTTACCCTTCTTGTGGATTAGGCAGAGTTCACTTAAGGTGTAATCACTAGGCAGTCGGTGTTGTCATACTTATAACTAATTGCGTTATTTGGAAATCCTTCCCATATACCAAGCTGTCTTGTAATATACAATTTCGTGTCCGGAAAAAACAACTATGGAATAAATTGATATGGCAACGTTTGCGAATTGTCATGGGTTGAATCTCGTTAAGAGATTACGAATCTCATGTCCACTTTTCAAAACTCAAAATGGCAAATCCGAGATCGCGATCAAATTAAAACAAATGATTGAAATTAAAAATTACGGATGAAATACGGCGATCAATTTGATCGAAATATTGTACGTTTGGGTTTTCGAGATCCTTGATTTCGAATCTGATAAGATTTAGTTATTTTCCAGAGGTAAATAAACTTTGCACTTTAAGAGAATAAAGAGTTCCCCGCTTTGAAAGAAATAAATAAGCGGCATCTAACGAAGGGAAAAAGGAGTTGGTTACAAGCTTTCCTGAATATTGTGTTCAATTAATACATTAATTAGCCCAGTATAGTTATAATTATATCTTATATAATGCATTTAAACGCGATACGAATAGGTTTATACGTCGCAATGATCGCCTTTATGTATGCACATGTGTACATACATATATAAATATAAGTATATACATATGTACATATTTACATAATTGGATACACACGTTGGACATACATACATAAATATTTACCTACAATAGGATCGTTCTGTGACTAACACAATTGTACGTAGAATATGCATGCATGTATGTACTTATATGTATGTATATATATACAAGGATATGTATACATACGAGTACATATGAGCACGTGGTGGATTAATGCATGGTGTGAGCAATGTGGCAATACGACGTTACGATGGGTTCAAGCGCCCATATGTACATATGCAAGCGATTTTCATTTTAGTTTAAGGCCCCCCAGAGTGCATTTCGCACTCAGTCACTCACTAGCCCGCGCAAAGTCCGCTGTTGTTGTCTTTATTGCTGTCGTTTGCACTGTTAGCCAGTTGGTTGCCAGCAGCCATGGACCATGGTTTGGCATCGACAACGATTTCAAGCATCTTGTTTTTCCTCGTTCATTCATTCATTTTCCTGTTGGCCACCATGACCACCGACGCAGTTAGTTGCGGCAAAGCGGCAAATAAGAGCTGTTCTAAAGCGAAGGTGCACTTTTATGCGAATGTTGTTATTGTTGTGGTTGTTGTTGTACGATAAAGAAAATATGTATATAATAAGGAAGCTTTAAAGGGAAGAAGGGGTAGAAGTGGGTTTGCAAGCGATTCATTATATTTCCTGCAGCAACACCAAACTTGTACGTTTGTATGGAGTGTGACTTATACGCTGTTATAATCTTCATTGCTGCCTCCCGCTCCAGAACCGCGACTGATGTTGTTCAAGCAGGTCCCAAATGACCACTAAGCATGTACCCTCGTCCGCTTCTAAACAACAACGCAGCTTTATAATGGGCCATTCATACACATGCATAAACATATGTACATATGTGTAAGCTGTGCGTAGGGAGAGACGAGCATACCCAGTAAGCAAATGTTTATAAATTAAAAAATGAGTAAATGAAACTGTTTAAGCAATATACAATTCTTATTAAGACAATATCTTGTGAAAATGGTCACTCATAATTGCATTTTCACAAATATTCAATTGAGTATTCAAGTACATAGAGTAATCAAGTGGTCGGTGCATCAATTTATTACTAATTAATTAAACAAAGATCATACTTTAACCGGTTATATTCGGTTCTCAAAGTGTGATGAGTTGCTGTTTTTGTCTCGTCCAGAAATGGCGACGTACCCCACTTTAAAATCCTACTATGAATAACGTATGCCGAAAAATGTAAAAAGGTGAACCCTACGATGAAAAAATGTGTTTGAAGTTCCTTGCAAAAACACTTTAGATTGTAGGCGACCTTTTTTCTAGTGCTGTATACGTAATGCACGTATTCTATATGAAAGCTTTTAATAGTGGATTAACTGCAAATAGTATCATTATGTTAACATTTAAATATTTTAGTAATTGAACTATTGAAAGGGCTAGTATAATAAGTTCATTGTGGTTAATAGAAAATAATTTTTTTTTGGAAAATTGGGTTTTTAATCGATATTTAGTGCATTAATTGATTTCATTCATTGAACAAACGAGATTTTGGAAAAATTTATAAATTAATTAAAATTAAGATTACTACTATTTTCATATAGCTATGTATTCACTTTGCTAATTTTTCAGGTCTTCCTAATAATAAACATTCGATTTATTTATGTGTACTGCTCAGTTCGTCTCACGCTTTGGTGTATGATCTTAAAGAAGAGTAATTCAAAATCTTATTCCATCATACACTAAAACAATTACCGCTTGTACCATTTATTTACTGATACATCTGCGATAGTAGTTTGCATGAGTGTATGAAAATGTTTAAGTAGTATCGGTTATTGATCACCTGCTCGTGTTATTTGGTCATATTGTATGCACCTCGTTAAGCGTATGAGCAATAACTTAAACTTATAAACGACTTTAGACGTGTCAAGTGCATTATATTTTGTGTTTTTTATCCAATTTAAAAGTTGAAACGACTTGACGGCGCGGAGTTTACTTTCTTGTGGCAGTTTCTCTTCTCAAGTACTTCGCCAACGAACAAGCAGACGTGAAACAATACTTGATGTTGTCTGAAAGCCGAGAAAGTGAATCAAGAAGCAAAGTCTCCTCCTGACCACACAATGACATATAATTTGTGCGATGGCTTTCCGTACTACGATAGTTTTCGGATCGGAAGTAAAACGTATAATAAATTTCACCGTACCCCCGTCCGTGGGATTTATGCAAAGCGATTTCGAAAAATCCATTATTTTTACCCCTTATTGGTGACTTTTTCGCATTTCTCGTTAAAACTTTATAATTTGTGGTCAGATCTTAGAGCATAATGTATCCATGTTTTCTTGTAGAGAGACAATTTTGGTTCCAGCTACGACACATAGTGAGAACGTCAAACTTTTTTCTAACACGTTCAAAGCAAGAAATAAAGAGGGTTTCGCTTAAGTCCACCAGAAAGCGTTTTAAACGGAACCTTCATAAGGTCATTTAGTAAATTTTCTCTTTTCAAAAAACACATAAACAATTGACTCAATTAAGGCTCTGTGTGGAATCGCTATAAGCAGTTTTACTTTTCGTCACATACATCACAATATAATAATTTAAGATTTTTTATTTTGTGCAGGAATAATTTCTACTTTAGAATTCATTACTAACAAATTAAGAGTTAAACGACTACTGATAAGGCAGACACTTATATATGTACTACTAAGAAGTCACTGTAGCTATATACATACATACATACATTCATGAACACGTACATAAATGTGTATGTACTTACATACATATATTGCTCACAAACACGAATATAGCATTCTGTTGCTCAGCAGAAAATAAACGTAACATACCAAACGGAGCTGGCTGAACTCAAATGAAAGTCTGCCTGAACCATCGCTGCGCAGACCAAACCGAACTAATCCTCATGGGAAGTCCCTTGGGTTTGACAGTCCCCAAGAGAAATACCAACGATGGGTTTTCTGTGTTTTACCGTCGTCGATGCGCCGCTCTGCTGCGTTAGTGCACAACAACAAGAACAGTGCAGACAACAGAGACACAACAACAAAATTGAGGCGATAGTAATGCCTCTGGCGATGACGAAGGCAAGCACTACGAACACAAAGCATAAAGTTTTATATAGCCTTGTTGGTGTTATTGTGATATTGGATCGGGTGAGTGTGCTTGTCACAAGGGAAATTGCTGCGCTCGGTGGCGTATGAGCAACCGGAGTACGTGTATGTGCCAGCCTTGCCGTATACGCTGCAATCAACTCTCACTCAAACCGAAGGCCAGAGCGTGAAAGAGCAAAGGGATATGGTGCAAGGGACACTTGGAATGGGTGCATTGCTTGCCACAGTGGGAGGACGTTTTGCGCCAAAAATGCATCAACGTTGAGCCCGAGTAGAAAATAAGCATCTACATACATACATATATGTTGCTAATAAAATTGAGTAAGGTTTTTCGTAGACATTCCTAACCGTCAGTGCTTTATGTACACACATACATACATATGAATATGTATATACACTTACGTATATAAGTAAGTACATATGTATGTACATACATATACATATGTATGTTTAAAGTCCCAAGTAAGTAACTTTTTGTTGCAACGTCTAATCTGTTAAAGAAGACGGTCACCGAAGTGTAGTCATAAAACAGAAATTAGATTAAAAATTCAAATGTCGCACAAAAAAGAATTGTGTACTAGAAATAAATATGGTACCTAATTATTTGTAAAATATGATGGAAAATAAAAATAAATCTTCCCACAAATGCTTAGTAAGTTTATTGATCCCTGGACATTAAACCATCACCTCTGCCAAAAGCCGGTTAAAATATATAGGTATAAGGATATGTACATACTTACATACAACATACATCCATATTATTGTTCAGCTAGTTTAACTTAATTATTATCTATTAAACTTATACAACACACATGTATGTATGTATGTACATATGTACATTACGTACTTACGTTTAAGAAACGCACGCGGTTTGGCTTGTTTGCGCCGTGACATATTGTTGCCGCAATCGTCGATAGCCACTATGCTAGTGTTCTATTGAATTCTCACGGGAACGCAATTCAGTCCTCAGCACACACAATCTCACTAAATTTTTTCTAATATTTACAATAAATTACACAGTACACCCGATTTCGCACTACTGGATATTTCGTATTTTGAACAAAGTTACGCGTCGTTAGCGGAATATGTGCGTATTACTTGAATAACGTAAACAGAATGCTTTAGCATCCGTTTGAACAATCCTGCAGTGCTGTTCATGCTATCAAAACAATTCTCTTTCAAAGTTATTTAGTTGGAGAGAAGAGTGTGCGCCACGAATCACCACAGTAAGCAACAAATCGAGTGATGCACGTGCAAAATTCTAAGAGATTTCGAATTTGTGCAGAAACTCCAATTAGTGGATGATTGTTAAGAGAGAAGACATAAGAGAACCAAAATACATTTACTCGTATATATGTACATATACCATTTTTCAGACTATGCATTCGAAGATAATTCATATTGAAAGTCCCACAAGCGACCATGCACCCTAGGGGATTGAATTGTCAACAACAATGTTGAAACAATATGAACATTGTTGAATACTTTCAAAAACATTCTAACTAGAATAAAACTCTTTGGATGAAGCATATAACAACTGTAAAGTTATGATTCTACATATGTATGTACATATGTAGGTATTTATAAAACAACCCTCTATGTTGTCCCCACCAATCACGTGGTGGCACACCGAAGGGTGCTATTTAAAATCAAGCAGCTAACTACATTCCATCATTCACATATGTATGTTTGCATGTATGTACATACATGCTTACAACTCGATGGATATATGTACACATGTATGTTTGTATGCATGTGAGGATAAACGATGAAATTAGTATGTATGTATGTGATATGTATGTATGTACCTACATACTCGTTATCAAAATACGCTGCATTCTTATAGTGCGATATGTCTATCATGCTGGGCTTGAACAGTGTAGGAAACCACTCTGTGCTTGCGTTCTCATGCCTTTTATTGGCATCTGATGAAACGTTTAACTAAACGTCAATTAGAAATACACTCATATGCATGTATGTACATACATATATTACATACATACATATGTAGTTCGAGTGGAGCCACGGGTGTTACAATTTTTGCCCAAAACCCATTATGTAATTTGTGTGTCTAACGTTCTCATCAGCGGGGTAGTTTTTTATTCGAGGTTTTAATATAAGGGTGTAATTCATTAAAACATACATATGTACTTATATACATACATATGTATGTATATCGTGAGAGTTTGAAATAAAAATCATTCAAATTACATACGTTCGCGAAATATTAAAACATTAGAGAGCCACCGCAAAGGACACATGAATATTTTTTAAAAAAGTTATCTGATATGAGGAATCAAAGTTTACCAAAGCAGTAATCAAAACTAGAACCGGTAATGTTTTTAGCTTAGAAAACCCTTTTCCGTCCGATCAACTCTTTTGCGTTAGTTCTGTGCATTTATAGGAATTAGCTAAATTGCCAACACTGCGATAAAAAATACAAATCAGTTAATTTATAGCTAAAGAATATTTTGTACACCGGGTGAAACGTATAAGCTACGTGTATTAAAACAACACTTTTTGGCATCTTTCCATTTCTTGTAGGTTATACCACTAAGATACTGATCATCACTTGGGCATTTACGTTCAAAACTAAGGAAAATCTAGCTCAGAATTAATGGCAACAACCGTTGACTATTCCTAATCTAAGGCATAAATATAGGAGTATAAGCTCAATAACAGGCGCGACTCGTTTCACCAATGTTAAAATAGGAAAGTACCGTAAGGATAACCAACTTAAGTAATTTTATTAATTTTAACTCTGACGTTTTTAATGCTGGTTAATCAAAAATTTAGCAAAACATCAAAGTAGTTTTAAGTTCAACAATTTGATATAAGATGGAAAACGATAAAACTGCATAGATTTCAATCTTTTGGTGTGTTTTATTTCTTTTTTTTCTTCTAAGGATCGAGCAGAACCCAACACAGATTGATTTCTTTTTACATAGCTGCAACACTTTCTTCTATTGCGGACTTTTTAATTGCGATTTATAAGGAGGGCCCTGCCTTTTCTCTCTTTATGTTTGTTTATTCATACCCACGCTTTCTTTTCTTATGTAGCTGCCATTTCACGTAAATAATCGCTTTTCACCATTACCGCAAAATCCTTAGAATATATAGATATTCATCATTTTCCATGATTTTTTTATATCGATACAACAATAACTTTAAGCCATACTGCTGGGCCTAAATTTTAGAAGCGAGTGTAATGTTTTCTACCGCTAAGCGCTAAAGGTTCCAGTACCTAAATACGAGCGTCGTCAAAAAGAGAAAATTCCACCACAATCAAAGGCGAGCGTTTACAGAAATGCAGTAACATTTTCCATAAAAGTTTGAGTACTGTAAAATTTAAACCACTAATTGAATTCTGTTGCTCATTGGCACCAAACCGTACAAGCTCCGTAAAAAGTAAATTTAATAATAACTATCAGACAAGTGCATTTTAGAATTGGTTCCAAAAATCTTTCAGACAGTGAGATAGAAAATATTTTAGAAAATTTCACATGCTTTGAAAGTGAAGACGACGAAAACGTGTTTGATAAAGATAACATGAGAGATCCAACATTTGTGCCTGGATTAATGTCAGCATTAGATCACAAGCATATAGTATATCAAAACATGGGTTCAGTAAGTGATGAACACGGTGAAAGATTTCATCAAGAAATTGCAGAGTACGAGAAGAGTTATCAAGGTAGATGGGAGCCAGCCATGCTTGCATACTATTGTTGGAGCCTCCAGAGGGATACTGCCACTACGGACTACAGGAGAAAAGCCAATCGTTAAAAAAAAAGTTATTTTTAATGTAGAATAACAATTTATGTCACCGTTTCATATAATTTTAAGTAAATTTAATAAATGCGTTTCACTACTAAACTTGACGTGATAGAACAATTTTATTTCATTATTTCATACTGTGAACCAGGGAAAAAATTTTGTTTACTTTTTTGCATTGTGTAATCATTGAAAACATATACATATGTATGTTCACACATATTCGTTACACTTGCATACATGCAATTCTACTTTGTAAATAAAGTCTTAAGCCATGAAAACATTGGCGCAACACGTGTGCCAAGTTTAGACGAAATCGATAAAGTAGTTCCAGACATATACATATGATTTCAAAAGTGGGCGGTGACACGCCCCTTCTTCAAAATTTTCATATAGTCGGATTTCTGGCTGCAGTACAACACCACATACTAAACTCAAGATATTTCCCTTCAACATTTATTGAAATGTCCGACTTTTAGTGTTTTCGGAAATTACCGTTAAATGGCAGATGGGCGTGGTTATGGTCAGATTTTGATAATTTTCCAAATATCGCTTAAATAGGCACAATGTAATATGTATACAAAACCGGGGGGGGGGGGGGATTTTGTTTTTGGATGTTTCCACAGATATACATATGAACTCATAAGTGGGTGGTACCACGCCCCCTGTAAAAAAATTTTATACAGTCGGATTTGCTACTCGACTACAACACTACATACCAAATTTGAGCAAATTAGCTTCCATAGCTACTGAAATATATAAATTTTTGCAATTTCGACAATTGCCGTTATATGGGAGGTAAGCGTGGTTATTGTCCGATTTTTGCCCATTTTCAATACCAACCTGCTCTGGATCAAGGGCAATCTACCTACCGAGTTTCATTGAGATATCTCAATTTATCGTCTGCACGGACGGACGGACCGACAGACATCGCTAAATCGACTTCTCTTTTCATTCTGAGCATTTTGGTATATATATGTTTATATATATCTTGATTCCGTTATGCTGTTACCAGCAACCGTTATGCAAACAAAGTTATAATACCCTTGTACAGAAGTGCGCGGGTATAAAAAGACACCGCAGTTTGATATAGCAGGTGGTAGAAATGTTCCTGAGTATGCATTCTAGGGTTAAGTCAATGCTAATTGCGTTTTATTTACATAGATTTTTTTTCGTGCGACTTATTTTATAATGAAGAGTTGACTCGATGAGTTCGTTCGTAGCGCAATTTCATAAATTTTTCGATGAATTTGCTACGATGTGTTTTTGCTGTCGGAGAAAATTTTAAAAATAATATTCTGAATTAATATTGCCTTGATTTCAATAATTTATAAAGTATAGAAACATAGTTAAATAGTGAGTATTAAATTTGATAAAAATATTTTCATTTAAAGCAATTTTCTTTCTTTTGTGAGATCAAACATTTTTACAACACTTTTGCATTTCTTTCGGTTGCTGGAATAGTTGCAGAAACATTCACAATTTGGAGTGGATAACACCAAATTCCTTTCCAAATCACGGCTGGTAACTACCTTCCGCAAAATTCTTAGCACCTAAGCCAGTTTCGGAACACTACAGATGCCATCTTTTCGCACCCCAACTACATTCATAAATGCTTATTTATTTAATTGAATATATTTAACAAACCCGTAATTTAAAACTGGTATATTAAATATGTGTCTCAACAACGGAAACTTGTTCATAAAAAGTGGCATCAGATTCCTAACGATTTAAGGTATGACTTAAAGTTTTCTGTTGCCTTTTAACTGTTGTTAAATTTTGCCACCTTTTTTAATTGAGAAATATTATTCTCGCACTCCCAAGGAAATTCATTTTTTTTTAATAAATCCAGAATAGACCTATAAAAGTAAATTATTCTGCAAAAAGTTGTGTGCTTGCTTTGTGCCAGCTGATGTCGAAACCTCAAAATTTGGCATTTAGGTTTGGCAGCACTTTTTCGAATTCACACGGAATCAGCGATAGAAAATTTTTCGTATTCGAAGCTTAGGGTTGCGTTCGTAACTTTTCTACGACGTACTCAGCGATAGGGCAGAATGTTATTTTTGCGAAGAATATTTGAATAAAATCTGAGTACCAGCAAAATCGCTAAGTTGTGTACTTCTTGAAACAGGAAGACATCTGTCATCATCATTGATTCATCAGTTTAATGACAACAAGTAAAATACTTGTACATACATACTGTAACTAAAATACATTCCAATTATTTGCTCTTAGTTAATATCAAGGAGAAAATTAACAAAACTTAACAAAACATACTTCATACCAAGTTAGTAATTGTACAATACTAAAGCAAAAAATTATTATTTCCTATAAGGACCTTTAGCTTTTATTACTTCGGCACATCTGCGGGGCATTGATGCCAGCAAAAAAAACCCCTTATTATTAATAAAAAAGGTAAAAAAAAATACTAAGTATCCGTGGCTAAAAAAATATATGATTGTGAAGTAAAACATTAAAGGTGTGCTAGAAAAATATATAAAAAACTATTGCATATATATAATTGTAAAAATGGCAAAAAGCAAGAAAACGACAAAAGTTAATTGAGAGTAGAAAATGTGGACAGGAAAAAAAAATATAAGGAAAAGAAGTAAGCCACGTGTTGTGAAATAAAATTATAAACCTACGAATTTTACGACTAAGTTATTTAAAAAAATCACGGCAATCAATTAGATTCAAAACAAGGATTAATTAAATTCAAGGGATCTCGCGGATATAACAAACTAAATAAAAAAAGGTAAACATATTTTAAGAATAAAAAAAATTAAATAGCTTAAACTAACTGCTGCTGTCGGCGTCGTTGGCGGTGTCGGCTGCGGTGTGCGCTAGTGTATGCTGCTCTCGACCTGTAGTTGCCAAAAATTCTCCCGCTCCGTTGCTCTCCTGTATACATCTGTATACATATGTACATGTTTATATAACACTAGCTTCAGCGAAAGCCCCTTCCCTTCAAAATATGTCTTTAATAAAATCGTTCGAGTTTCTAATTAACAGGGTGGTTTTATATGGGTTGACGTGATTTTATTGTGGTTTTTTGAGCGTATGAGTTTTAGGTCTGAGAATGAATGTTTGCCTTCGTAATACAAATTTACTTTTACATTTAAATACCTGAAAACATAAAAGGCATTGCATCTGACCAAAAGCATTGGCAATCATAAAATAATTCGCGCAGAGCATATTTGTTTTGGAACAAAAAATGTAACAAGCATATAAGATGATATCTCGTTGCCGTCTTCAAAGATAATATGATACGAAACTTCTCTCTTTTGCCTGCTGCGAGAACCCATGATCTCACATTTTGGAAACGCAAAATGGTGAGCTGCCAGAGGCAAATTCGTGGAAATAGCTATTAATTTTATTTGGTTTAAAAAGGCGAGTAAATGTTATTTTTTTCTAAAATGTGTCTTGAAATCTCTAAATTAAGAGTTAAATTTAAGATATAAGTTTTAGCAAACATTGAATGTTTTGATTTACATACAAATATTGTATTTTATTTTAAGAATATATTCCAAAACTTTTTTTTCACAGCGAACTGGGTATATATTGCATTTTAATATAAACACGCTATATCTTAAATTTATGTTTAATGCATATATAAGAGCAGTTTTTGCAAAATATAAATTTCTGCGATATTTTAATTGCTTTCATTGTTTTGATTTTATATATATGATCTTCTGGCATTAAGGTAATAACATCTCTTATTTACTCTTATTTTTATTGCATTTTCATTTATTCTGTTAGCAAACCTCAACGGTGGCGAAGAAACAGCAAAATCGCCAAAAAAAATGCAATAAAAACCCCCAGATACCATTTCTACAGAGTGGCTCTTTTGAAAAATGTTATAAAAAATGCGCCTTTTGACAGCGCTCTCACGAAACAAAGAGTTTTGTATCTTATTAGGAGTATTCATCTAAACGCGCAAATGCCCCGCAACCGCATAAACCTCGTAAACGTTTTTATTATTGTACGAAAACCCGGTTAATTTACGAGGTTTACGCAGTTACGAGGCATTTGCGCGTTTAGATGAATACCCATATTATCTTTGGCCGTCTCACAACCGAATAAGCGATAGAGCGTAAGCAAGAACGATAGAATACAAGATTGCGCCTTCCCGACGAAAAATGATGTGAAGCAAAATGCGTGCAACGTCATGAACATGAATTGACTGAGAATCGGAAGAAATAGCAAGAAAAATGTGAGGTTAGGTTCTCCTATGATTTGTAAATTTTAAAGTTTTTACCAAATTCGGCACTATATGCAACATATTTATATTCAAATAACTTCATTTATGCTCTGTGTTAGATTGGATGCCTTGAAAAAAACTCCAGTGCAGCATTAGGAGACACAAGAAGCTTAACTTGCTACCAAGTGCGCACAGCTGCGC
Organism: Philophylla caesio; assembly: GCA_963971545.1. NCBI lineage: Eukaryota > Metazoa > Arthropoda > Insecta > Diptera > Tephritidae > Philophylla > Philophylla caesio. Next base: position 39,876,387 of record OZ020606.1, on the reverse strand, counting down.
CTACACATCATAGCCCCGTATCATTGATAGACTCTGTGATTAAACACTTAACACTGCGCACTTCAAGTTTAATAAGTTTATTTTAAATAAAATTGCTTTTAAGCATTAAATTTAAGCACAAACAATTGTATGCTTACGAACATACAAACAAAACTAACCGCGTTCTGTGACGTTCAATAATCAGCTGATTCTGTCAAATTTGCTGAGAGCGAATAGCGGTTTGCGGAAGGCGCAACCTCTGTATTTTATAAATCGTGGAGCGTAAGCATACATACGTGTGAAGTGCTCACTGCACAATTGTGCTATGGCATCAGCGTAGCCACTTTTGGTCTTTTCGGACCAAAATTGGTCTGATTTTTTACAATTTTGGTCTGTTTTGTGATATGAGCATCTTTTCATCAGTATGAAAAATTAATAATAAAAAAATTAAATAAAATTATGTGTATACCTACACATATGTATGTATTTGCTTGCGATTACTGGCGTAAATACAATATAATGTGTAGAACTTACTAAACATTCAAATGTACTTTCTTTTTACATTGAACTATTGAAGTGAAGATATGAAGCTATTACAAATCATTACTCCGGTCAAGGTCCTATCGAATGAGTACTTGCAGATACTTGCCTTAATCCTCAAGTTTAGCGATTTAGTTGACTGCGATATAGACCACATTACAACGCAGTGGAACATGTTGAGGGTTAGTGACGTAAGTCTTTCTGCCTTGGTTTCTGCTTGATGAAGAATGAATTTATATATTTATATTTATATATATATTTCATATTTAATTTGCTTTCTCTTCCGCATAGTACTGCCGCGGCTGAACGAAAGTTTTCTTCGTTGGCTTTGATTAAAACCAAGTTGCGTAATGGCCATAATGGCATTGACACCGCTGCTCTAGAGTCCTCAGTTATTGTATTTATTTCTCTATTGGAAATTTCCTCCTTCCTTTTGATTTGCTAGGTCGTTAACCTTCAATGAAAACTTCCACGTTCCGGAAATTCTGTTGTCCCTACCACTTATCCTCCAAAAGGGCGTAGCTTCGAAATTTCAAGTTTTGGCCTCCTTACCAAAAATCTGGTAAATAGAAAAAATCATTTAAGTTTTTGTTTTGTATATATGTATGTATATGTATGTGGGTATATGCAGATATGTATATTAAGGTGACAGTTAATTTCGAAAGTGATATTTTCTTTGGTCTCAGTATTTTTTTGTGTGTAGTTTTATTTAAAAAAAATTCTAGTAAAATTTCAAGGTCGTAGGAAGAGGATTAGGGGGCGCGTCGGCCCCCCAAAGTTACACAAAATACGTTTTTTCACGCAAATTCTTACTTTGACTGCTTGTAACTTTCTCTGTGTTTTTTTTTTTTAAACATTACTGGCGAAAGATGTGCATTAATATGTCTACAATAACATCTGTCAATAACATTTTTGTCTAATGTTAATATTTAATGAAAAAAACTTAAATATAGGAGAAAAAGTACGCCTCAATGTCGATTTATTATACTTAAATAAAATTACTTATATGATTCAAATTTTGGATTTTGTTCAGATTTATTTAATTAAAGATTCATATAGAAAATTCCTTATGATTTACGTAAGAGTAGCTTCAACAATTATAACAGTAAGACCTCGCTAGTCCGAACTTCAGACTTTTTTTGTTTACTTTTGTTTTCAAGTGTAAGAATTGTCTTTAAAAGTTTGCTTCAAATTTTTTTTGCCTGTATGCTGAAGCGATCTATAATATTGACAATTGTGACCGAGAATATTCCCGTTACAACCTCAACAATATTATTCTCAATGCTTGCGTAAGCTACCGACAAAAAATCAGCACCAATGTTTCTCGGAAAATAGATTCTTATTTTACAGTTATATGCAGCAGCCGAAAACATTTTTTAATAGCATTAAATTTGCAAAAAAATCATTCGAAGTGAATATTTGAATGTGAAAAGTCGAAAATGTCTGCTAGAAATTTACGTGAACGCATATATTTAATTGGTTATTGTACCAACTCATTAACGGGAAGTAAACTACCCTCCAATATAGAAGTGTTGAAAGTTTTGTTTTTCAATTTACGTGTAGTAAAAAAAAATTTACGGGAAAGTTCAGATTTAGTTGTAAAAGAACTATTCGTGTTCTGGGAAAAAGCCCGCATTCCGGTCAAGGATAAACAACACTGCATTACAAATGTAGAGAAATTGTATAAAGAATGGCAAAGCTTTCAAAAAGATTCAAAGAAGACTTCTAATTTCCATAAGAGCAAAGTAAACACGTGGAAAGAAAAATTGGATATGCTTTTTGACGTGGCGCATGCAAGTGCATTAAAAATAATGTCGAATCAAGAAGATATTGATTTCTTGATAAGTCAACGAAAAACGGGGCGCCCAGGCTTTATGTATGGTATCGATGACGAAGAAGTACGCCGAGAGTGCCGACTTGAAGAACGCAACAACAATTTATTACAACAAGTGGAGCGGAATAATCGTGAAATTGCATTAATTGGTTCGTTGTATGTTATTGTTTATTTTTTATTTTCTTTAAATTAAGTCGTTTTTATTAGATGAAACTGCAGAGTTGCTGTCATCTGAATCTTCAGAGAATGATAACAGTTTTCCAGATATGGAATGTGACCCACGTTGTAGTCAACCTCCAGCCAAAAAATGTAGGGGAACAAATAAAATACTAACACCAAAACTGGCGGCCGCACTCGATGTCTGTAAAATCAGTGACAGACATGCGGTTCATCTAATAAGCGCAGTCGTTGAAGCTCTGGGTAATAATGTTGAAGATTATATTTTAAACCGAACGTCTGTACACCAGGAAAGGGAACAAATCCGTGAAGAAAGAATTTCAGCATTAAAAAATAAATTAAAATTAAATGAGCACGACGCTATCTGCCTTCATTGGGATGGTAAACTTTTGCCGGCGCTGACGGGAAATGATAAAGTTGATAGGTTGCCTATAATAATATCGAGCGGTAAAGTTGAACAGCTTCTTGAAATACCTGCACTTGATTCCGGTACTGGAAAAGAACAGGCATCCGCTGTATGCGATGCTATTTATGAATATGGTCTGCAAAATCACATCAAAGCTTTAGTGTTTGATACAACAGCGGTCAATACTGGGCGTTTCAATGGTACCTGTACGTTAATTGAAAATAATTTACAAAGACAACTTTTATGGTTACCATGCCGTCATCATATATACGAGATTGTTTTAAGATGCGTTTTCGAAGAAAAAATAAGCTGTTATGGAAGTCCAAACGTTAAAATGTTTGAGAAATTTAAAAATGCTTGGGCTAAGATTGATGCTAAAAACTATGAGTATGGCATCAACGATCCAACTGTCAAGACGTACATGAAAGAGTCTGCTGTTCGCATTATCGGTGCAGTAAATAATATCTTGGAAGAAAAACAACCCAGGGAAGACTATAAAGAATTCTTGGAACTCACTTTGCTCTTCCTGGGTCAAAAACCAGAAAAGACACATCCAAACAGCCTAATGTTCGATCGCCAGGAGCTGTTCACCATGCAAGGTGGATAGCAAAAGCGATTTACTGTCTAAAAATATTTTTATTCCGTAACGAGTTCCAGCTTTCAGCAACTGAATTAAATGGGCTTCGTCAAATTTGTGTTTTTATTGCTGAAGTCTATGTCGAAGCGTGGTTTTCTGCTCCTTTGGCCATTAAAGCGCCATATCAAGATTTTTTATTTTTACAAAAACTTGAAAACTTCAAAAAAATTGATGCTGCTATATCTTATGTTGCTCTTAAAAAGTTCAGGAACCACTTGTGGTATTTAAGCCCTGAGGCGGTTGGTCTTGCATTTTTTGACAGCAACGTATCCTTTTTTCAAAACAAAAAATGGTGGCGGCTTTGGAAATTGATTTTGAACAAGAGCAAAACACAAAGCGAGCTACAATAAATGATAGAGAAATCGTTGAAATATTCCATGACGGAATTGAACAGTTCGTCTCTGCCGAAACAAAAGCATTATTTGAAAGATTTCAAATAAATACTGATTTTTTTAAATTAAACCCAGACAAATGGGAGCAGGACCAATCTTATTGTAAAGCGGCTGAACTGATGAAAAAATTAAATGTTACAAATGACACTGCCGAAAGGGGGGTTAAATTGATGGAAGAGTATAATAAACTATTTACCAAAAATGAACGCCAAAAACAATTTGTTTTAAAAATTGTTAGCGATTACCGCCATCGGTTTCCGGACTGTAATAAAAAGACATTGTCTCAAGTGCTTTAAACAATATTAATAAAAAGAGAAATCATATACATAAGTAGTTTTATTTAAGTATAATAAATCGACATTGAGGCGTACTTTTTCTCCTATATTTAAGTTTTTTTCATTAAATATTAACATTAGACAAAAATGTTATTGACAGATGTTATTGTAGACATATTAATGAACATCTTTCGCCAGTAATGTTTAAAAAAAAAAAACACAGAGAAAGTTACAAGCAGTCAAAGTAAGAATTTGCGTTAAAAAAAACGTATTTTGTGTAACTTTGGGGGGCCGACGCGCCCCCTAATCCTCTTCCTACGACCTTGAAATTTTACTAGAATTTTTTTTAAATAAAACTACACACAAAAAAACACTGAGACCAAAACAATAAAGAAAAAAAAAATACTCCACACATTTAATTGTCACCCTAATGTATATACGTGCATATGGAGCATAGATATATGTACACACACATCGACATACACCGGTGGATTTGAAACGCATAAGTATTGCGAAAGTACATACGTACAAACGTACACACGCGCAAACACACATTTTTAATTTTAAAATTCATGTATATGTATGTATATAGTTTTTAATTGAATTTAGATTTTTTCGCGTATTTCAACTTTATCATAATTTAGGCATTATTTTAATTTATACTACTTTCTTATTTAATAGTATATTCATTTCGATTAGTATTATTATTGTTGTATTTTATAATTATACTAGAAGGGCCCGCGAACTTCGTCCCGCCCAAAATTTATTAGAAGTAAATCAAACACTTTTTGAACTCTGTTGTCCTATAACTTAAAAAAGGCCTCTGTTAGGACCTTCTGCAGGAATAAACGAATAACTGTGCAAATTTTAACGTCTTTCCGTGCTGTGGTTCGGACGCTCTGTGCGGACATAACGAAATAGCGCTTCATTTTTATATATAAAGATGAAAAATTTACAGTTGCGGTCAATATAATAGGAGTGCATAAACCAAGCTTGTTTAATTTTAAAATTTGATCATATATTCTATATTATTTTTAACTTATTGTACCTTAGTAAGCGCGGAATATCTTGTATTATCGAATGATGTAAATATTTTGTAAATAAACCGAAAATTTGGATTTTTGAATGCTACACTTCGAAAGTTTTAAAATTTTGATATTGGATCATTATTAACATAGGTTTTTTGTAAATATCTTCGGAACTATATAACTGATTTAAAAGTTGATATCTCGTTTTCAAAAACATGACAATGGCTTTCAAAAAAATAAAATAAAATAAAAAGAGCAAAAAAAATAAAAATATGTACATATGTACATATATGTCATTTGTGGTGCAATATTAAAATTGGATTTTGCCACGCCCCTCCGCCCGCAGACCGAAAATCAAACTTCACAGTGTCACCCTCCTGAATATTCCCTGAAAATTTAATCAAAATCGGCCCAGCCGTTTTGGAGTCCATACGTCACATACATACACACATCCTGTTTTATATGTATATATACATAGATAGGAGAATATATTAGTTTTAATTTCAGATTATTATGATTTTTTCAATGTTTTAGTATAATTTTGATTTATTTTAAATTAGCTTATTTAACTTTTATTTTAATAGAATCATATCACGTTTAATTTTTTTTTCTTAAATAAAGCACTTTCTTATATGTATATATTTGACTTACCTGGTAGCAGGATTCAAAGCTGTGTTCTTTTCTGTTTCCGTTATCAAAAAAAGCACAAGCAAACGGAAAATTAGCTTTGATTTTTTTTTATACGTATGTACACACATACATTTCACTTTCTAACGCGGTATTTTAACAACACGATCACTTTACTAGAAGCCAACTTTTGGTATGATTCCGTAACTTAAAATATTTGTCGATCGTGTCCCCGATGTTTTGTAAAACGATTTCGCTACCGCTTTCACTCAAACTTTCACCCACATATACATATGCATTTACACACGGACATGCTCGCCCACACCGCCATTCGTATCTACCTATACGCGCATTATCTTTCTCATTATGTTACGCAACTTTTAGGGATACATTGTTGAGAAACTTTTGTTGCAGAGTTGCGGGATGTATCTTTACAACGTACAGGCTGTCGTTACAGATCTGAAAACGAAATCCCGGGACAATCCCGGGATCCCGAATTTCATGAAGTTTTGATTCGTAATTTTTAATTTGCCAATGTAACACGTCCGTAATCGTTGTATTATAGAAGTATTCCAAATAACATTAACATAACAAAGAAGAACGTAAAATTTTACACACATACAAAATAATTTATACTTCAAGTAGAAATATGTATATGTATTTGCTACAGAAGCAAATGTTAAGAAAAATTATTTGTATTCCCTGTTTGAGACGGTAAGCAAATTAGCGTATATAAATTAAATCCAGAATCAACCTCCCTCCTCCTAGCACTGCAGCGACTCAACACATGTTGGTTGGATTGTTGTTAAAGTTAAGTTAATTGCTTTCTTTATAACATATCCTTTATCAGACCATTACAATAACTATCAATTTCTTTTACCAAGCCTTCTGATAAATTGTATGCCTTTCGATTATTGGACAATTGCTTGTTAGTTCTATTATCATCGCTTTCATAGTGAGCCTCATTTTCTACTCGATTGAGATATTGTCCAGCTCATTTATAATGGCAAGGACTAAACAAAGTCTTAAGGGAGTTAGCAAGCTGTGTTATTTGTCGATTGTGAACTCTCTAAAGCTTTGTTTTGCCCTTGCAAGTGGAATTTTTAAGAATGATACAAAATTTAAAAAAATAAATGCCTATTAAATTCACTGTTTCCTACAATTTCGGGATTTGAATAGACTTATCGCGGGATATTGGGGAGTTAAAAAAGCCGGGATCCCGGGATTGACATGCTAGTATATATACGCCTTTTGGACTCATTCTCATTTTCGGAACTAGCATTCAAAATTTCATTCTCTTCACTTCAATTCACCTTCATAACAGTTTAATTTTAAATGAATATAAAATATTTTTGTGTACGGAAACTTTTGAAATGCAGTATATTGACAGTTTAAAAGCCTCAGTACCTACGTGTTAATTCTTCAAAGGTTTGGAACTGTGATTAGCTGACAGCCACCAGAGAACGTTTAATAATGAGAAGGTGCATTTCGTATACGATAAAAATAAATTTGTGAAACGCGCGCGCTAGGGAATCCAGAATGTTATTGCACAGAGATTTAGCAGAAGAATTTCACTAAATTTCTGTAAACTGGCATTTTTCTGCTCAAATTTACATATGTTGCACAAAAATGTTTACAAAAATTTGTGGTTTTGCCGACGGCATTACGCCTGCGTGTTATGAATAAATATTGACAATTTCTAATTAAACGCAATTGATATTATTTTATATAGATTTTTAAGAGTAATGAACCTCATTGGTACTTTTAAGGTATTGAAAAAAAATTACTAAGAGATTGAATTTATTTAATTTGTATTTGGCTAGTCACAATGCAAATTCGTAAATTCGTGCTCATGCTCGTTTCCCTATTTTACTTTTAAATATGAATTATGTAATAATTTAGTCTAAAATTATTGTTCTTGCACACACTTGTTACACGATTACAATTTTAAGATGTTTTGTGAGAATTTGTATTCGGTTTGTCAAAATGCAAATTAGCGAAAAGTTTCCATAGAATGCCCTTTTATTTATTTTCAAATAAATTACTGAAGTTTTTGAGACAGTATTTAAGTTCAACTTTTTAAAATTTTTAAATAAGATTTTAATTTCATATTTTAATTGATTTCTCGCGTTTGTCTCCGCATAAAATAATATTTATGTATGTACTTTGTTCTCTGCCATACAAATCTGTGTTTACAGTACATCTCTCTTACAAGCGTCATAAAAATATATCTGCCCGCACTCATAATCGAAGAAATTTACTTAAAAATTTATACTTTGGTATAAAAATATAACCCTCTGCTGCTAAGCGCCAATTACATAAAGGGCGGACTTAATAACAATGCAAATTGAACTATTAATTAAAAATAAACTCTCATCAGGAATAAAATTGATGCGAAGAAGTGTTGAACGCATTTAAACAAGCAATACTGTATACGAATTGGCAAAATTCAAAATTTCTCAGCAAACTGCTTAAAACCGCAATTAAGATCAAGAGACGGCAAGAAGCTCTGTGGTGTGATGAATAGAGTTGAAGCAATAATCGAACGTTTTTGTTTTGGCACGAGTTCGATGCCAGCAGCCACCGAATTTGCAAATTTGGTGGTTGATTTATATTTGTCTTTTTCAATTTTTGTCATCATGCAAAAGAAGAAGAAGAATGATTATGGTGCAAGGGCGGGTAGAAGCGCAAGTGAAACTATTTATTTGCTTGATTCGAGCTGCGCACTTTTGTTCAACTCGCGCAAATTTACTTTTTGCTTGCGACGATAGACAAGACAACTTGAAGGGAAAGGGTTTTATGCACTTTGTTGTCGATCTTCAACTAGCGAAGAGAATTTCAGACTTCATAATTTTTGTGTGGACAATGCAAGTGTGGGAAGGGAAAGAGGTTTCAGCACTTTAGTGCCAATTTTCATTTCGACATCAGCGGATGGTCAAATTGAAGATTTTATAATTTTTGTCATCGTCGCGAACAAGAATGGTTTGTGGACGGCACATGCGCGTAGCGGGGAAAGTGTGCAAGATGCGCACAAATTATGAATGAAGCCAATTTATGAGAATGAATGAGTTAGAAGCGCATGTGCAAATGATGACATACATATGTATGTACATATGTATATTATTATTATGCATATTTTTGCATTGTATGTACATATGTATGTAAATAAATGTATGATGTATATAGAACTTGTATATATGTACATACATAGATTTATATGTAATAAATGTTGTTTAGATATGTATACATATACATATATCTAAATTTACATTATTTTATATATAAATGCATAAACATATATACGAGTATTTTCTCAATCAAAATATGAATTAACGAGCATTTATTCAATCAAAATTATTGCAACAAAATAAATTAATTTTCTGAATGTTATATTCACTGGCATAAAATGAAGATGCATAAACAAAATCTAAATAATTTCGCATTTCGTCTTTTATCGATGCAAATAACGGAAAATATGAAAGAGCAGGCGTCCTGTTAAAAGAATTTTGCTACTCAAGTACTTAATTGTCCAAACAGATTTTAACTTATTCTGTGGCATTACCGTGTGAAATGACGGTGACAAATTTATTGCTTACTCTATTTTTTCCGAGTTCAACTCCCAGCCGCTTATGTACATTAAACAACTTTTTAAAATTTTTCTTTTTTTTTTTAGTTTTAAATACCTATACATAAATTATTTTAATTATACAATATACATACATATGTATATTAAGTATTCGCTACAATTATTTTCCAGTAGAAGGAAGCAATTACATTCTTCATTATCTTTTGCAAAATTCCTACAGACAAGTTTCTGGTCTTCCAAAAATAAAGGAGATTTTTATTTTTTTACGATTTAAATATGTAGGTTTTTGCATTATTAAAATAAGGGAACGTGAGAAAATCATTGGTCAAAAAGCTGGAAAAGTATAAGTTTTCTTAAATGTAAACTCGTAACAAATGTCTCTATCAACATTTAGTTGACGCGTATTTTTCTGTTTCTTAACATACATTTTTACATTTTTCCGCCTTTAAAATTTCTCTGGTAATCAAAATGTTAAATTCCTCTGCCTAATTCTTTCAAATCTGTTAGCATTCTTCAGCTACGAAATGCACCTTCTCATTATTAAACGTTCTCTGCTATCGCGCTCCCGCGAATTTTAAAGCCCACAAATCAGCTGTTCTAAATCAGCTGTTCATATTCAGCGCAATTGTGAACTTCTCTTATAGTCCTCGCTACGGGTGTGTGTCTATACTGCAAGAAGGTTGGTGTCATCGATAAATGCAGGGTGTCTCGGATGAAACAAGTCGGCGCTTCAATAACTGCGTTATGGAGAAATCTCCGCCAGCCACCAGTCTTCAAGTTGCAGAAGGAATCGCCCAAGATCCCTTCGCGCGACGGTCACGACTGGGACAGTCTCCTCCCCGTTCAGTTCCTCCGGTTATTGCACCTGCTCTCTGCGTTGCCGACCCAGAGCAAATAAGAAGCTGTGGCAATAACGAGGAAAATGCCTTTCTTTGTCTTGGTAGGCTTATTGGCGACCTAAATAATATTATTGAAAGCGGCAAACGCTCAATCAACCAAAATTTTAGAGATTTGGTGAAGGCGATTGCCATCTCCTACGAGCAAGTCGCGGATGAAAGAAAGGAAGCAAACGCATGCGTAAAGGATACAAAGCAATCGCAGACAACTCCTTCGCTGAGGAAAACTGCACATGGCGCTGCAAAAAGGTCTCGCGAACAAGCTACGAGTGAATGTGAATCATCTCCTCCACAAGGCGGCCCAGCTAAAAAGAAAAAAGGGGTTTTTATAAACACCACAAGCAACGTCGCTGCTGCAGAAAGGGCGGTCGCTGGAGGAGCTAGAACAATAGCTGAAAGCGAACCGTGGCAAACGGTTACAAAACGGAAGCGCCAAAAAACCAAGCCAGTACGGCCAGATGCCCTCATCGTGAAAAGTACGGGCGAATGTTCATACGCAGACATTTTGAAGGCTGTTAAAAAAGAAGAATCCCTGAGTGGAATGAACATGATGGTTCGCAAAATCCGGAAAACTGCGAACGGTGATCTCCTTTTCCAACTTGCTAGGCAATCCGATGAGGACACAGCGAAATTAAGAGTAGCGGTGGGGCAAGTTCTAGCAGGAAAAGCTGAAGTGAAATGCCTCAGGGAAGAGTCAGTCGTGGAAATACACGATATAGACGAAATAACCACCATCGAGGAGGTGTGCCTGGCGCTTAACTCTCAGCTTCCTAGCTTCAATGTAGAGCCCTCGAGCATTAAATCAATGCGGAAAGCATACGGTGGAACGCAGACAGCAACGGTTTCTCTGCCTACCGAAATAACGAGAACGCTCTTAACATGCGGCAAAGTCCGGATTGGCTGGGTTGTATGCCGCATTCGCGCAAAAATTCAGCCTAAACGCTGCTTTAAATGCCTCGACTTCGGCCACATAGCAAAGAACTGCTCCAGCCAAATAAATTATAAAAGCGCATGCTTTAAATGCGGAGAAGATGGCCATGCAGCGAGGACGTGTACAAATCCCCCAAAATGTTTATTGTGCGAAAAGAGACGAGAAATACGCACTGACCACTCTAGTGGTGGCGTTAAGTGCCCAGCATATAAAGAAGCGATCCAAAAATTAAAACCACTATGAGATTATTGCAGCTAAATCTTAACCACTGCGAAGCCGCGCAAGACCTCCTAGCGCAAACAGTTCTCGACTTAAAGGTCGACGTAGCACTACTTAGCGAGCCGTACAAGAGAAAGTCGGTCAATTGGACTCAGGACATCGATGGGAAAGCCGCGATATGGTCTTGTGGACGAAATCCACCATATATAGAAAATATACTGTGTGAAAGAGGTTTCATATGCGGTAAAATAGACGATATTTATATATACAGCTGTTACATTCCGCCAAGTACCCCTTTAAACATGTTTGAGGAAATTGTCGAAATAGCCATAGATGCCATAACTAAACAACGATTTATAATTGCAGGAGACTTTAATGCCTGGGCCACAGAGTGGGGCTCACAACGTACGACACCAAAGGGAAGAGCGCTGCTCGAAGCATTTGCATGCTTAGATGTGGCGATACTGAACACCGGCACAGAACACACCTTTTCGAGAAATGGCTTCGGTTTCATCATAGACATTACACTCGTAAGCTCCAACCTCTACACACAATCCAAGTGGAGCATTAGCGCATGCTACACTCAAAGCGATCACTCGGCTATTATATGCGATATAGAACTAAACAGTTGCAAACCTATTAAACGACAACAGCGACTAAAGCGTCATGGGTGGAAAATCAGCACCCTCGACCAAGAGGTGTTCAAAGAAATGCTACAAATTACAGAATACACGGGGTGTGCGAACAACAAGTGCGCAAAATTCATGAATAATATTCGAACAGCATGCAATGCGTCGATGTCTCGTAAGTCTGCCCTCAAGCAAAACTTCCCGGTTTATTGGTGGAACGAGCACATACAAAACCTTAGAGAAGAGTGTATCAAGTCCAGAAGGCGCTTCCAAAGAGCAAAAGGAAGACCACACTTCACAGACTCCAGAGAAATGTACAGATTAGCGAGGCGCGCACTGAAGATTGCAATTAAAGAAAGCAAGCGGCAATGCTTCCTTCAACTCTGTGATGAAGCTGAGAATAATCCATGGGGAACAGCATACAAAATTGTGACAAAGAAATTGAAAGACGTAAAAGACTCGATTCCAATATGTCCACAATTCCTAAGGCAAACAGTGAACATACTTTTTCCAGAGCAAAGAAAGCTGGTCTCATCTACCCCAAAAACTAGAGAGCATGTTTTCCCCAAGGTAACCGCTGAAGAAGTTATTCAAGCAGTGAGGAGACTCGACGACAATAAGTCTCCAGGTCCCGACGGAGTTCCGAATAAGGTGCTAAAACTGGCCTTTACTCACGTGACACCAACGGTAGTAGATTTATTTAATACCTGCTTGGCGGAGGCAACGTTCCCATCGATATGGAAGCGACAAACGCTGGTACTTTTGCCCAAACCAGGTAAACCCCTTACGGAGCCATCTAGCTACAGACCAATATGCTTGCTCGACTCTGCAGGTAAAATCCTAGAGCGTATAATATACAACCGCCTTGAAAGCGAAGTTGACGCCGCAAACGGTTTATCTAAAACCCAGTTCGGGTTTAGAAAAGGAAGATCCACTGTCGATGCCGTGAACATGGCTACGAAAATAGCACAAGAGGCGATTAGTGGTACTCGATGGCTTGAAGGATCAAAAAATACTGCATAATGGTGACTCTTGATGTCAAAAATGCCTTCAATACAGCCAACTGGGCTAAAACTCTAGACGCGCTAGATCGTATTGGAATATCCAGCTACCTACGACAAACAATGCGCAGCTATTTTGAAGGACGCGTTTTAGAGTATACAACATCAGCGGGCGCGAGAAACATTAAAGTCACAGGCGGTGTTCCCCAAGGTTCGGTACTCGGACCACTACTCTGGAACATTATGTACGACGGGGTCCTGCGTATAAAACTTCCAAACGGGGCAAAAATAATCGGATTCGCAGACGACATCGCTTTGATCACTACAGGTAAACAGCTAAGCGAAATTTGCGACACCACGAATAGAGCTATAGCATTAGTTCAGTCGTGGCTGGCGCAAAATGGACTTAAACTGGCGGAGCAGAAAACAGAGTCAGTGCTCATATCCAGCAGGAAAAAGGTGGAGTCCGTCACAATAAAAGTTGGCGACCACTATATAACAACACAGCCAGCAGTTAAGTATCTGGGAATAATGATAGATAGGAGGCTATCCTTCAAATCGCACCTCGAATACGTTAATGAAAGAGCATCAGCCACAGTAAGAGCACTATCGCGTATAATGTTAAATGCACGCGGTCCAAAGCAACGACGACGCCAATTAATTGCAGGCACAGTAAAGAGCCAAATATTATACGGCGCTTCAGTCTGGCACTCGGCATCAAAGTGCGCATCGTACATGCGTGGCATAAAGGCAACATACCGCCTATGCGCGCTCCGCGTGTGCTGCGCTTTTAAAACGGTTTCCGACGAAGCAGCACTAGTAATCGCGGGGATGTATCCTATCGATATACTAGTGAACGATCCCTTGCAAGAGAGGCCAGCACGCATACCTGGCAGACCAGATGGAGTAACGCAACAAAGGGTCCCTGGACATACCGCAGCATTCCAGATTTGAAAAGCTGGTTGACAAGAAAGCACGGCGAAGTAGATTTCTACTTAGCACAGTTCCTGACGGGACACGGGTGCTTTAAAGCATATCTCCACCGCTTCAAACACGAACCGGACCCGATGTGCGATTACTGTGGAGGAGACGCAACAGAAAGCGTCCACCACGTATTCTTCGAGTGCATGCGATTTGAGGACACCAGACGCAAAATTCGCAACATCACCGGGGTAATTTATACACCCGAATCGCTCGTAGCGTCCATGCTACAAAGCAGCGAAAAATGGAAGACAGCTTGTGATGCAATAGCAGATGCAATGAAGAGGTTGAGAACCCTCGAAAGACGTAGGCGTAGCAGCGGCGACTAACCGCCTTTCCCCCCCCATGATGTAATGCTTGACGGCAGTTCCGTGGGGCGGGGAATTAGACGAAAAAACAGGCTTATCCTGGTTTCAAAGGGCCACTTGAGGGTAGTGCGCTACCACAACGCCCCTGAAAAAAAAAGAGAGAAAAAAAAAAAAAAAGGCATGTACATATGTTCATATGTATGTATGTACAAATATTAATATGCATATATGTAAGTATATACATATGTATGTACATATAAGTACATAGATGAGGTATGTGGAGCATGTAAGTAGATGAGTATGTCATAGGAAGTACCTACATATGTACATAAATACGTGCTACCTATGTATGTATGTACTTCCCTATGCAAATATGTAGAAGCAAAAACATATTTACATTTATTTGTTCAATTAAAGTATGAATTTAATCAGTAAAATAAACCAATATTCTGAATATTATATTCACTGGCATAAAATGAAGACGCAAACAGATATGTTCAACGATTTCGCTTTTTGTTTTTTGCCGGCGCAAATAACAGAAAACAATGACTTGTTATGACTTGTTTGTAACTCAAGTACTTGTTTGTCCGATATAAATTTACACTTGCTATGGAGTCGACGTGTTAGACGACGGCCGCAAACTTTTGCATTTTTTTGCCCGTGCTCAACTACCAGAAGCATTTGTCAACTTGTTACAATTTTCTATTTATTTTTATTTTATTAAATATGTATGTATTTATTATTTTATTTATAAGACAAGTATTTTGCGTTCGCTAGAGCTCGTACCCTATCAAAGGCAGGAAAGATGATAAATAATATCATTCTGTGCAAAATTCCATTCATTTATATACTGCGAAAACATAAGAATGAAGATTTATCAGTTTGCATTTTCGAAGTTCGATTCCCACATCGAGTATACTCTTTTTATTTTTATTTAGTTTTTAGGTATTTGGTATTTTTTAAAATTTGCATAAACGGTATGTATACACAAATGCATATTTATGTTTTTATGAATTAAATTATTCGCTTAAAGCAACACGAAAATGTTTAAGAAAATGTGCAAATGTCCCCGTAAAATAAGTTCTGTATTAACCGCAATGTTTATTAACTTATCTTACAGAGTCTGCTTTTTAAAAGTAAAGTGAATTCACATTAACTGCAGCGCTGCGTCTGCCATTCGCTATTCTTCATTGATCTCCCGTTCGCTATCCACTCTGATGTCGTTGCCACTTGTAGTCATTTGCGGTGTGTTTCCTGTGCACGCGTTGGAACCGGTGGGTGATGAGACCTTAGCAGCTGGCTCTAGAGTACATTGCTCCTGCTGAGATGTTCCTTCCTTCTCTGTACTTGGATTGATGGCTAAGCTTTTCCCCGGTGAATCTTGTTTTGATGGCGAAGCTGACGACATTTCCGATGCCTTGTCTGACCCACAGGCCGTTAGCTTGAGGCCAATACGGCGGGGTTGTGACTAACTTGATGTTATTCCCATTACAAAATTCTTTAAACTCATTGCTCACATATTGCCTCCCATTGCCGTTCGCAATGATTTAGGTAACCCAAGTCTGGAAAACTTTGCATTTCTTAGCTTTGTCATGAAAGAGTCGAAGGTGGGTAAAGGGTAGTTCTCACGTAGAATAGCTTCGTTTGCACGCCTCATCTCTATGCATAACCTCAGGTCCCCATTAGCTTTAAACACTATAACCACAGGTGAAATCCACGAACTTGGCCCTGGGACTGCCTCGATTATGTCTTGGTATAGCGCTTCATCAATTTTCTGCGCTACTTGCCCCTCTAATGCAATCGGAATACGTCTTAGTGGTTGCTGGACTGGCCGGACACTACGATCTATAGTTAACGTAACTTTAATATTTTTAATTTTGGAGAAAGGCTTTTTATTTTCAATATGATGCACGTTCAAACCTAATCGTAACACATTAAGCTTTACTGCTGAGTCGCGCCCTAAGAGTGATTGACTTCCCTTTTCAATGACATAAAAGGTAGCAATCATTTCTGTGTTCGCCGTTGAAATTGGAGCGTCAAAGACCTGCAAGATTTTTAAAAGCTTATCCGCAGCGTACGCCTTGAATTTGTTGGCTGATACGGACCGAATATTCCATACGACAGCTTTTCCATTTCGTAACGTTGACCAATCTTTTTCACTTACTAAATTGAACCGCGATCCAGAGTCAATGACCATGTGAATTGTTTGCCCACCCACAGAGCTCCTAATCATTTCATCATCCATACCATTTTCATCGGCCATTACTTCGCCCTCATCATTGATACACCGCACTCTAGATGTTGCCATACGCCGCCGTTTCTGGTTGTCGAAATTCGTACTTGCATGTTCACGTTTGAGCCTTTTTGTTTTACACCTCACAGCAAAATGACCCAGTAGCAAGCATTTATTGCACTTAGCATTTTTGGCTGGACAATTTAAAGCATTACTAGTATGTCCTCTGCGACCACACCTGTTACATTCAGCATTACCGAAATCAGTTTTGTTGACAATTTTGTTTACATCCAGTGAGGTTTTGTCAGAAGACATAGAAGTAGTTTGATTTTTTATCGATTCGTGTACCTGACACATTTCAATAACATTCAACAAATCCTGTTCTTTTTCTAGTAGCCGTTTCTTCAAATCTATTGGTGCCCACGAGTCAATTAGCTTGTCTTTAATATTTGTTTCGATAACTTCTTTTTCAGTTTTACCAAACTGACATTTTGCTGCTTGGCTTCTTAATCTCAAAACAAATTTGCTAAGGTTCTCCCCTTCCACAGGGTTCAAGGACCTAAACAAATATCGTTCAAAAGTCGAATTTCTCTTGGGGGAGAAATATTGATTCAGTTTCCCCACGAGCACCTCATAAGGATTTGTGCCCTCTTTTGCATCTACAAGCGCCTCTGGGATATTATACACAACTTCCTGTAGTTGAGGGCCGCCAAGGTGTAGTAACTTACTCCTTTTCTTAGAAGTATCGGTGATATCTTCTGCTTCTAAATACAACGTAAAAGATCGTAGCCATTTTTCCCACTCCGTCCGAATGACTGACTTGTGAATAACATCGCACAGAAATGGTGTCACACTTGGGTTCATCATTTCCTTATTATGGGTGTAGGTATCCTGTCAAGAAATATATGTATATATCGTTCGTGTGCTTCAGCTTGTTGGTGCAATTCAATGTAGATACACACTGCAGTCTTGTCAACGCTCGTTTAAGCAATTTAATGCCTTTACAATTCGATGCTTCTTATTGCGATTTTGTTGCAATTTAATGCTTAATTCTCTTAAATCAATTTCTCTTATTTGCACATTTTTCGCGATCTTGCAAAAATTTATAAATTTCAACATTTTCGTCTTCAGCTTTGCAAGTACAGAGGCGTTCGCTATTTATGGCCCAGTCCGGCAAATTTGTAGTTAACAAATAATTAAAAATATGTATATTAGGTATTATTCACCTAATACGAGATTACTTTACCAAATGTATATATAATTTATCAATATTTAACAATTACAAACCATTATTTTGTAAAAAACGATTGAAAATATATATATGCATTCAGTATTATTTCGCAAAATCAGCCTTCCCAAGACAAATACTCAGCACATCTTCATCACCTCAATACGCGCTGTGAACATTTGTATGAGCTTATATATATATGTAAATATGTAGCCGAATTTTGTCGCATTTGAACAACAGTGTTGGTCATCATTCAGCCCTATTCTGCATTTCGATTACGTTCCCGCTCTACGCTCCGCCATGTTCGAAAGTTGGTATTCTGCTTTACGATTGAATCGAAAGAAGAAGAGGAAGCGCTGTAATTCTTTCGAAAATCAGCTGTTTGCCTTGAAACGGGTGAAATTGAAACACAACAAAGCAAAATTACAGAAAATAAAACAATTATACGGTGTTTTAAATAAAATATATAACTAAAATGGACTCAATAGCTGCAGCGTTTTTAATTGAGGAGGAGGGCAATGCATCCGATAATGCTGTGGCAAGGATTAAAAGAAGAAGATTGCAAGATATGTGCAATCCTTTTGAGATGAGTGACGAATTGTAAGAAGTTTAGTTGAAACTGGTTAAATTTATTAGTTAAAATAACTTATTTGCTTATTAAGATTCAAAAAAAACTTTAGACTTAACAAGGACGCTTTCAAGTATGTCCAAGATACTTTTGTGGTAGAAGCTCCAGCAAGTACTTCGACGACGTTGTCTCCGCTCAATCGTGTAGTAGCTGCATTGAGATTTTTTGCCGAAGGCAGTTATCAACATGGAGTTGGTGCGGACTACAACGTTGGAATGGGTCAGTCAACAGTGTCAAAGACACTTTCAAACTTTCTCGACATCATGGAACACAAGCTTTGCCGTGAATGGATACATTTTGACCAGACTGAGGAGGAAAAAACGCAAGCAAAATAGGAGTTTTATGCGAAGGCAGGCTTCCCAGGAGTCATCATGTGCGTTGATGGTACGCATATAAGGATAATCAAGCCATCAGAAGAGGGGTTTTTACACATAAAAAGACATTAAAGCACAGAAAAAACAAAAAAAAAAGTCATCATGGTCACTTTTACAATTATCAAAAACAGTTTTACTTACATTTTTATGAATATTATACTCTTTACGACCGTAAAATTAAAAAATTGAATTTCCTCCGCCACCAAAATTGCAACTTAACAAAACGGAGCTACGATCGAAATGCAGAATAGGCAAAATCGAAAGATTCGAAGTTCGATCGAACGGGAACGGAACACAGAATGCCAAAGTAGCCAATCGTAGAAAATTTCGATCCGAGTCGAAATGCAGAATAGGGCTGATTGAATTTGCTAACCATTTACTGCAATTTGCAGTCGGAGTAGGAAATCTACTGCTTAGAGAAAAGTAGCAACAGAAATTGATAATACATTTTTTGCTTTTAGATAACTTTAAATATTTATTACCTAATATCTTAACTTAATATTTATTATGCCCCTATATATTATTGATTTTCTCCTAGTTACATGTCTCTGAGAGTGAAATAGTACCTTTTTGTACTACTGCTATTTTTCCTTGCACATAGTACATGTACGTTCTCTGTTCTGAATATTATATTCACTGGCATAAAATGAAGACGCAAACAGATATGTTCAACGATTTCGCTTTTTGTTTTTTGCCGGCGCAAATAACAGAAAACAATGAAAGAACAGTTGTCCTGTTATGACTTGTTTGTAACTCAAGTACTTGTTTGTCCGAAATAAATTTACACTTGCTATGGAGTCAACGTGTTAGACGACGGAAACAAACTTTTGCACTTTTTTGCCCGTGCTCAACTACCAGAAGCATTTGTCAACTTGTTACAATTTTCCATTTCTTTTTATTTTATTAAATATATATTTATTATTTTATTTATAAGACAAGTATTTTGTGTTCGCTAGAGCTCGTACCCTATCAAAGGCAGGAAAGATGATAAATAATATCATTCTGTGCAAAATTCCATTCATTTATACATATACTGCGAAAACATAAGAATGAAGATTTGTCCGTTTGCATTTTCGAAGTTCGATTCCCACATCGAGTATACTCTCTTTATTTTTATTTAGTTTTTAGGTATTTGGTATTTTTTAAAATTTGCATAAACGGTATGTATACACAAATGCATATTTATGTTTTTATGAATTAAATTATTCGCTTATAGCAACACGAAAATGTTTAAGAAAATGTGCAAATGTCCCCGTAAAATAAGTTCAGTTCAAGTGAAGTGGTGAGTCCCTTTATTTCTGTGGGGAATTCCTTTATTTCTATGGTGAATCCCTTTATCTTGTATTTTCAATTTAGAACTTGAAAAAATGTTAGTTAACATTTGCGCCTTCTCATTTCTTACAAGTTCTCTGCCAATACTTTTCGTTTCGCACTAGGTACAAGGAAAAATAGGAGTAATAAAAAAATTTACGATTTAACTCTCAGAGACGTTTAACTGGGAGAAAATCAATAATATATAGCTGCTTAATACTTATTAAGGTGGGATATAGTGTGATACATTTTTTAAATAAATTAAAAGTGAAAATTCATTATGAATTTCTGTTGCTACTTTTCATAAAGTAGTAGATTTCCTACTCCGACTGCAAATTGCAGTAAATGGTTTGCAAATTCAATGATGACCAACACTGTTGTTCAAATGCGACAAAATTCGGCTACATATTTACATATTGCATTTATATATTTTTATTGGTATTTTACAAAATAATCGTTCGTAATGATTAAATATTCATAAATTAGATATGAATTTTGGTAAAAGAATATCGTATTAGCTGAGGAATGTCTATTATACATATTTTCATTTATTTTTCATCAACACATTTGCCGGACTGGGCCAGAATTGGGCAGCGCCTCTGTACTTGCAAAGCTGAAGACGAAAATGTTCAAATTTATAAATTTTTGCAAGATCGCGAAAAATGTTCTTCGCTGGCAGATTTTAAGTTGTGCTGCAATTTATGAATGAAATGAGTTTTACGCACGCGCAGTTTATGAATGAAATGGTTTAGGATTTATGGCGCCGGTGTAACTGTTGATTTAGCAGTTGCTGCGGGAAGTGAGGTCAGTAGTGTGCGCACGTCGATATGTAAATATGTATAAATATAAGTATGTGCGTATATATATATGTACATATGTACATATGTATGAACAAATTTAGTTCTTTTTTTTGTATACATACATACATATGTACGCATAGATAAGTATATACTTATAATGGGTAAAATATTGATTTGTATTATGTTGAATGGGGGTTTATATCGATACACAGATATGTACATATGTATATCAATGTATCTACATGTAATTATTGGGGTACTATTTACGTGCTTACATAAAATGTGTACATGCAGACATACATACATATGTATGGTACTTAATACCTATTAATTTTACCTAGTATAATAAATGCTCAAGTATAAACGAAGTTTGGGTGGAAAAAAAGTTGTAAATTAATATCCATGCATTTATGAATGTACATACATATGTATGTATGTATACACATGATTTGCAGTAATTTCTGCGAATAACTTATTATATAAAAGAATAAAATTATTTGCCAAAAAATGCAAATCGCCGCCGGCATTTTAACATTTGCGTTTGCGCACCACCATTATAGCAAATCTTATCATATCATATGTACGTACACACAAATAACACATGAAGAGTCCTCCATTAATTAATAAAACAAAGGTTATTATTATTTAATTAATACAATTCGGCTTTTTACTTTATTTATCCAATATCCAACGAAATTCATAAATATCCTCATCCGTAATGCCGTCGGCAAAACAACAGGTGGATTATGCTTACATTTGGGCATTACTCAAACCCATATTCATAAAACAAACAAGGGGCCGCTTCAGTCATTATTTTCACAAATGCACATAAGTACGAATATACATTTTATCATTATTATAATTATTCTGCTTTTTATTAAATGGTCAAAATCATCCCAAAATAAGTCAATTTTTCTTACATATATGAGAATATACAAGCTGTTTAATTTCTTTCGGCCTCACTCAGCTCTGTTAACTTGCCACTCTCGCTATTTCCCCTGTTAGCCCTGGCGTGGTGGGATTCTGCAAGACATTCACTTGGATTTTGACAATTCACACTGATATTCGCGTGAAAATCTTCTCTGTCAAATATAAGATCTCTGGTAGTAGTGTATTTATTACATAGTTAATATTAGTTGTTGGTAATTACTAAAAAATAGTTGCATCATTACTAGTATTTAAAGTTATACACATTAAGTAGTTATGTAGTTAGTATTGTAGGTAATTACTTATAACAGGTACCCAGTTGTTAGTTCGCAGGTACCTAGTAAAACCATGCACACGAGCCAAGTTTTTTAAAAAGTTGTATCCGATTTCAATTGTGAATTGAGTTGTATTTTGAAAAACTGGTAAAACATCTAAATGGCCAATCAATACGAGTATTAACATTGATTAGGTCGTATGAGAATTTGTCAAAGAGTTAAGGCAAATTCGTAAATCGTGTCGAAATATTTTTACTTCTTTTCTATTTTTGAACATTTTTTTATTTACTTTAAAATTTTTAATATTTATTTTCAGGGTTTTTTCTTTTATTTACTTTAAAATTTGTAATTTTTCTTTTCAGGATTTGTTCATTATTTATTTTCAGATATTTTTATTATCATTAAAAATTTAATTATTTCACAATATTTCCTTGTAAATAAAAATTAAAATCTATAAAAATTAACTAACCTTTTATTTAAAAATATTTCTTTGAAATGAACACGAATGACTTATGATTACTTCTTGATTTGGCTTTTGCCTAATTTTGTTATGGATTTTGCCTTTAAGTAGATGTTAATATAATATATGTATGTGCTTTGGAAGCGTACGAAAATTTTGTAAATATGTTTCACAAGTTTATACCGACAAATTTGCATTTCGTCAACAACTTGTCAAGTACGGATTAAGACAATATAATTTGTGAACAATACGTGGTGTGGTTGGTAGAAGAGGAGAAGTCAACGGCGTTTATTTTTCGTCTTTGCTCGAGTTCGATTTCAGCCGCCACCGAATTGTGTGCATATCAAAATTATTTTTATTCTTGCATCTCTTTGACCAGAGAACTTGTAAGAAATGAGAAGGCGCAAATGTTAACTAACATTTTTTTAAGTTCTAAATTGAAAATACAAGATAAAGGGATTCACCATAGAAATAAAGGAATTCCCCACAGAAATAAAGGGACTCACCACTTCACTTGAACTGAACTTGTGGCAGCCCTAGATAATGACTACAAGTGGCAACGACATCAGAGTGGATAGCGAACGGGAGATCAATGAAGAATAGCGAATGGCGGACGCAGCGCTGCAGTTAATGTGAATTCACTTGACTTTTAAAAAGCAGACTCTGTAAGATAAGTTAATAAACATTGCGGTTACTACATTGGCGACGAGAACGGGATAAGGAAAAAAGCGAAGAGAAAAAAAAGGATGAAGTTTGCTAAACAAAAAAAAAAAGGTTTGCCTGAAATTTGCAGATAACGCATGCTGCGCTGCCTCTGTCGAGAAAACCAGCAACCAAAAGAGCGCATCGAGAGCAACAAGTAGTGTCCGAGTTCGATTGAATTGCGAACGCCTGCACAACGAACACAAAGTAAGAGAAAAGAATTTGGAAACAATAGTAGTGTTCTCGAAGTCAATAGTTTGTAACAATTGTTACAAACTATCACATTTTGGCGTTCTTGTACGCAAAAACTTGCAAGAAACTTGCAAAGTAGGGGAAATCGTAAGAGCGAATTGACATTTCATTTTGAGGGGAAGTTGATAATTTTTACTGGACAAATTTTTGCCAGTAAAAACTTGCAAGTGGAAAAACAGCTGATCAAAAGCAGCTGATTGCAATTTGGATAATTTGGAAATTTTTGTTTTAGAGTTTTAAAGCCGAAAATTATAAAATGTCGGTATCAAACATGCAGGAAGCAAGTACAAGTTGATTTGGTTAAGCTTCGTTAGTGAAATGTTTCAGGCAATCACTAATGCAACGATTTTCATTTTGTATATTTGTATGAGGACAAAAATTCAATCAGCTGTTCGTCAAACTTGCAAGTTTTTACTGGTTTTCCGTTCTTGTACTTTTTGGTATATTTTACACTCTGAGAGCGAACGTTGTCAAATTCTAAGAAATTTCTTTACTGGATAATTCTTACTGGAGAAGTACGAGTACGGACCTAATAATTCGAACGGTGACTCTAGCATTAAAATTTAATTATTAAATTGCAAAAGACGGAGTCTGCATTAAATTGCAAATAAGAGAAATTGATTTAAGAGAATTAAGCATTAAATTGCAACAAAATCGCAATAAGAAGCATCGAATTGTAAAGGCATTAAATTGCTTAAACGAGCGTTGACAAGAATCGTGACTGCAGTGTGTATCTACATTGAATTGTACCAACAAGCTGAAGCACACGAACGTACACCACATATATACATATATTTCTTGACAGGATACCTACACCCATAATAAGGAAATGATGAACCCAAGTGTGACACCATTTCTGTGCGATGTTATTGACAAGTCAGTCGTTCGGAAGGAGTGGGAAAAATGGCTACGATCTTTTACGTTGTATTTAGAAGCAGAAGATAACACCGATACTTCTAAGAAAAGGAGTAAGTTACTACACCTTGGCGGCCCACAACTACAGGAAGTTGTGTATAATATCCCAGAGGCGCTTGTAGATGCAAAAGAGGGCACAAATCCTTATGAGGTGCTCGTGGGGAAACTGAATCAATATTTCTCCCCCAAGAGAAATTCGACTTTTGAACGATATTTGTTTAGGTCCTTGAACCCTGTGGAAGGGGAGAACCTTAGCAAATTTGTTTTGAGATTAAGAAGCCAAGCAGCAAAATGTCAGTTTGGTAAAACTGAAAAAGAAGTTATCGAAACAAATATTAAAGACAAGCTAATTGACTCGTGGGCACCAATAGATTTGAAGAAACGGCTACTAGAAAAAGAACAGGATTTGTTGAATGTTATTGAAATGTGTCAGGTACACGAATCGATAAAAAATCAAACTACTTCTATGTCTTCTGACAAAACCTCACTGGATGTAAACAAAATTGTCAACAAAACTGATTTCGGTAATGCTGAATGTAACAGGTGTGGTCGCAGAGGACATACTAGTAATGCTTTAAATTGTCCAGCCAAAAATGCTAAGTGCAATAAATGCTTGCTACTGGGTCATTTTGCTGTGAGGTGTAAAACAAAAAGGCTCAAACGTGAACATGCAAGTACGAATTTCGACAACCAGAAACGGCGGCGTATGGCAACATCTAGAGTGCGGTGTATCAATGATGAGGGCGAAGTAATGGCCGATGAAATGCGGGAGTTTGACTGTTTTAAAATTGACAATGGTATGGATGATGAAATGATTAGGTGCTCTGTGGGTGGGCAAACAATTCACATGGTCATTGACTCTGGATCGCGGTTCAATTTAGTAAGTGAAAAAGATTGGTCAACGTTACGAAATGGAAAAGCTGTGGTATGGAATATTCGGTCCGTATCAGCCAACAAATTCAAGGCATACGCTGCGGATAAGCTTCTAAAAATCTTGCAGGTTTTTGACGCTCCAATTTCAACGGCGAACACAGAAATGATTGCTACCTTTTATGTCATTGAAAAGGGAAGTCAATCACTCTTAGGGCGCGACTCAGCAGTAAAGCTTAATGTGTTACGATTAGGTTTGAACGTGCATCATATTGAAAATAAAAAGCCTTTCTCCAAAATTAAAAATATTAAAGTTACGTTAACTATAGATCGTAGTGTCCGGCCAGTCCAGCAACCACTAAGACGTATTCCGATTGCATTAGAGGGGCAAGTAGCGCAGAAAATTGATGAAGCGCTATACCAAGACATAATCGAGGCAGTCCCAGGGCCAAGTTCGTGGATTTCACCTGTGGTTATAGTGTTTAAAGCTAATGGGGACCTGAGGTTATGCATAGAGATGAGGCGTGCAAACGAAGCTATTCTACGTGAGAACTACCCTTTACCCACCTTCGACTCTTTCATGACAAAGCTAAGAAATGCAAAGTTTTTCTCCAGACTAGACCTTAAAAATGCATATCACCAACTAGAGCTTGATGAGGCCAGTCGGGAGATAACAACGTTTATTACGCACAAGGGACTATTTCGGTACAAGAGGGTAATGTTTGGCGTGAACTCGGCACCTGAGATTTTTCAGCGCATACTAGAAGAATTACTATCATCCTGTAAGAACGTCCTCAATTACATAGACGACGTTATTATATTTGGCAGTTCTGAAGAAGAACACGATACAGCTGTGAAGGGGGTCTTGCAGGTATTCGATGAGAATGGTGTTGTACTAAACGAGGATAAATGCGCTTGGAAAGTAAAAGAGCTTAAATTCCTTGGGCATATGTTATCGGAGCAGGGTTTTACAGCTGATCCAGAGAAAGTTAAGCTCATTCAAGAATTTCGAGCTCCAAAGACCAAAGATGAGTTGCGGAGTTTCCTAGGCCTAGTTACGTACATAGGCAAATTCATACGTAAACTTACAGATATTAAAGAGCCTTTGAGGAACCTAATGAAATCGTATAGCACTTTCGACTGGAGTGACTATCAGGAAAAAGCGTTTCAAAAACTTAAATATTATTTAACGCAAATTCCCAATTTAGCATATTTTGACCCCAAGAACAGAACTCGAGTAATTGCAGATGCCAGCCCAGTAGCCTTAGGGGCGGTTTTAATTCAATTTGATAGCGCCGATGAACCAAAGATAATCACATTCGCAAGCAAGAGTTTATCAGATGTCGAAAAACGATATTCGCAGACGGAAAAAGAAAGCTTGGCTCTGGTATGGGCAGTTGAAAAATTTTGTTATTACTTGGCAGGGTTAAATTTCGAGTTGGTCACAGACCACAAGCCTCTAGAAGCGATTTTTAAACCAACATCTAAGCCACCCGCTAGAATTGAACGATGGCTCCTGAGACTACAAGCTTTCAAGTTTAAAGTAATTTATCGCGCTGGCAGAGAAAATATAGCTGACCCATTATCGAGACTGGTAAAATTTTCTGGTGGTGACGTATTTGATAGCAACTGCGAATATAATATTTTCCAAATCGTATGTAGCTCCATTCCAACAACTCTTACAGTGACCATCATTGAT
This sequence comes from Philophylla caesio, assembly GCA_963971545.1. Classification (NCBI taxonomy): domain Eukaryota; kingdom Metazoa; phylum Arthropoda; class Insecta; order Diptera; family Tephritidae; genus Philophylla; species Philophylla caesio. The sequence goes on along the minus strand of OZ020606.1, from coordinate 39,849,267 downwards.
AAAAAGAGTACAGAAGACGATCATATATCTGATGCAATCACTTACATAAATAACGACTCGTGGAGCTCTGGAACTTCCAATGCACATTATCCCTTCCGATTTGAGCTTTCGGTATTGGGCAATATACTACTGCGTGGAAGACGCATTATCATTCCTGAATCATTACGGCAAACAGTACTGAAACTCGCACACGAAGGGCACCCAGGAGAGTCGGCGATGAAAAGGCAACTAAGAGCTAAGGTTTGGTGGCCTCTAATAGAAAGGGAGGTCGAACGCTTTGTAAAAAGTTGTCGAGACTGTTTGCTTGTATCGCAACCAAACCATCCAGCCCCAATGCAAAGACATAGATTCCCTGATGGACCGTGGCAATGTGTGGCAACAGACTTACTAGGTCCTCTTCCCAACGGAGAGTATGTGCTCGTGCAAATAGATTACTTCTCGCGCTATCAAGAGGTCGTATTTCTAAGGAAAATAAATTCCGAAACTGGCAATGAAAGAAATATTTTCCAGACTTGGGTTACCTAAATCATTGCGAACGGCAATGGGAGGCAATATGTGAGCAATGAGTTTAAAGAATTTTGTAATGGGAATAACATCAAGTTAGTCACAACCCCGCCGTATTGGCCTCAAGCTAACGGAGAAGTTGAAAATATGAATCGGTCACTAGTAAAGCGGCTAAAAATCGCTCACTCAAACAAGTTGAACTACAAGTCAGAAATACAGGAGTTTCTACTAATATATAACGTCACACCCCACAGCACGACTGGATCTACACCAACGGAATTGATGTTTAATAGAACCATTCGAGACAAAATCCCAGATATACGTGATCTAACGGAAGGAGTCACTGATTCGTCCGCAAGAGACTTGGATTGCATAAACAAACATAAGGGAAAAGAGAAGAGTGATGCGGCAAGAAGGGCGAAGAGTCCGGATATAGGAGTTGGCGATATGGTACTTTTAAGAAACGTAGTATTGCCGCACAAGTTAACACCGAATTTTGATCCAACTGAATACGTAGTGGTTAAGAAGAATGGAAATGAAGTTCAGCTAGCAGGAAATGGTAAGATACTGCGGAGGAACATAAGTCACTTAAAGAAAATTCCCTCCGCTAAAAAACTATCGGCCTGTGGGTCAGACAAGGCATCGGAAATGTCGTCAGCTTCGCTATCAAAACAAGATTCACCGGGGAAAAGCTTAGCCATCAATCCAAGTACAGAGAAGGAAGGAACATCTCAGCAGGAGCAATGTACTCTAGAGCCAGCTGCTAAGGTCTCATCACCCACCGGTTCCAACGCGTGCACAGGAAACACACCGCAAATGACTACAAGTGGCAACGACATCAGAGTGGATAGCGAACGGGAGATCAATGAAGAATAGCGAATGGCGGACGCAGCGCTGCAGTTAATGTGAATTCACTTTACTTTTAAAAAGCAGACTCTGTAAGATAAGTTAATAAACATTGCGGTTAATACAGAACTTATTTTACGGGGACATTTGCACATTTTCTTAAACATTTTCGTGTTGCTTTAAGCGAATAATTTAATTCATAAAAACATAAATATGCATTTGTGTACATATACATACCGTTTATGCAAATTTTAAAAAATACCAAATACCTAAAAACTAAATAAAAATAAAAAGAGTATACTCGATGTGGGAATCGAACTTCGAAAATGCAAACTGATAAATCTTCATTCTTATGTTTTCGCAGTATATAAATGAATGGAATTTTGCACAGAATGATATTATTTATCATCTTTCCTGCCTTTGATAGGGTACGAGCTCTAGCGAACACAAAATACTTGTCTTATAAATAAAATAATAAATACATATATACATATTTAATAAAATTAAAATAAATGGAAAATTGTAACAAGTTGACAAATGCTTCTGGTAGTTGAGCACGGGCAAAAAAGTGCAAAAGTTTGCGGCCGTCGTCTAACACGTCGACTCCATAGCAAGTGTAAATTTATATCGGACAAACAAGTACTTGAGTTACAAACAAGTCATAACAAGTCATTGTTTTCTGTTATTTGCGCCGGCAAAAAACAAAAAGCGAAATCGTTGAACATATCTGTTTGCGTCTTCATTTTATGCCAGTGAATATAATATTCAGAATATTGGTTTATTTTACTGATTAAATTCATACTTTAATTGAACAAATAAATGTAAATATGTTTTTGCTTCTATTTGCATAGGGAAGTACATACATACATAGGTAGCACGTATTTATGTACATATGTAGGTACTTCCTATGACATACTCATCTACTTACATGCTCCACATACCTCATCTATGTACTTATATGTACATACATATGTATATACTTACATATATGCATATTAATATTTGTACATACATACATATGAACATATGTACATGCATAGTTATACATATGTATGTATGTAAGTAGGTAGGTACATGTACATATGTATGTATAAATTGGCATCATTCATAATTTGTGCGCACCGTGCACACTTGCCCCGCTACGCGCATGTGCCGTCCACAAACCATTCTTGTTCGCGACGATGGCAAAAATTATAAAATCTTCAATTTGACCATCCGCTGGTGTCGAAATGAAAATTGGCAGCAAAGTGCTTTAACCTCTTTCCCTTCCCACACTTGCACTGTCCACACAAATGTTACAGACTCCGAAAATCTGTTCGCTAGTTGAAGATTGACAACAAAGCGCTTAAACTCCTTTCCCTACGAACTTGTCTGGACCGTCGTCGTAAGCAAAAAGTAAATTTCGCGAGTTGAACAGAAGTGCGTGTAATCGTTTCACTTTTGTTTCTTCCCATTTTTTAACTCATAACTTCTTCTTCTTCCTTTGTATAAAGTCAAAGAGATGCAAGAATAAAAATAATTTTGATATGCACACAATTCGGTGGCGGCTGAAATCGAACTCGAGCAAAGACGAAAAATAAACGCCGTTGACTTCTCCTCTTCTACCAACCACACCACGTATTGTTCACAAATTATATTGTCTTAATCCGTACTTGACAAGTTGTTGACGAATGCAAATTTGTCGGTATAAACTTGTGAAACATATTTACAAAATTTTCGTACGCTTCCAAAGCACATACATATATTATATTAACATCTACTTAAAGGCAAAACCCATAACAAAATTAGGCAAAAGCCAAATCAAGAAGTAATCATAAGTCATTCGTGTTCATTTCAAAGAAATATTTTTAAATAAAAGGTTAGTTAATTTTTATAGATTTTAATTTTTATTTACAAGGAAATATTGTGAAATAATTAAATTTGTAATGATAATAAAAATATCTGAAAATAAATAATGAACAAATCCTGAAATGAAAAATTGCAAATTTTAAAGTAAATAAAAGAAAAAACCAAGAAGTAATCATAAGTCATTCGTGTTCATTTCAAAGAAATATTTTTAAATAAAAGGTTAGTTAATTTTTATAGATTTTATTTTTTATTTACAAGGAAATAAGTACATATTGTAAAATAATTAAATTTGTAATGATAATAAAAATATCTGAAGAGAAATAATGAACAAATCCTGAAAAGAAAAATTTAAAATTGTAAAGTAAATGAAAGAAAAAACCCTGAAAATAAATATTAAAAATTTTAAAGTAAATAAAAAAATGTTCAAAAATAGAAAAGAAGTAAACATATTTCGACACGATTTACGAATTTGCCTTAACTCTTTGACAAATTCTCACACGACCTAATCAATGTTAATACTCGTATTGATTGGCCATTTAGATGTTTCACCAGTTTTTCAAAATACAACTCAATTCACAATTGAAATCGGGTACAACTTTTTAAAAAACTTGGCTCGAGTGCATGGTTTTACTAGGTACCTGCGAACTAACAACTGGGTACCTGTTATAAGTAATTACCTACAATACTAACTACATAACTACTTAATGTGTATAACTTTAAATACTAGTAATGATGCAACTATTTTTTAGTAACTACCAACAACTAATATTAACTATGTAATAAATACACTACTACTAACAATTGATAACTACTAATAATCGATATTAGTGGGATCATAATAAATAATAATTCCATGAAACTTCAAAATATCTGCCCTTTACTTTTTCATAACTAAATTCTATTTTTAGACTGTGGTTGGTAACTTTTGATGGTAGATGTTGTGTTTTCGTTCTTACTGTGGTATCTTCATGTCGAAGTGGTGAATCCCTTAATCTGAAATCTTTCATAAGTCAAATGTACTAAAATAATTTAACAGTAACATTTGCGCCTTCTCATTTCTTACAAGTTCTCTGCTTTGACTTTATACAAAGGAAGAAGAAGAAGTTCTGAGTAAAAAAGGGGAAGAAACAAAAGTGAAACGATTACACGCACTTTTGTTCAACTCGCGAAATTTACTTTTTGCTTACGACGACGGTCCAGACAAGTTCGTAGGGAAAGGAGTTTAAGCGCTTTGTTGTCAATCTTCAACTAGCGAACAGATTTTCGGAGTCTGTAACATTTGTGTGGACAGTGCAAGTGTGGGAAGGGAAAGAGGTTAAAGCACTTTGCTGCCAATTTTCATTTCGACATCAGCGGATGGTCAAATTGAAGATTTTATAATTTTTGCCATCGTCGCGAACAAGAATGGTTTGTGGACGGCACATGCGCGTAGCGGGGCAAGTGTGCACGGTGCGCACAAATTATGAATGATGCCAATTTATATGAATGAAATAGTTTAATGGGCATGTGCAAATGATGAGATACATGTGTATGTATTTATGTATATTTATGCATTGTATGTACACCTTGTGGCCGCTGTGGTCGAGTTGGTAGCGGTGCGTGCTATAACTTGATATGCCGGTGAGTTCGAGGTTCGAATCTCAGTCAGGGCAAACAAAATCTTAATCATAGAAAAAGTTTTTTCTAATAGCGGTCACCCCTCGGCAGGCAATGGCAAACCTCCGAGGGTATTTCTGCCATGAAAAAGCTTCTCATTAAATACATCTGCCGTTCGGAGTCGGCACAAAACTGTAGGTCCCTCCATTTGTGGTATAATATAAAGACGCACACCACAAATAGTAGGAGAAGCTCGGCCAAACACTGAGCTATATAGTGTACGCGCCAAAATTATATTATTATATGTACATATGTATATATGTATGTACATTAATAAATGGAGCATGTATGTATGTATGTACATAGATTAATATGTAAAAAATGTTGTATAGATATACCTACACATATGTACATATGTATGTATGTATGTATGTATATACAAGATGTTGTATTTACTTTTATTTGATTACATACATATGTACCTACCTACTTACATACGTACATATGTATAACATATGTTCATATGTATGTATGTACAAATATTAATATGCATATATGTAAGTATATACATACATATGTATGTACATATAAGTATACTTTGTTCCCTAAACAGAGACGGCTGGTCTCGCCGGTGCATAATGTAAATCTACATTTATTTGAAAAAGTAACTGCAGAAGAACTCATACAAGCATCAAAAAGAATGGACATAAAGAAAGCGCCTGGGCCAGATTGCGTGCCAAACAAAGTCCTAAAAGTGGCTATCGATCACAAAATGTCTTCGTTCGTCTCAGTCTTCAACGCATGTTTTGCAGAAGGTTGTTTTCCATCGATTTGGAAACAACAAAAGCTCGTGCTACTTCCCAAGCCTGGAAAACCCACGGAGAACCCATCGAGTTACAGACCGATTTGCCTGCTAGACTCTACGGGTAAACTCTTCGAGCGCATTATCTCCAACAGGTTGGAGGTAGAGATTGAGGAGCTGGGTGGTGTATCGAATGATCAATTCGGCTTTAGAAAGGGAAGATCTACTGTGCATGCTGTTACCGAAGTAATTCATCTCGCGAGACAAGCAATCAGTGGGTCTCGATGGCTAGGAGGAGCCAAAGAGTACTGTTTGATTGTAACACTTGACGTGAAGAACGCCTTCAACTCGGCCAACTGGGCAAAAATCTTAGACACACTGGAACGCATAGGATTATCACTCTACCTGCGACGGATAATGAGGAGTTATTTCCACTATCGCATACTCTGGTATGACACAGAGCAAGGAAGGAAGACGATGGATATTACCGGCGGCGTACCACAAGGGTCAGTCCTCGGCCCATTACTGTGGAATATCATGTACGACGGCATTCTTCGGCTGCGGCTACCACAGGGTGTGAAGGTGATCGGCTTCGCCGATGACATCGCTGTGGTGATATCTGCCAAACACCTTCAACAGATATCTGACACAGCCACCACAGCAGTGGAGAAAATAAAGACATGGCTCGACCAACAGGGGCTAACGTTAGCAGAACAGAAGACAGAGTCAGTTCTTATCTCAAGCAGAAAAAAGCTGGAAGATATAACGTTCAGAGTTAACGCTATCCTGTATCCACGAAGCCCGCGATAAAGTATTTAGGTATCAAAATCGATAGAAGGTTGACGTTTAAAATGCACCTTGAATACACTAGAGACAAGGCAGCAACCACAACGACTTCTCTATCAAGAATTATGCTCAACGCGAGAGGACCAAAGCAGCGAAGCAAAAAGCTGCTGGCAGGAGTAGTTAGAAGTCAAATAATGTACGGAGCTCCGGTGTGGTTCGAGGCGGTATGCCACTCATCTTACTTCCGGGGCATAAAGTCAACTTATCGCCTGTGTGCACTCAGGGTATGCAGTGCATTCAAAACTGTGTCCGATGAAGCAGCTCTGGTAATTGCAGGTATGTACCCAATAGACATTCTAGCTAAAGAGTCTGCATATATATTCACAAGGATGAGGGTAGCAAATGAAGCCGCACGCAAGGAAGCCAAAGACATAAGCCTAGTTAGTTAGTTAGTTAATTTATAGGGTAAAGTAGGATCAAGGGACACTGCGACCTAAAAGATCTTTTGTATCCCTGCAGTTAGTTCGTAGCCCTGACAGCCCAAGATACTGTCAGCTTCTCTAATAAAAGCCAATAATAACTTGGTACACGAGTTCCTAATGTTGAGAGACTCGACTATTGCTGAGTTGAAGTATCTAACTCTCAGTCTGGCCAAAGCCGGACAAACGCACAGAATGTGCTCCGATGTCTCCTCCTCTTCGAGACAAAGATACTGTCAGCTTCTCTAATAAAAGCCAATAATAACTTGGTACACGAGTTCCTAATGTTGAGAGACTCGACTATTGCTGAGTTGAAGTATCTAACTCTCAGTCTGGCCAAAGCCGGACAAACGCACAGAATGTGCTCCGATGTCTCCTCCTCTTCGAGACATAGACGGCAGTCCGTTTCGGTGGCGAGTCCAATCCGGTGCATATGGACGCGTAGATTGTTGTGACCGGTCAGATAACCGGTAAGCAACCTTATATTGCCTCTATTTAGATTAATTATGTCCTTTCTGGAAAAAGGATACCCAAGTAATTTGGCCTGTCTGAGGCCTCCTGTCTCAGCCCAATACCTAGTGCGTTCAGAGCCACCCACTTGGTGATTAAAGATTTTGAAGAGGACCAACTAAGTCCGCAAAAAGGTTCCGGTCCCATAAAGACAGACAAAGAGCCTTTTCTGGCCAGTTCATCAGCGGTCTCGTTGCCTTCAATCCCGCAGTGTCCTGGTACCCAGCATTGTATTACCTTGTTTTTCGTTGCCAGGAGCTGAAGAGTGTCATGGCACTCTTTGACGAGCCTGGAACTGATAACCCTATTGGATCGAGATTTTATAGCCGCCTGGCTGTCTGAGAATATGATTAAAAAAGCGCCTTTTAACCCCTTTTCAAGGTTTAATCTGGCGCACGTTGCGATTGCTAGAACCTCTGCCTGAAACACAGTAGGCCATGTGCCCATTGCAATCGAAATTTTAGTGCCGGGACCATAGACACCTGACATAAGCCTAGCGGAGTGGCAAAATAAATGGTATCGCACGCCAAACGGGCGATGGACACACCGATGTATACCGAATATAGAGCGCTGGATTCAAAGAAGCCACGGCGAAGTAGATTTTTATACGACCCAATTTTTAAGCGGTCATGGATGCTTTAAGTCGTATCTACATAGATTCAAACACGAGGTCGACCCTTACTGTGACTTCTGTGGTATCGGAGTAGTAGACAACGCGGAACATGTTTTCCTAATGTGCCCGCGCTTTATCCACGAGAGGAGCATACTCCAATCAGCAGTTCGAGAAAACCTTTCACCACAAGCGATCGTTAATTACATGCTGATGGGCAAAGACGAATGGAATTTGGCCAACGGCTTTATTTCATCGACGATGAAGGGTTTAAGAAGTGAGGAAAGAAGAAGACGCAGAAGTTCCACTACCATATGAGACGAGGTAAGAGGTCTTGTGTGCCCTAATGCATCTCAGCAGATTGGATCCAAGGCCGTTGCAACCGCCAAGTGGTGTATCCAAATCGTTCGTTCGGCCCAATGTACGAGCAGATTGGAATCTCGGCCTTTCCGACTGCTTACGGCCTTCCGTAGAAACACAAACTCAGGCGTGGATGCGGATTGGTACCTAGGCCGTTCCAACCGTCAAACTGCGCAACGAGGAAAAAAAAAAGTATAACAAAAATAAATAATTCAATAATATAAAAGTGTTTTTCATACATAAATGCAGCATAGGAATTAATGCATCACAGCGGATTGGAACCCAGGCCGTTCCAAACGCCAAGTAGAGCATCCACAACCTCCGCTGGACCCAATAATCGAGCAGATCGGAATCTCGGAATTTCCGACTGCTCAAAGCCTTTCTGCCGAAACACGCACACTCAGGCGTCGACGCGGATTGGAACCCAGCGCGTTCCAACCGCCAAAGCTCCCAACGGGAGAAATATAATATTATATTCCATACAGTAATATACAAGTATTTTTCAGTCATAGACGTAGCAAAGGATTGAAGAATCTGGGGCGGATTGGAACCCAGGGCGTTCCAACCGTCAAGAGCTACGACGCAAACCTGGTCATCGTCCTGTTGGTAACTTTCAAATAATACGTTTACCTACATGGAATCACTCATCGCATGCATATGTAAGTAAGTACTACATCGATGTCTTATTTATATTAAATAACTTAAAGGGGACGAGGCTGCGGCCCAAGACAGCTTACAATAGACTTAGAACGTATTCCGTCAATTTTTGATTTATTAAGAAGCGCATTGCCATTATCCCACCTTAATAAGTATTAAGCAGCTATATATTATTGATTTTCTCCCAGTTAAACGTCTCTGAGAGTTAAATCGTAAATTTTTTTATTACTCCTATTTTTCCTTGTACCTAGTGCGAAACGAAAAGTATTGGCAGAGAACTTGTAAGAAATGAGAAGGCGCAAATGTTAACTAACATTTTTTCAAGTTCTAAATTGAAAATACAAGATAAAGGGATTCACCATAGAAATAAAGGAATTCCCCACAGAAATAAAGGGACTCACCACTTCACTTGAACTGAACTTATTTTACGGGGACATTTGCACATTTTCTTAAACATTTTCGTGTTGCTATAAGCGAATAATTTAATTCATAACAACATAAATATGCATTTGTGTATACATACCGTTTATGCAAATTTTAAAAAATACCAAATACCTAAAAACTAAATAAAAATAAAAAGAGTATACTCGATGTGGGAATCGAACTTCGTAAATGCAAACGGACAAATCTTCATTCTTATGTTTTCGCAGTATATAAATGAATGGAATTTGCACATAATGATATTATTTATCATCTTTCCTGCCTTTGATAGGGTACGAGCTCTAGCGAACACAAAATACTTGTCTTATAAATAAAATAATAAATACATATATAGTACATATTTAATAAAATAAAAATAAATGGAAAATTGTAACAAGTTGACAAATGCTTCTGGTAGTTGAGCACGGGCAAAAAAGTGCAAAAGTTTGTGGCCGTCGTCTAACACGTTGACTTCATAGCAAGTGTAAATTTATTTCGGACAAACAAGTACTTGAGTTACAAATCATAACAGGACAACTGTTCTTTCATTGTTTTCTGTTATTTGCGCCGGCAAAAAACAAAAAGCGAAATCGTTGAACATATCTGTTTGCGTCTTCATTTTATGCCAGTGAATACAATATTCAGAATATTGGTTTATTTTACTGATTAAATTCATACTTTAATTGAACAAATAAATGTAAATATGTTTTTGCTTCAATTTGCATAGGGAAGTACATACATACATATGTAGCACGTATTTATGTACATATGTAGGTACTTCCTATGACATATTCATCTACTTACTTGCTCCACATACCTCATCCACTTATAGGTAAGTATGTACATACTTATATACTTACATATATGCATATTAATATTTGTACATACATACATACATATGAACATATGTACATGCATAGTTATACATATGTATGTATGTAAGTAGGTAGGTACATATTTGAATGTACGTATGTCAAGTTGCAATCCGCGCGCGGAATTTTCAATCGCTGCTAAAATAAAAGAAAATTGTAGTGAAAAGAAAGCCTTAAGTGGGGTTCCACCATTTGACTTACCTGGAAAGTGCCTGGTGATCCCTCTTGAGCTTTACGTGTGCTGGTGACAGTGATTACGACAGGAAAACCACAAAATACGTGGAAATCCAAAGCCATTTTTCTTCTTTTTTGTATTCGTTTTTCTTCTTTTTTTTCTCACATTTCAGATAAAATGGCGAAAAAACCCTGCGAAACGAGACAGCTAAAACACATATTTGCAGTGATCAGTTGTCAAATACAGCTGAGCTTATCTTGCAATAGTGTTACCAGCTGTTAGTGGAGTTACAAACCCACAGTTGTGAAAGAACTGTATTAGTGCAGTGACATAAAAAGGCTCCTTAGCAGTGAACATTAGGGCAGTCCATAAATACGGACAGAATAAAATAATCATATAAATTTTAAAAAACTGAAAACAGAAAAAAATAAAAATAAAAATAAAAATAAAAGCAACCTTATAATATAATAATAAAAAAAAAAAAAAAAATCAAAATAATAACAATAATATAAAAAATATAAACAAAAAATAAAATAAAAAGCATAATAACAATATAATAAATAAAATAAAAACAAATAAAACAACTGCAACAAGAGCCAAACACTATGAGTGTCACCAGATTGCCCCCACAAGGGCGAAATATTAGGGAAGCCGCTGGTCCTTCTACCGGTAAAGGGTGTTTAATGAACCCTTTTGCAAAGCGTCCTAGGTTAATGTACCAGGAACCAGACAAGGGAGAAAATGGGGAAGCGGAACAACGATGCTGCCCAGAGTTAAATGCCAGCGGGAAAAATAGCGAAGGAAACGGTAGAACTGATATTCCTAATTTCGCCCAAGGAGATCAAAATCGTGCCACGAGGCCCACGAGGGGTCGTGAGGTGTCCCTAAGCGCTGAAAAAACAGCTGAAAATTCGCGTCCACACTCCTCCCCACCGGACATTAGCCGCGTCGAAAAACACCCCGACAACGGCGCCATTGAGGCAAAAAACCCCATGAAGGAGTTGAGGGAAAAAATAAATCTGCAGTTAAGTATGATGGGTGGTGGTAGAAGAACGATCCATCAGCCCATGCGAGATTTGGTTGCATATATCGCTAAACTACATAGCAAGGCAGCGGCCAAGCCTAATGAACGCAGTTCCGGTAACAAAACTACAATGGAACAACATGTCCAAACCGAACAAGAGGACAAAAAGCGGAAACCGGCAGGTAACAAGCGAGGAGATCCAAATGAAAATGCCTCAGCAACAAAGAATGCAGGCAAAGAAGTCAATAAATCCGAGATAGAGGCTAACAAATGGACGCTGGTTAAAAACGGGAAAAAGCTAAGCAAGGCTGCAAAGAAATCGACCAGGCCAGACGCGGTTATAATCTCGAAAACGAGCGAAATGACATATGCGGATATAATCAGGCAAATGAGGCAGCAACCCGAAATGATAGAACTGGGTGAAATTGTTAACAAGATCACAACAACAGCAAGAGGTGACTTGCTTGTTCAACTCCGCGACAAGACCGGCAAGATGGCAAATATGTTCAAAGAACGAGCGACAGCTGTGCTTAAGGACGCCGCAAATGTGAAGATTCTGAGTCATACATTGAACGTAGAGGTTCGTGACCTGGATGTAGCCACAACGGAAGAAGACGTTGCCAGCGCCATAAATAAACAGTTCCCAGAGGTAAACCACGGGAAACCCGTTCCAATAAAGACTATAAAGTCGTCAAGGAATGGCACGCAAACAGCGATCGTAAGTTTGGCAGCCAGAGACTCAAAAATTCTGGTGGAGGCGCGAAGAATCCGCGTAGGCTGGGTCAACTGCCGAATTCGGGAACTTATCAGCCCCATCAGATGCTATCGATGCCTTGACTTTGGACATTTATCTAGGCATTGCAAGTCCACAGAAGATCGAAGCGGCACATGCCTACGCTGCGGAGAGAAAGGACACTTGGCCAAGCAATGCAAAGCAGCACCCAAATGCGCCATTTGCAAGACAACGACTGGTGACGCACAAGACCACCCTACTGGAAGTTTCAGGTGCCCTGCGTATAAAAAAGCGGTAAAACAACTAAAATAATGATTAAGTGTATACAAATTAATTTAAACCACTGCATGGCGGCACAAGACCTTCTAAAGCAGGCAATCTACGAGCAAAAGATCGATATTGCACTCATCAGCGAGCAGTACAAAGAACCCTCAGTGGAAGGAAATTGGGAGCAAAACAAAAGAAAAAAAGGTGCAATCTGGGCATGCGGGGCCAACCCCATCGAAATCAGAGGTAATAGTCAACATGAGGGCTTCATCTACCCAAAAATTGGTGGAATTCACTTCTACAGCTGCTACGCGCCTCCAAGCGAGCCAGTAGAAAGTTATAAAAACATGCTGAGCCGTCTGGTAACCGATGCTGTGGGAAAAGCACCACTCGTAATATCTGGAGACTTCAATTCGTGGGCAGTAGAATGGGGCAGTCCAAAAACCCCACGTGGCCAGGCGCTGCTTGAAGCCTTCTCTAGTCTTAACATCGTGCTGCTCAACAAAGGAAGAAAATATACCTACCAAAGGGGAAATGCGGGTTCGATCATCGACCTGACATTCTGCAGCTCTGCGATATTCAATAAAATAACATGGGACGTCTCAGAGGAGTTTACATTCAGCGACCACTTTGCCATCTACTTAACCATCCAGCCGCCTCGAAACTCCGCGAATAAAAGGAGAGCGTCGAAAGTGCAAAGCATTGGATGGAAAACCAAAATGTTAGATAACAGCATGTTGGAATACATGACAGAACTCGTACCAGACACACTTGTTGGAAGCTCTGGAAGCCCCAACACATGTGCTAATGCACTAGTAAAGCTGATCACTGACATCTGCGATGCATCAATGCCACGGAAAAAGAGTGGTAACCGAAGAGCACCAGCGTACTGGTGGACAAACGAAATAGCGGAGCTAAGAGGGGAATGCCTAAGGCTACGCCGGCAACACCAGAGACAGAGGGCAAGAAACAATCCCCAGTATCAACACCTCCAATCTGCATACAAGCACAGCCGAATAAAACTACGAAAAGCAATCCAAAAGAGCAAGCGCGAGGCCTTCGCAGAGCTAGTAAAAGACGTCGACGACAATCCTTGGGGTAGCGAATACAATATCGTCCTGAAAAAATTGAAAGGGTGCAACGCCAAACCGCCAGTATGCCCACTCACAATGAAGCGTATCGTCTCAGGCCTTTTCCCACAGCAAGAAGTATGCAGTGTACCGAAGGAGCTAGTAGTAGAAACCGCCGAGATCCCTCCGGTAACAAATAATGAAGTGCTCGCTGCTGCAGCTACAATTAAAACCAGCAAGTCCCCAGGTATGGATGGAATTCCGAATAGGATTCTTAAATATGTAGTTAAGAAGAAGACTGAAACCTTCAGCAATCTATACACGAAATGCATTCAAGAAGGTATCTTTCCAAAGAAATGGAAGCGGCAACGGCTAGTTCTGCTACCCAAAGGCAACAAGCCCCCAGAAGAGCCTTCTTCATACAGGCCTCTGTGCATGCTGGACACTGCAGGGAAACTATTTGAAGCAATAATAAGCGCCCGACTCCAAGAGATTACGGAAAGTGACGACGGGCTTTAAAATAAACAATACGGCTTCCGAAAAATGCGGTCAACTGTCGATTCCATTGCGTCTGTCTGCGATATAGCGCGTAAAGCATTGGAGGGCAAAAGATGGTTCGAAGGAACTAAACAGTACTGCGCTGTAGTCACGCTGGATGTACAAAATGCATTCAACTCCGCCAACTAGAACTACATAATAAAGGCGTTGATAGAGATGAAAATCCCAGACTACTTGACCCGAATACTCCAAAACTATTTTTGCGAAAGAGAGCTATTTTATGATACAAATGAAGGCCGAAAAAGGTACCATGTCACAGGTGGTGTGCCGCAGGGTTCGGTCCTCGGACCAATCCTTTGGAACATCATATATGATGGCATCCTTAAACTTGAAAAACCCGAGGGCGTGTCTATAATAGGCTATGCGGATGACATAGCAATCGTAGTAGTGGCAAAACATTTGGTGGACGTGTCGCGTATGTGTAGCGAAACAATAGCGTTAGCAAAAACTTGGCTAAAGAATGCAGGACTAGAGTTAGCTGACCACAAGACAGAGGCCATGCTTATGACCAGTCGAAAAAAGGTGGAAAAAATTCAAATCCGCGTAGGAGAACACATTTTAGCGTCAGCGGCAACTTTAAAATACCCCGGTGTCGTACTCGATCCACGACTGAACTTTAAGGAAAACCTGAAATATGCCAGCGAGAAGGCAAGGAAGACCAGTATGGCTCTTGCAAGACTCATGCCAAATATGGGAGGCCCAAAAGAGAAACAAAGAACCCTGCTTGCGAGCGTCAGCTCATCAATTTTAATGTACGCGGCACCAATCTGGGCAAGCGCGAACCCTATAACCTCATATATGAGAGCACCAGCCTCGGTGCACAGATTATCTTCTCTTAGAGTATGCTGTGCATTCGTGACCGTGTCAGACGAGGCTGCAAATTTGCTGGCTGGAAGATGCCCGGTAGACATAGCTGCAAGAACGGCGGCAGCAATAAATGTGACGAGTACCCTAATGCCAAAATATTGTTTTGATATAACACTCAATATCAAGTAAGAATTTCACTCAAGTCATACTCAAATCATTCGCTCCTTGTTAGCGAAGTGTGAGATGTTGCCTAAAGCAGAAATAATAATTTCCGTTGTAAGGGTGGTAAGTGGTGTGATCGATGACGTATTTTAAATCACCTGAGGTGTGAGCTACAACATATAGGTAGGGCAATGAAAATTAAATTTTTTTTTTTGGTTAATCTTAAAGACCTTTTTCAAAATTATTAATCTTGTATCACATCCAAGTTTTGTTCGATTACACTATAGTAGGTACATTTAGATTTT
The DNA here is from genome assembly GCA_963971545.1 of Philophylla caesio. Classification (NCBI taxonomy): domain Eukaryota; kingdom Metazoa; phylum Arthropoda; class Insecta; order Diptera; family Tephritidae; genus Philophylla; species Philophylla caesio. The sequence goes on along the minus strand of OZ020606.1, from coordinate 39,833,876 downwards.
TATTCGGGATTATTAATATATATCTTTAAATAGTCGCACCGCTTTCCTTTAAAGTAAATGTCTATCCCATAATGTAGATTTTTATTTTTGTTTGTCTCATATAAATTGTATATGACCGTCGACACGTCAGGCTATAAATAGTCTTGTAAGTGGCGTGGAAAGGGGAGTCTTTGTTGAGGTCTGAGCACGGTCGTCTGCAAATCCCGCGAATCGGAAAAAGTCACGCAATAAAAATAGACCTTAAAAATGAAATACATCCACATGTGCGCGGGAATGATTTTTTTTTAAAGAAAAGTGCGGAATTAATTGCACTTGAAAATCGTTGTGCGTGAAAAATTTTGTGCGTCCGGAACTGTACGCTAACGCATCCAAAATATAGGCGAAATCACTGCCTCAACATCAAATGCGCCATTGGACTGGCCCGACCGTGTATATACCAATATATGTAACTATTTGGAAATTTTGTAAAACACCATCAGCTTGTCTATGGGAAGAAGCCACCTTTATGCCTAGAACGTCCACGCCGTTGGATAGAAAGCCTGAAGACGTCGTCCGGATTCAATGAAAAATTTACGTTTAGTCGTTTTTCTCGATTTTTTGTAAAAATTTCTTTTGCTATGTTTACAATAACAAATATAGTGTTAAAAAAAAAAAAGGAAAAAATGTGTAAATGTTAATGCACAATGAAGAAGGTTTTTCGTCTACATGGAATACTTGTCGCCGCAAGGGTACTTAAGTACAGTGCCACGTTACCAATGAAATACGAATTGTGTTTGTAATTGTGTTGATACATACATCTAAGCTAAAAAAAAAAAAAAAAAAAAAAAAAACTTTAATTTAAAGTACAGTGGAACTTCCTTATAGTGAACTTCCCTACAATGAAGCTCTCCCTATAATGAAGTCATTTTGAAGACACAGCTTTTTGGTTCTACTTTCGGTGCATTTTTGTTTCCTTATAATGAATTTCTGTATAGTGAAGTTTTCTATATAATGAACAAATTTTACTGCTTGAAAATCAAGCTTCATACGTTTTTGTCTCCGTATAGTGAATTTTTTCAAATATGTTTTCGGTTACACTCAATTATTTGTAACTGCGTATTCTCAGAAATAAACGAAATGTAGAAATGTAATACGGGGAATCCCAAAATTAAAATACATACATATGTACATTGTAGTAGGAGTTCAGTTGTGTTAAGAAATTGAAGTAAAAATTACGCATCGAAGCAGCATTTCACTTGAAAAAAAGTTATTAATTATTAACAAAGTTAAAGAAGGGGAAGGTACGAAAAAAAGATATTGCTAATCAGTTTGAAATACTTCCCAGCACTTTATCAAATATTCTAAAAAATAAGGAAATGATTTTGAAAAATGTAGAAGATGCGGCAATTAGCGTTAAACGCAAGAGGCTTCGAACTTGCCAGTTTGAGGATATTGATGAAGCAGTGCTGAAATGGATAGTCGTTGCACGTGGTAAGAATCTTCCTTTATCTGGAACAATATTGAAGCAAAAGGCCAAAGATTTTGCTGAAGCACTAGGACACCATGAATTTGAGGCAAGTACAGGTTGGTTAGATAAGTTCAAAAGACGCCATGGTATTGTTCAAAAAAACGTTATGTGGAGAAAGTGCTGACGCCAACCTACAAAATCGCGAAGAATGGGTAATAAACGTTTTACCAAGATTGATTGAAAATTACAACGCAAACGACATCTTTAATGCCGATGAGACTGGATTGTTTTTCAAATGCCTGCCAAATAAAACACTGACATTCAAAAATGAGCAAGGAGAGAATAACTGTCATGGTGGGAAGCAATATGACTGGATCGGAAAAACTTAAATTGCTTGTAATCGGAAAAGCGAAGAATCCGAGGTGCTTTAAGGGAGTAAAATCGTTAGATGTCGATTATGAGTTTAACAAAAAAGCATGGATGACCAGTGAGATTTTTACCAAATGGATTCTAAAGCTGGACAAAAAATTTGGTAAACAAGACAGGAAGGTCTTACTTTTTGTTGATAACTGCACTGCGCATCCTAGAGATGTAAAAGACAAGCTAAAAAACATTCAGCTTGCTTATTTTCCTCCCAACATGACTTCGTTACTGCAACCAATGGACCAAGGCATTATCTACAACATGACAGGAAACGTATTTTAACGAATATATTGGCTCAGCTGGATGGGGGAACTTCTGTTTTTACCATAGACTTACTCCACGCTATTCGAAATTTAAGCACTGTATGGGATGTCTATGTTAAACCAGAAACAATTGCCAACTGTTTTAGAAAGGCAGGATTTTCAAAAGATGCCATGCAGAATCCATCTGAGCAGTGGGATGAAGAAGACCTTCTTTCAATAGCGGATTTGGCTGCTTTGCAGTCTTCATTTAAAAAAGTGACAAATATCGAGGCATCATTTGAGGACTATGTCAATGTTGATATTGATGTGCCGACCTCGGAAAACCCGTCCGAGGAAGATATCCTCAGCAGCGTTCTAGAAAGTCGCGTAGTTCCAGCTGTACCTGGTGAATATTTATTTTTGTTGTAACCAAACAAATATTTATGTAATAAACATAATTTCTTTTTTTTTCCTTTTTAGATATCGATGAAGTCGATTTGGACACTGAAGAAGAAATGGCAGATACTGATGAGGCATTACCTACATTAGGACAAGTTTTTTCTTCCATTAACTGTATTAGAGCCTTTGTGGAGATGAAAAGTGACGTACCGATTAATGTTTTTAACTGTCTAAATGATTTGGAAGCTTTTGTTGAAAATGAAAAATGGAAGAATGTAATTCAAACCAAACTTACTGATTATTTTAAATAAAATTACAAAAGAAAAAAATGAATTTCTATATAATGAAGTCTCCATATAGTGAAGCGATTTTCAGGTCCCCTGCGAATTCACTATAAGGAAGTTCCACTGTATATAAAAAAAAAAAAATTTGTGTTTAAAAATTTAAATACCCATATATGAAGTTTTAGGTTATAAGTCATAAATGCATGAAGTATATGTATGCCAAAGAATGTGAATGTTAAATTTGGATACCAAATATGTATGTATACCATGTTCTCGAGGTTTCGCAAATACAACCATAAAAATACGTGTGTATAGATAGTTTAGCCTACTTGGAGGGATCATACCTCATGCGTGTTAGAATAATGTATTAATGTGCAAATCCCAGGCACACATAAATTCCTTTTTGCAACTTGGTGGAACCTCATCGAGCATGTTCCCTTATTAGAGCTGACAAAATTTGAACTCATAGAGCGCTATGAGAATTATTTTATTTCAGAAGTTTCACCGCTGTCAAACATGGTCGAACGTCGAACATCTTTCCCCGTCGTCGTCGCTGAGCTCAAAGTCGCATCGATGGAAATTATGTATGTAAGTGCTGAATTTTTGATTTCATGTTAATTTGATTCTTCATTTTATTAATATAACATACTTACCTGCCTACATATATAATTATGTATGTATATCAGTATACATAAAGGCTTATGGAGAATGAGTATTTTATCGATAGATAAGCAGAGAAAACTAGTAGTACGATCGAACATGTTAGCAAGCAGTTAATTTCTGTTCTTATAAGCGAGTTCGCGGTTTAAGTCTTTGCGTTTGCATATTTTTGGCAACAACAAAATAGCTAGTATTCTGGCATAGGCATACGTAGTATGTATGTACATACATACATCAAATTGAAAGTAGGTGTTTTGTTTGCGAACCTTAGAATTCGGAATACCAATTTAAAGTAGATTTCTTAGCTTTTGGAATAATAGCGAATTTTGTATAAATATTAAGTTTTAACAATAATGTAAAAAGGTTAGGGATGTTTGTAAAATCTTCTAACTTAATAAAATTTATTAATGTTCATTTATTGTTACTAATGAAAAAGTAAATCTTTTTCTTGCATGCCGAAATGTAGGGAAAGGTTGATATACATGGGTTAGATTTATTTATTGGGTTAATGGAAAAGAAATCCGTCCATTAACAGGTTGGGTGGGTAAAGAAAATGGGGGAAATTATCATCCTTCTTCTCCCGTCGTTCGTGTTTGTTCCAGCTCTATCCCGACCCTTTTTTTCTTGGTTTACTATGTTTTTTGTGTGTTGTCCGGATTCAATGAAAAATTTACGTTTAGTCGTTTTTCTCGATTCTTCTTTGTAAAAATTTCTTTTGCTATGTTTACAATAACAAATTTAGTGTTAAAAAAAAAAAAAGGAAAAAATGTGTAAATGTTAATGCACAATGAAGAAGAAGGTTTTTCGTCTACATGGAATACTTGTCGCCGCAAGGGTACTTAAGTACAGTGCCACGTTACCAATGAAATACGAATTGTGTTTGTAATTGTGTTGATACATACATCTAAGCTAAAAAAAAAAAAAAAAAAAAAAAAAAACTTTAATTTAAAGTACAGTGGAACTTCCTTATAGTGAACTTCCCTACAATGAAGCTCTCCCTATAATGAAGTCATTTTGAAGACACAGCTTTTTGGTTCTACTTTCGGTGCATTTTTGTCTCCTTATAATGAATTTCTGTATAGTGAAGTTTTCTATATAATGAACAAATTTTACTGCTTGAAAATCAAGCTTCATACGTTTTTGTCTCCGTATAGTGAATTTTTTCAAATATGTTTTCGGTTACACTCAATTATTTGTAACTGCGTATTCTCAGAAATAAACGAAATGTAGAAATGTAATACGGGGAATCCCAAAATTAAAATACATACATATGTACATTGTAGTAGGAGTTCAGTTGTGTTAAGAAATTGAAGTAAAAATTACGCATCGAAGCAGCATTTCACTTGAAAAAAAGTTATTAATTATTAACAAAGTTAAAGAAGGGGAAGGTACGAAAAAAAGATATTGCTAATCAGTTTGAAATACTTCCCAGCACTTTATCAAATATTCTAAAAAATAAGGAAATGATTTTGAAAAATGTAGAAGATGCGGCAATTAGCGTTAAACGCAAGAGGCTTCGAACTTGCCAGTTTGAGGATATTGATGAAGCAGTGCTGAAATGGATAGTCGTTGCACGTGGTAAGAATCTTCCTTTATCTGGAACAATATTGAAGCAAAAGGCCAAAGATTTTGCTGAAGCACTAGGACACCATGAATTTGAGGCAAGTACAGGTTGGTTAGATAAGTTCAAAAGACGCCATGGTATTGTTCAAAAAAACGTTATGTGGAGAAAGTGCTGACGCCAACCTACAAAATCGCGAAGAATGGGTAATAAACGTTTTACCAAGATTGATTGAAAATTACAACGCAAACGACATCTTTAATGCCGATGAGACTGGATTGTTTTTCAAATGCCTGCCAAATAAAACACTGACATTCAAAAATGAGCAAGGAGAGAATAACTGTCATGGTGGGAAGCAATATGACTGGATCGGAAAAACTTAAATTGCTTGTAATCGGAAAAGCGAAGAATCCGAGGTGCTTTAAGGGAGTAAAATCGTTAGATGTCGATTATGAGTTTAACAAAAAAGCATGGATGACCAGTGAGATTTTTACCAAATGGATTCTAAAGCTGGACAAAAAATTTGGTAAACAAGACAGGAAGGTCTTACTTTTTGTTGATAACTGCACTGCGCATCCTAGAGATGTAAAAGACAAGCTAAAAAACATTCAGCTTGCTTATTTTCCTCCCAACATGACTTCGTTACTGCAACCAATGGACCAAGGCATTATCTACAACATGACAGGAAACGTATTTTAACGAATATATTGGCTCAGCTGGATGGGGGAACTTCTGTTTTTACCATAGACTTACTCCACGCTATTCGAAATTTAAGCACTGTATGGGATGTCTATGTTAAACCAGAAACAATTGCCAACTGTTTTAGAAAGGCAGGATTTTCAAAAGATGCCATGCAGAATCCATCTGAGCAGTGGGATGAAGAAGACCTTCTTTCAATAGCGGATTTGGCTGCTTTGCAGTCTTCATTTAAAAAAGTGACAAATATCGAGGCATCATTTGAGGACTATGTCAATGTTGATATTGATGTGCCGACCTCGGAAAACCCGTCCGAGGAAGATATCCTCAGCAGCGTTCTAGAAAGTCGCGTAGTTCCAGCTGTACCTGGTGAATATTTATTTTTGTTGTAACCAAACAAATATTTATGTAATAAACATAATTTCTTTTTTTTTCCTTTTTAGATATCGATGAAGTCGATTTGGACACTGAAGAAGAAATGGCAGATACTGATGAGGCATTACCTACATTAGGACAAGTTTTTTCTTCCATTAACTGTATTAGAGCCTTTGTGGAGATGAAAAGTGACGTACCGATTAATGTTTTTAACTGTCTAAATGATTTGGAAGCTTTTGTTGAAAATGAAAAATGGAAGAATGTAATTCAAACCAAACTTACTGATTATTTTAAATAAAATTACAAAAGAAAAAAATGAATTTCTATATAATGAAGTCTCCATATAGTGAAGCGATTTTCAGGTCCCCTGCGAATTCACTATAAGGAAGTTCCACTGTATATAAAAAAAAAAAAATTTGTGTTTAAAAATTTAAATACCCATATATGAAGTTTTAGGTTATAAGTCATAAATGCATGAAGTATATGTATGCCAAAGAATGTGAATGTTAAATTTGGATACCAAATATGTATGTATACCATGTTCTCGAGGTTTCGCAAATACAACCATAAAAATACGTGTGTATAGATAGTTTAGCCTACTTGGAGGGATCATACCTCATGCGTGTTAGAATAATGTATTAATGTGCAAATCCCAGGCACACATAAATTCCTTTTTGCAACTTGGTGGAACCTCATCGAGCATGTTCCCTTATTAGAGCTGACAAAATTTGAACTCATAGAGCGCTATGAGAATTATTTTATTTCAGAAGTTTCACCGCTGTCAAACATGGTCGAACGTCGAACATCTTTCCCCGTCGTCGTCGCTGAGCTCAAAGTCGCATCGATGGAAATTATGTATGTAAGTGCTGAATTTTTGATTTCATGTTAATTTGATTCTTCATTTTATTAATATAACATACTTACCTGCCTACATATATAATTATGTATGTATATCAGTATACATAAAGGCTTATGGAGAATGAGTATTTTATCGATAGATAAGCAGAGAAAACTAGTAGTACGATCGAACATGTTAGCAAGCAGTTAATTTCTGTTCTTATAAGCGAGTTCGCGGTTTAAGTCTTTGCGTTTGCATATTTTTGGCAACAACAAAATAGCTAGTATTCTGGCATAGGCATACGTAGTATGTATGTACATACATACATCAAATTGAAAGTAGGTGTTTTGTTTGCGAACCTTAGAATTCGGAATACCAATTTAAAGTAGATTTCTTAGCTTTTGGAATAATAGCGAATTTTGTATAAATATTAAGTTTTAACAATAATGTAAAAAGGTTAGGGATGTTTGTAAAATCTTCTAACTTAATAAAATTTATTTTATTCATTTATTGTTACTAATTGTTACTAATGAAAAAGTAAATCTTTTTCTTGCATGCCGAAATGTAGGGAAAGGTTGATATACATGGGTTAGATTTATTTATTGGGTTAATGGAAAAGAAATCCGTCCATTAACAGGTTGGGTGGGTAAAGAAAATGGGGGAAATTATCATCCTTCTTCTCCCGTCGTTCGTGTTTGTTCCAGCTCTATCCCGACCCTTTTTTTCTTGGTTTACTATGTTTTTTGTGTGTTGTCCGGATTCAATGAAAAATTTACGTTTAGTCGTTTTTCTCGATTCTTCTTTGTAAAAATTTCTTTTGCTATGTTTACAATAACAAATTTAGTGTTAAAAAAAAAAAAAGGAAAAAATGTGTAAATGTTAATGCACAATGAAGAAGAAGGTTTTTCGTCTACATGGAATACTTGTCGCCGCAAGGGTACTTAAGTACAGTGCCACGTTACCAATGAAATACGAATTGTGTTTGTAATTGTGTTGATACATACATCTAAGCTAAAAAAAAAAAAAAAAAAAAAAAAAAAAATTTAATTTAAAGTACAGTGGAACTTCCTTATAGTGAACTTCCCTACAATGAAGCTCTCCCTATAATGAAGTCATTTTGAAGACACAGCTTTTTGGTTCTACTTTCGGTGCATTTTTGTCTCCTTATAATGAATTTCTGTATAGTGAAGTTTTCTATATAATGAACAAATTTTACTGCTTGAAAATCAAGCTTCATACGTTTTTGTCTCCGTATAGTGAATTTTTTCAAATATGTTTTCGGTTACACTCAATTATTTGTAACTGCGTATTCTCAGAAATAAACGAAATGTAGAAATGTAATACGGGGAATCCCAAAATTAAAATACATACATATGTACATTGTAGTAGGAGTTCAGTTGTGTTAAGAAATTGAAGTAAAAATTACGCATCGAAGCAGCATTTCACTTGAAAAAAAGTTATTAATTATTAACAAAGTTAAAGAAGGGAAGGTACGAAAAAAAGATATTGCTAATCAGTTTGAAATACTTCCCAGCACTTTATCAAATATTCTAAAAAATAAGGAAATGATTTTGAAAAATGTAGAAGATGCGGCAATTAGCGTAAAACGCAAAAGGCTTCGAACTTGCCAGTTTGAGGATATTGATGAAGCAGTGCTGAAATGGATAGTCGTTGCACGTGGTAAGAATCTTCCTTTATCTGGAACAATATTGAAGCAAAAGGCCAAAGATTTTGCTGAAGCACTAGGACACCATGAATTTGAGGCAAGTACAGGTTGGTTAGATAAGTTCAAAAGACGCCATGGTATTGTTCAAAAAAACGTTATGTGGAGAAAGTGCTGACGCCAACCTACAAAATCGCGAAGAATGGGTAATAAACGTTTTACCAAGATTGATTGAAAATTACAACGCAAACGACATCTTTAATGCCGATGAGACTGGATTGTTTTTCAAATGCCTGCCAAATAAAACACTGACATTCAAAAATGAGCAAGGAGAGAATAACTGTCATGGTGGGAAGCAATATGACTGGATCGGAAAAACTTAAATTGCTTGTAATCGGAAAGGCGAAGAATCCGAGGTGCTTTAAGGGAGTAAAATCGTTAGATGTCGATTATGAGTTTAACAAAAAAGCATGGATGACCAGTGAGATTTTTACCAAATGGATTCTAAAGCTGGACAAAAAATTTGGTAAACAAGACAGGAAGGTCTTACTTTTTGTTGATAACTGCACTGCGCATCCTAGAGATGTAAAAGACAAGCTAAAAAACATTCAGCTTGCTTATTTTCCTCCCAACATGACTTCGTTACTGCAACCAATGGACCAAGGCATTATCTACAACATGACAGGAAACGTATTTTAACGAATATATTGGCTCAGCTGGATGGGGGAACTTCTGTTTTTACCATAGACTTACTCCACGCTATTCGAAATTTAAGCACTGTATGGGATGTCTATGTTAAACCAGAAACAATTGCCAACTGTTTTAGAAAGGCAGGATTTTCAAAAGATGCCATGCAGAATCCATCTGAGCAGTGGGATGAAGAAGACCTTCTTTCAATAGCGGATTTGGCTGCTTTGCAGTCTTCATTTAAAAAAGTGACAAATATCGAGGCATCATTTGAGGACTATGTCAATGTTGATATTGATGTGCCGACCTCGGAAAACCCGTCCGAGGAAGATATCCTCAGCAGCGTTCTAGAAAGTCGCGTAGTTCCAGCTGTACCTGGTGAATATTTATTTTTGTTGTAACCAAACAAATATTTATGTAATAAACATAATTTCTTTTTTTTTCCTTTTTAGATATCGATGAAGTCGATTTGGACACTGA